>WEKY01003617.1:0-12859 GCA_013390045.1 Picathartes gymnocephalus | reverse complement strand
TGAACCTATTTTTTCCTTTTTTTTTTTTTTTTTGAACACCCAAAATTGGATTGTTTCTACATGAAAACTTTTCACAGCTCTTGTGAAAAAACAGAAGCTGAGTGGTGGGCTATTTCAAACTCCTCAAGAACAGTGCATTTCAGAATCATTTTGGGTGAAAATTTAGGAGTAATTTTAGGCTTCCTTTCAAAAATGGGTTCAGCTCCAGAATTCAGCAAAAGAAAGGTCTGGGCTTCTTTTTAGCCAATGTTCCAAGCTCTTACAGAGTCTGAGTTGCAGGCTGCTGGTCCTGCTTTTTTACAGGTCAGAGTGAGACAGGTGCAATTTCCTGAACTCAAAAACTCGGTATTTTTTAGCCTTTACGTTATTAATAATAAAATGTAAGAGGAAATAAATAACAAATGTTGTATGTTTAGTGGACAATATTGTATGTTTAGTGGACAAGCACAGCTGTAAATTGTACATATGTGGAATCTTATCCCAGCTAGGCTCTATTTTTATGAATTTGGAAAGAATGTATTTTTCCCATTACAAATGGCAAACTAATAGACTTTCTTGTCACTGTACATACTGTCATAATTCTTCTACATTACATTCATTTGGTATGCAATTCATGCATTAAACAGTGATTTGACAAAGTGCTTTTGAGCTCATATTATTGAGAATCAATTCACCTTCAGCACCTAACTAACAAGAGTAACTGAAAATTCTCACTTCAATACGTGCTTATTCACACAACTGTTGCCCTGAAAATTTATAATCATGGCAAATTTCAAACTGTAACTCTGAAAAATATTTCTCTGTTAGGCAGCAGCTTTTCTTTTTATTTTCTTAGACCCCTTTCCATTCCTTTTCAACAGGCAAAGGAACAAGAAGCCTTTACTCCTCTCTGTAACACAAGAAATAGATATCACACTTGCACATGTGAATACTTGTGGATGAAAGGGTTTATTTTCTCCATCAAGTGTTTTTGCAGAAACAGCACAGGACTCCTCAAATATTTTCACAGTAGCCAGAACAAATAAAACCAACTACATCTTCTGGATGTGGGACAACAAAAGGAATATGCAACACTTCTCTGTCAAGAGAAAGTTTAAATAAAACTAGGTACTAATCTAGTTAACTTTGCTTTAGTCTTTCAGAGGATTAGGTTTTTTTGGTGGTTTTTTTTGGTTTTTTTTTTTTTTTTTTTTTTTTGGTTGAAAGGATGCTTCTGGAAAGNTTTTTTTTTTTTGGTTGAAAGGATGCTTCTGGAAAGGTCTGCATGCCCTAGAAAATAAAAACATGACCAAGTTCTAAGGTTTTCTAACCCCTTTTTACCACTGGCTCTCCCTGAGTGATTACATGCTCCAGAATTTTCTTTCCAACTACTAATATCAAAGACAAACTAATTTGAAAACTGAATAGCAGCACTGAATCATCAGTTCTTTGGCCTACTGCTCAAAGCCCAGATGATGAAGGTTTTCAGACTTTTTTGCAGTTGAGTTGCAGTTGCACTGAGAATTAGTTTACCTGACTGATAATTAGACTCATTAGAGTGTGCAGCTTAATATTTGAGTCTTCTCCAATTTTCCTGTGTGATATGACCTTGTTTAAATTAATTCACTTCAGTTTTCCATCATTAAAAAAACCCCAAACCGTACCCCCCAAAAAAACCAAAAACCACACCAATTCCACCAATAATAAAATCTTTCCCTACCCACTCTCTGTATATCTTGCCTGTATGATGTTTTAGTATCAGGTGTATGGACAGATATGGCCTTGATTATCATTAAGTTTTCCATGAGATACTGCATACAAATAGCCCCCTCTTCCCAAATCCAGAATAAAAGGGTATCATATTAACATTTAGCTGTACACTGAGGCCAGAAGATGTATACATCAATTTCTGCTTTGTCTTCACCTTTCCATAAAGCTTGAAATCCTACCTGCAACAAAAAAGCCTTCATAGAAATTTTGGTGAAAATTTATCATTTAAAGATAAAATAGTTTTAAAAACAGTCTTGTCTAAATAACATGTTAGTACTGCTGCACTGCTGTACCTGCACTGCTGATACTGCTCCTGAATGGCTTAATAGCTAACCCAGGGTAATGTGTGTGCAAGTGCAGTACTAATTATTCTCAGCCTTTTCATTCCTTAAGCAAAATCTTCAGATCTGAAAAAAAAAAGATCCCTGAGAAAATGGCTTCATTTGAAATTAGTAGGACCCTCAAGCTTTCAAGGATTTATGATGGATATTCTGTACTCACGGACAATTTAACACAGTTTGGGCACAGAGTATAGTTTCTCTTTAGTGATGAGAGTGTTTTGTATTTTCCCTTTAGCTTGCCAGGCACTTAAAATATTTCTTTTAGCAAGGTAAAAGAAACACCACACAAACAATTTAAAAACAACAGCCCAATTAATTTTCATTCAGATGAAGGATTCTGTAAAATATAACATTCAGACAGCCTTAATGGAATCTGAAAGAACTAAGCTTCAGGGGGAAAAAAAAAGCAAAACTTATGTTAGTCCCTCTTTTTCCAGTGGAGCAGCTAATTTCTTACTGCGGAGACCCAAAAAATTTAGGGGACTGTATTTAAGGAGACATCCAGGGATTTAGCAATGCCATTTTGCCAAGGCTAAATCTCCCAGAACCTCATGCCTAGCTGAGGGTATCAGCTAATGTATGCCATAATTTTACACAGAAAGCCCTGGAGTCTGCTGCTGCTGAATTATTTATTAGTGAGACTAGTTGTTTGTTAAGGCGGATAATGGGGAAAATGTTCCCTGGAAAAAATAGATTACATCCATGCTTTTAGTTTAAAAAGAGAAGACGTTCAATATATAAAATCAATACATTCTTACATTCAATGATATTTTTACTCTCTGAAGTTGAAAAATATTTGATAGCCGGTCTTAATAGATTAAAGAACATTTTAAAGACTGTAAGATCTCAAAAGATGTAGTTAAACTAAGAAATAATCAGTTTTGGTAAAGAATTTTGAAATTATATGCTTTTGGAAATTTACCTAAGCACACCATTTTACCAAAGAGGTAATGTTTTTTTATAAAAAAAAGGTAATATTCTCATGTCAAAAATATTTCAGCTTTTTTTACTGATAGTGATGAAGAATTAAAAAAGGACATGGGACAGATCGATGAACTTGGTGGCCTTAAATATAAGGAAGAGGAAGTCTAGTAATACATGCTGCTTTTTGTGTCCAGGCATCTCTGAAGCCGTACACCTGCCCCAACAATTCCCTTGACGAGGTCTCACCATTTGCCCCAAATAAATCCTCAGACGGACAGTGAAACCCGGTGTCACTCTAGAGACACACCTTTCACTGCACCACAGAGGGCAGCGCCGTGTTACTGCGGGAAAGATACTGGATTACGAACCCTGCCTAGGCAGGAATCTGTGTGTATTGACCAATGCCTGTGGTACCATCCAGCTTTTGAATGCAATTTATCATTTGCTCTCTTGTAGCCTGATCTGGTTTTGGATGAAGCCAGTGGAAAAACTCCTGCCAACTCCATTGGCAACTAAATCAGGTCGTAGATGGAAAGATACAGAATTTCTAACAAATTTCAAAAGCATGAGGAAACAAGTAGGCAAAACCAAGATTACTTCTGACTGCCAGTTAAAAGAATAATACCCTTTAAAGTTACCTTTTTAATCAAAACATATTAAGTCAAAACTAAATTACAAGCACTAGTAGCATATTTATATATTAGGTATAAGGATAAACATATTTATATATAGGTATAAGGTATATATATTTATATATCAGGAATAAGGTTTAGCTACATAAATTTGTTATTATGGCAAATATACATATGGGCTAGAGCTGGATCTGAACTGAACAACAGAATTGGAGAGTGTATTTTTGGTTTGCTTCTGTCTGCCAATATCAGTAAAACAGTTACAGCAAGGCTGAAAGTAGAAATCATCAATAACTGTCAGCTGGGCTCAGGGAACTGGCGAGTGAGGTCCATTGGGAAAATGCTTTTGAAGGTACTGGGGTCTATCTGTGCTGGTCTTTTTTCAAGAGCAACCTCCTAAGGACACAGGAGCAGGTGATTCCTAGATGTTGGAAGTCCAACAGATGAGGAAGAATGCCAGCTTGCCTGACCAGGTAAAGCAAAAAAAGAAGGTGTATGTTCAGTAGAAGTAAGGTCAGATGATACGGAAGGGATACAGAGGTGCCACTCACCACTGTAGAGAGAGAATTCAAGTGGCCAAAGCTTAACTGGAGTTGAAGAATGGCCAGTACTGTGTGGGGCAGGGAAAAGAGATTCTTTAAATATACTGGTGGCAAAAGGCAAAGCAAAATCAACATTGGTCCTTTACAGGATGAGGTTGGTCACCTGACAATTAGGGACGTATACAAGGCAGAGTGGTTTGATGCTGTGATTCTCGGGGCCCTCCTGTGCAGTGTTAAGGGTTGGACTCAATGATCTTTGTAGGCCCCTTCCACCTCAGAATACTCTGTGAGTCTGCTTTAATTTCTGTGTGTCTGTGACACAGAATTGGAGATCTAATGTTATAATGCTAAGTTAGAGGAAAAGAATGTCTCCAGAGAAAAAATGGGGTGGGAGGGAATGTCATAATCCTACATCTACTCCATAGCTATCTTTTAGGCACGGGCAAATTTACCATTTGCCTAAGGGAGGGGACTGCCAGAAGCCCAAAGAGAAATAAAGGAAAATATTAGAATGTGGATTGTGCTGTACTGCCAGAAGAAGAAATGATGGAAAATATTAGGTGCTGGTACCTGCTATGGGAGACATGAGACCTCGGTAGGGATAAGGTTCTAAGGATCTCTGATTCTCCTACAAGGCGGGAAGAGTAACCCTGGCTCCCTCTAGATACCCCCTCTATTTTCTTTACTCCAACTCCATGCTACTGAGAGACTTGAGCAGCCTCTGAGGGATCCTTTTCCCAGTGGCTAATAAGTGTCACTTTCGGCTGGAAATAAATTTGAGTACATGCTGATCTTTAGACTGAGTAGCAGCCTTTGGAAATATACTCATACAATACCTAGAATGTAATAACAGGAGACAATGTAGCTATTTAAAAAGACTACAACAGAACAACCAATTTAGTTATTAATCTATTCTTGGAAACAGAGAAGTCATAGCTTATGCTTTCCAGATGACTGCTCTAATCAGACCCTCTAAGTCAGAAAGAACTCAATTTTCCCCTGTGATCCTTACATTCTTCATTAAGCTGAAAATCAGCACGAATTAATCAACCCTTAATCTGTTCATTCTAGGAGTAAAAAAATATTTCATAGAAAAGAATTTCTGTTTTCTCTAGAGTCTCTAATTCATCCACATTAGTCCTTGAGAGGTAGGAGAGCTTCACAGAAAGTTCTCTTCTCCCATTCAGGCAAATTCTCACTTAACACAACAGCTGCTTGCTGTGCCACACATAGTGAAGTTTAACAAGGTCCATAGTGTATGCTTCTCTTCCAGCATACAATCCATCTCATTAAAATGAGTGCTTCATCATAACCCCAGAGACTGAGTGCATCCACATCTGGCTTTCTTCTTGTCACCTAGGATTAAAAAATTCCTGATTTAGGCAAGGAAATCCTAGGAGCTGGGAGGGAGGATACTCAGTGAAAATGGAAAGAGATAGGGCAGGTATAGAGCACTTCTCTCCCCTATGTGATCTCCAAGCATCCAGCAATCAGGAATTTAGGGTTTTCTTAAAGCAGAGGTTGCATGCAGATCACCATATCTAATAGCAACTGATAAAGATGTGAACTATGCAAGTCCCCTCTTGTATGGGTCACTATAACCCTGGTCTCTGATGCCACTTCTAGTATTAACTATATATTTTGATCTTAGGGTTGAGTTTCTTCCCTTTTGATTGCACTAGTAAAACTTATGATTCGAAAGCAGATGCCATTTGAATTTGAAAGAATCTACACTTTGTTCCTAATATCGGAAACTGAGACATTAACGATCACAAAAGGCATTATGAACATAGATGCTGGTTCAACACTTATTTGCCCAAAACACCACAACCAATGGAATTGCACAAGACTTTCAAACAGAGAACTCTTAAGAACTTTGTGTAGCCTACTAGGGAGTGCTCAGTGGAGGTGCAAAATTCAGGATTTTTTTCCTTTTTTTTTTAAGATTTTAGGGAATTGCACTGTGGAATAAACATGTAGATCATTTGCAGAAGAGCACTGTGAATACCGGTGCATACATCACATTCTCCCTTTCTACAGCTTGACACCATTTGTAGTCAGAGGATGGCATGGTGCAGTTGACACACCTGAAGGACAGGTTACCATCCAGAGGCACCGGGACAAGCTCAAGAAGTGGGGCTGTGGGAATCTCATGAGGTTTAATGAGATCAAGTGCAAGGTGCTGCATCTGGGTCAGGGCAACTCCCAGTATCAGCACAGGCTGGGGGATGAACAGATCAAGAGGTGGGAAGGGGACTTGCAGGGTCAAGAAGGGCTTGGGGTGCTGGCGGATGAGAGGCTGGAAATGAGCTGGCAATGTGCACTCACAGCTGAAAAAGCCGAACGTGTCCTGGGCTGCATCAAAAGCAGTGTGGCCAGCAGGTCAAAGGAGGGCATTCTACCTTTCTACTTCGCTCTGGTGAGTTCCCATCCAGCTGTGGGGTCCTAAACACAGGGACATGGAGCGGTTGAGTGAGTCCAGAGGAGGATCACCAAGATGATGAGAGGGGTGGAGCATCTCTCCTTTGAAAAAAGGCTGGGAGAATTGGGATTGTTCAGCCTGGAAAAGAGAAGACTTTTAGGGTGACCTAATTGGGACCTTCCAGTACCTGAAGGGAGATTAAAAGAAAGATGGAAAGACTATTTATATAGACCTGTACTGTGAGGGTGGTAAGGCACTGGAAGAGGTTTCCCAGAAAAGTTGTAGATCCCTGGAAGGGTTCAAGGCCAGACTGTATGGGGCTGTGAGTAACCTGGTCTAATGAAAGGTGTCCCTGCCCATGGCAGGGGGCTTGGAACTGGATAATCTTTAAGATCCCTTCCAATCTAAACCTTTCTATGATGAACTCTCTCTCACCTCTAAAATAAACTCAAGTAATTTAAGAGAGAAGTTGTTTCAAATTATGTTTTCTATTTTGCCAATAAACCTGGCTTTTCTTCTCTGGCAAAATTCTAAGGCATCACAGGCAAAGTGCATGTGTTTCTCTCTGACGTATAGAGGACCATGCAAATGCTGGGTGTTGGGTGAACATTCCATAGCACTCAGCTTGTGCAGGCTGCTTTCATTAACCCAATGTTCCACTTTATAATCTGCCTAAAAATAGCAATTTGAAGTAATTGTCAGGTTTTTAAATAGAAAAGCGTGGAGCAATTTCCCTAATTGAACCAGCTATTTTTCGTTCACTTACCTTTCAGAGGGGTGTTGACTTCCTCTGAGCCTAGCCTGTGTAAACATTTTTGTGAACCCATTTTATACGGAAACAATCTGAGCATTAAAAGCAGCTCTTCTTTAGATTTTCGGGGAGCTGGCATTTCAGTCACTAGCAACCCTGCATGCAAAACATCTTTGAATGCATGATTACATCTTTCTACAGGCCTTCCTCTAATGGGAAATCAGTGTTCCATTTACAGCAGAAGGGCTAAAATGGTTTAAAATTTAAAGAGCTCTCATGAATTACCCTGCAATAACACAAATAACATACAAAATCTACTTTTGAGCATCTTCCTCATCTACAGTGCTAATGTACCAAAAAATTACCTGTCAGACAATTTACCAGGGAAAGTGCCCTACCAAGATATTCTGAAGATACATGTGAAAAATAAAGGTAATTTTCAGCAAGAACCAGATTGTAACAGGTGTGGGCAAGCAAACAATCACTCGAACAGGTAGGTGGTGTGGGGAAAAGGAGGAGGTAGGGAGTAGGTATTGAAATCCTGCCACTTGTCCTTTATCTTGTACAGCCTGCATAAGGGCCTTTTGTAATTCTACTTCCAGCACAAGTATAGATGAAGAAAGAAAGAGAAATATCTCTGTGTCACTTTTTAGTATTACAGTGTTTAACAGATTTTGTATGAAGGAACAAGTACCATCTGTACCCGAATTTGTAGAACTTGAAGTAAAACCTGTGCAACAAGACCTTATTTTCAGACCAAAACTACTTACATTTTCAAGGGCAGCCAACAATAATTTTAATTTATTTATCAAGTATGCCTTGTGAGCAAGTAGGTAACACAGCTACAGAGATACCCTTGGGCTGGCAGGTTCCACCACAGAAAGTGTCTGACATGCTGCCAGACAGAGAGAGAAAAGAAGAGTTGTTTCAGCTCTTTCCTCCCCTTTAATTCTTTCCATCAAAACCCGCAACACCTGTGATATATTGTTTATTTTGCCAGACCTTAATTTTTTTTCTGTGCTCTCATTTACACTGATACATATTCTACACAGACACACATACATCCTGATTCAACCTCACTTTTTGTTTGGTGCTAAACTAAAATGCCATACTGAAATCAAGCCACACTCCATGGTATCTGAAAAGTCGTTGGAGTTAGGTGAAGACCTGGGTGACTGGAAAAAGAGAGGAATATTGCACACATTTTTAAAAAGGGTGGAAAGGCAGATCCTGGGAACTACCTACCTGTCAACCTCACCTCTGTGCCTGGGAAGATCCTGGAACTGATCCTCCTAGGAGCTGTGCTAAGGCACAAGGAATTCAGTGGAGTGATTCAAGACAGCCAGCATGGCGTCACCAAGGGCAGGACCTGCCTGACCAGCCCTAGTGGCCTTCTATGATGGAGTGACTGCAGCAACGGGCAAGGAAGGGTTATGGATATTGTCTGCGTGGACTGCTGTCCAGACTCAGACATGGTCCCCCACAACATCCTCTCTAAATTGGAGGTGGAGGGATTTGATGTGTGGACAGTTCTGGGCACGAGGAATTGGTTTGATGGTCACATCCAGAGGGTAGTGTTCAATGGCTCAATGTCCAGATGAAGGCCAGTGACAAGTGGTGTCCTTCAAGGGTCCTTATTTGGACCAGTGGTGTTTAATGTCTTCGTTGATGACATAGACACTGGGGTTGAGTGCGCCCTCAACGAGTTTGCAGATAAAACCAAGCTGAGAGGTGCAGTTTACAAGTCTGAAGGACAGGATGCCACCCAGAGACACCTGGGTGAGGTCAAAAAGTGAGGCCGTGGGAACCTAAGGGTTTCGACCATACCGAGTACATGGTTCTGCACCTGGGTTGGTCTGCTCCATCCCCAGTATCAATACAGGCTGGGGGGAGGAACGGATTGAGGGCTGCCCTGTGGAGAAAGACTTGGAGGAGCTGGTGAATGAAAAGTTCGACACAACCCAGCAATACACGCTCACAGCCCAGAAAAATAATTGTATCCTGGGCTGCATCCAAAGCAGGGTGAGGGAGAGGATTCTGCCCCTCTACTTAGCTCTGGTGAGACCCCACCTGGAGGGCTCCATCCAGCCCTGGGGTCCTCAGCACAGGAAAGACACGGACTTGGTGGAGCGAATCCAGAGGAGAGCCAAGAAGATAATCACACAGCTGGAGCACCTCTCTTAAGGGGAAAGACTTGGGGGTATTCAGCCTGGAGAAGAGGATGCTCTGGGAAGACCTTACTGTGACCTTTCAGTACCTAAAGTGGTCTTATGAGAACGATGGGAATAGAGTTTTTGCTTGGGCCTGTTGTGACAGGACAAGGGATAATTAATTTAAACTGGAGTATGGTTGATTCATACTAGATATGAGGAAGAAATTTTTGAGGGTGGTGAAACACTGGAACAGGTTTCCCAGAGAAGTAGTAGATGCCCCATCCCTCAGAATGGTTGGACAGGGCTCTGAGCAACTTGGTCTAGTTGACCTGTCCCTGCTCATTGCAGGGGGATTGAACGAGATAACCTTTAACAATCCCTTACAACCCAAACCATTGCATGAGTCTATGAAGCAGAAGACAGTAAACACTCAAAGCATTACTCTCTTTTTGGTGTTTTGATAACCAAATTAATTAGGTAGAGATATGATCTATATTAAAAAAAATCCACCACAAACCTCACAGACACACAAAAATACAACAACAACAACAACAACAAAATGACCAAACAAAAACAAAACCAAAACCAACAAACCCCAAACAAAAAAGCATGAACAAACACAAAATATATATGGATGTAAATGCACTCCTTATCCTCCATGTTTTTTGGGTTTTACCTCCTTTAGCTTTGCCTGAAGTTTGAGTTTCTCTATCAGCTGTTTACTTCACACTCAGAGAAACCCTCTTGTCTAAAAGCATCTTTCAGCCAACTGATGTCATTCAGAGCTCTTACTATATTTCTCTATCTTAACTAAGATTCCCTCATTACTACCACTAGAAAGTTGTCAGTGTACCTGCTTTTTAAAAAGAAAGGATACCACCTCTTCATGCCCCCCTTCCCCTTACTCTTTTTGCAGGAGTGGTGTAGGGTAGTGGGGGGTGATTAGCTTTTCAGCAAGGGAATGATAATAGGTGAGAATCTAGAGGCTGGGGAGAAAAGCAGATTTGAGGTATTAGTTGTTTACAACTGAAGTCTGGGTCTAAACCACAAAAAGTCACATTTACTTGTGCAGAGGAAACTTAGAAATATATGTGAATGCCTCCAGTTCCTGGTGAAACTGGACTTTACTTGAAAGTAAACTCTTTATTAGCATGATTTACTGTAAAATGTTACAACTTTCTTAGCACTTTGTATTTTCTTGGGAAGAAAATATAAACACGTTATCTGTTAAAGAACGGCTACCTTGATCAACCTTAGGGATTCCTGAGAGATTTTATTTCTGATGGGTTATGTTAGATATATTTCTCATGTAGCAATGGATTGAATTTGGGTAAAATCTGTCAGGCTTATTCTCCACTGTCTTACACCAGATCTATGCTACCACAGCACAGCACAGAAATTGGGAATTAAGTCTTCTCCATTAAACTCAGCTGAAGCTTTTGATTTTTACTGTTACACAGGCTTGTAATGCTGGTAATCCCATTTAGGTGCAAAGATTTTCTCTCCAAAAGCAATTTAATCTATATTGTCACACCCAGAAATGCACACAACAGTTGTTATTTAGTGCAGATTCACCTGCATTTTTACATGGATAGATATTTCCCACTGTAATTATAAGAACCTATTACTCTCCTATTTCTCTCAATCCCTCAGTGCACCTTTTTTTTTTCCAGATTTATATGTAGCCTAAAGTCTATAACAGTCCTAGAAACCTGAGGAAAGTATTAAAAAGAGGTTCCTCAAATCAACTTTGATGGAATTAGATATTAAAGCAGCACAGTGAACATATGCCTACGACCCACCTTTACGTCTGTGTAGAACAGCACTGCAGCCGCAGAATGTGCTTTTCAAGTGTCTTTCAACATAAGAGATGCAGCTGTGTTACAAACATAGCATTTCAAATCTCAAAAGCAAAACTACAAGGGAAAAAATCAAGATGTGAAAGAAAAATAGAGGGATATTTAACATACAGTTCACAAAAGCACTTCAGAAAAATAGTAGAGAGAAAATACTCAGAAAGCCAACCATTAACATATTTTAATAAAAAAATCCTTACTGGCTCATGGAAAGATAGATTACTTTCAAGGAAAACCAACTGTAGTTTTCACATAGCATTTTGTTCTTGCAAATATATGTTCTAACCTAATGAAAAGGAGAAACATTATAATAATAATTGGGTGGCACCAATTTTCCTTTACCCCATAAGTATTGAAGCAAAGTTCTGATGTCGTGGAGATGCTTCAACAAAGCATAGAGCAGGCCATTAATGTGGTGACAACACGAGAAAAAACCTGATTTGTGACATAAAGAATACTAATCTTGACTTATATTGAGGAACTAAATGTTTTTGGATGGCCTAATTATTAGTTTTTAGTCTCCACTTGCTGTCACAGGTCACTGAGCTATGACAAATATGAAGAGCTGCGACATTTGCCAAATCATGCGATTGTTTGGAACTAGCAAACCCAGGAGAGATGTAAAACTACACAGATGATGAAAGGTTTAAACTGAGTTATTTCAGCTGACTCTGTTTCCAGGAAATTCACATAATTAAAACTGTTTCCAGGAAATGAAAATAAAGGAAATGGTCCAGCTTTGTTTTAAACTTTGGATGTGTCTCCTCCCAGTCTTCAGAGAGTATTGCATTAGATGCATTGGTCTCTGAAAAAACCCACAAACCCCACACCACAAAGACATAAAATATCAAGTTAATTATATAGCCCAGGGACATCTCTTTTTCACAGGCCCTTGGCTGCTCAATAAGCTATCAATCTTTTTCTCCAGATGGTGCTGCCTCCATTCAGTTGCTCCATTGTTTC
The DNA here is from genome assembly GCA_013390045.1 of Picathartes gymnocephalus. Taxonomy (NCBI): domain Eukaryota; kingdom Metazoa; phylum Chordata; class Aves; order Passeriformes; family Picathartidae; genus Picathartes; species Picathartes gymnocephalus. The sequence continues at coordinate 526 of WEKY01003617.1, read as the reverse complement.
CTTCATTATGCAAGTGGTTTCTTGATTAAAGTTTGTCAACTGCCCTTCCCCTAAGCATTCTCCAAATTCAAATAATATCTGCAGTTGTTAAAAAAAACCAAAACAATAAATCCGAAACACAAAAAAACCCCGCTTCCAAACAAAGTCACTCACTAAAAATATTAAATAGAGAATGAATTTTTTTTCCTGTATGTTCTCCCAGGAGACAGATGTAGAAGAGTTTATTGGTAATATGACAAAGGCCAGATGTTTATCTGGCTGCCCTATGTATGTCTCTGCACCTGCCTGCTCTCTGCTGCTAGAAACCTAGATAACTAAGCTATCCTAATTTTCCACCTTTTACTTATGCATACAGTTTTAATCCTTAGATATTCCTGAAGAAAACTAGTTTCAAATGATGCATTTCAGTTTGCCTTGTCCCCTTAGCGACAGGGGTCTATTTTCACCACTCTCTCTCACTACTAGTTCTCATCACTTTTCACCACAACCTCCTATCAAAGTGTACCAGTGTTGGGGGTTGGGTTGT
>WEKY01003614.1:8172-19543 GCA_013390045.1 Picathartes gymnocephalus | reverse complement strand
CTCCGACCTGAATAACCCATAGAACACCCTGGCAGTTTTGTGATTCTATCTGAGAAATTGTATTACCGCTGCTAGGACCTATGAAAGCTTTATTTATATGTATTTGGTTTTGTTTTATTTATTGGAGAGAGGAAGTATGTTTTGAGAAAAACTTATAAAAGGAAAACGACTTCTTTTTAATTAAGTATAGAATTGAAGATATAGGGGAACTAAATGGCTCCAAATACTCTCAAAATCTTTTACTTGCTAACCATTGGTGTGAATCAAAGACTGCAGGGTCAGACTGACGAGCAATGGAAGTCTAACTTGGAATGTCTGATGAGATGCTCCATTTCTCCCTGCTCCGTAGACAGCTGAGTTTCTCAACAGCCAGACGTAAAAACACCACTGCTCAAAGCACAAAATTTAAAAGGAACCATTATCACTTCCACCGTTTAGAAAGGGGCAGCTGTCAGGTATTTGTGCCACTGCTAAAGGATGGGCAGATGGCAGCAGGAACTTTTTAAACAGCCTTAACCTGAGAGGTTACAAGTCAGGGTCCAGAGCAGCAGGTTTACACAATGGTGGTTCAGTAGCATAAATAAATTTACAGAATAGAGCTTCTTTACTTGTCAATTGTAACTGTGACACCTGGTGTGCTAATAGGAGCCCTAAACCAATGGAAAGCTGTTGAGAAGGAAGGCAGGTTTAGAAAAAGGAGAACCTAAATGCATGGCACTTTTAGGACTGGTCTGACATGTATTGTCTCTTGGGAAAGCTAAAACACAAGCCAGGAGTTAATCAAATGTATGTATAATTCTTCTCATACTGTAGTATTTATAAAGTTTTTGGCAGACCTGAAGCTGTTAGTGAATTGTGGGAAGGTCCCTTAAGATGGAAAGTTATGGTTCATTTGTTCATTACTTACCAGCTGGGAACTCTGGCTTTTTGTGGGTTGAGCTAGATGCCATAAGTTATTGAGTCTTCTCTTTGATGTCATAACCCTTTTCTTGGTAGGAAATCTAATAGTTCAGTAAAATGATTGCTGTGGATGGAAAGAACAAAATCATAACATTCTAATCTGCATCTCTTTAATGCTAGTAATATAGTTAAACTTGTAATGACTTTGAATTTGGCATTGAGTATAATGGCAAAAATCATAATAAAAACTGATACCCTTTTCAAAGATGATCTGATAGGATTGGCTAGGTAAACGACTACAGACAAAAGTGTGAAGTCTCCAAAGAGGCCCTGACAACACAGCCATACACATGCAATGTCACCTGACTCATCGAATCATAGAATGGCTTGGGTTGGAAGGGACCACAAAGCTCATCCAGTTCCATGGACAAGGACACCTTCCACTATCCCAGGTTGCTCAGAGCCCTGTCCAACCTGGCCTTGAACACCTCCAGGGATGTGGCATCCACAGCTTCTCTGGGCAACCTGTGCCAGTGTCTCACCATGCTGACAGTAAAGGATTGCTCCCTAATATCCGAGGCAAACTTATAGCAAATAGAATTTAAAGCTCACTGAAGTAATTTTGTTCATTGAAATATAATGAGAAGCAAAACTGTAAGGACAGTTATTTAGAGATTTATATTTTGATGGATCAAAACTTGCTATTTTTATTTCTTGGCTTAATTATGCTTGGGAAATTCATGACTAAGGAACTCACCAATAGTATTCTAGTTAATTTTTCAGTTAGCACACCATATTATAATGTTTAACACCTATAAATTCACATTTTTAACACTGGGTTAGCAATTTGAGAAAGAAATATAATTTGTCTTTCTAATATATGTCTTACAAAATTAAAAAATGCCTACAAAAGGGCAACCTAATCAACTCGTATTTTCAAGAATCTGTAGAACATATTAAGATCTTTCTGGAAACAAGTGATTTGTGGGAAAGGCTTAAAAAGTGATATGTGCCAAGGCTTAAAAATTTAAATATCAGATATACTTAAGATTCTCAAGTTCTTTGAGATTTGAGGAACATACATCACAAACCCCTCAAAATCAGGTTATACTTACCTATACTACTGTACTTTAATGTATTTTCAATATGTGAACTGGGCAATTAAATGAAAGCAAAAGTTCAAAATTCATTTTCATTTTACCTAACTATGCAACGGTTTGTTTGACAAAGTTAACACTGACAGTTTTGACAAAGTACTGCCATCTGCAAATGGTACTTAGTATTAATGATCAAACCTCTTGGTTCAGTCCCCTTTTCAATGATTGGTTTTCCTAGAGCATTTTTGTTTCTCCTGTGAAAATAACAGAGCAGGGCTTGGGGTATTTATTTTTCCACTGTGGAAGTAGCAAATGACTTGGAATACATTTATTGTTGCCATAACTCAAATCACCAGAGATCACGTGCAAATACCCATTCCTTCTGTCCAAGTCAGTAATTGGTTCCAGTGTTTTGTCAGCTGAAATAGGAACTAATATTTTGATGTCAATTCTTAAATATGTGTTCTATTCTGCCAAGATACAGAAGACTGGAAAACACCACTGCTTTATCTGAGGTGACAGTCAAGTGATACTCATGGAGACTGTTCAATGTTTAATGCCAGTTACTGCAGGAAGGAAGATGAAAACAAATATTGGACTTGACTGGTGTAGTTTAAGGAATACCATTTGTCACTGGAATTCACAGGTCTAGCTTACCTCTTTCATTTATCCTCATACAAAATTTCACTAGGAGTGTATTTCCCTGCTGCTAACAGGGAGAAGACACACATTGTGTCTACAAAAAGCCATGTTGGTGAAGAAGATTGCTGCCCATTAGCCTCTCCGCGTCTGCTTGGGTTCCATGTGTCAGAATCACTGAGGAACTACTTCTGTATTCTTCGCATGAGTATTTGGGAAGAGGTGACACAGGGCTGAGGGCAAGGCAGTATTTGAGTTCTGGGAAAAACAGTCCAACTGCAGCCTTCATGTTACCACCACTGGTGGGGACATCCTCTGCTTAGGTCTTTTCTTAAACACAGAAATGGCAAGGATTGAGTTCAGCTTAAGCTGAATTCTTTCTGGAAAGATGATGTGCCTGAATTACATGGTTATTAAAAAGCTACAACTAAGTGGCACATGAATTTAAAGGATTAACCTGAGCATGTAACTGTAAATTAAAAAAACCCAAAAACCTAAGGCACACAATGAGGCACAGTGTGTTGCAGAGGCTGAAAAAAATGTGGAAAGTAAAGTAAACTCATGTGGAGGGCATACAAAGAAATTTGTAATTCAAAAATTTAATTAAGGGGAAAGGAAATAAAGGAGAAACAGAGAAGGCTGGAACATTCATCTCTCTCTTTTGCTTCTTTCTTCACAGAAAGGCAATTTGAGCTTATTTATGATTGTTGCCTGAACAAAACATAGCTTTAGCTAAGAGTCAAAGAAATGGCAGGAAAATGGGAGAAAGAGCCTTGAAAGAATACCAAACAAGTTATATGTATTCCAGTCAGCACTCTGTAAACCCCAGCAATTATTTTCAAGAGCTCTTAAAAAAAAAAAGGAAGAGCGGAAGAAAGTTATTTATCTTTTAAAAAGTCATGTGGAAGGGACAACGTGAAGAGTTGCAGAGCAGTCCCACTTCATACTGATTCCTGGGAAGACACAGGAACACTTATATGTGACTGTTTCAAAGTATTTGGATAATAAAGCAGTAAGACAGAGCCTGCATGGATTTATCTAGAACAAATCATGTCAAATCAATTGAATTTCATTCCTGACAGAGGGACAGTCATAGCAGACAAAGTAAGAAACAGCTGTTTTATCCCTGACCTTTCATGAAAACTACTGCTATTGCCTTTGACAATTTGTAAAGCAAGCTAGTGAAACACGTTCTAAATTAAATTACTGGTACATTCATGTACCACTGGCTGAAAGGCTGCTCTCAGAAATTAGCAATTAATGAAGTGGTCTAAGAGACAGAAAGTATTTCAGGCTGGGTTGACAGGTTACTGTCCTAAATCCCTTGCGTAACAGGATTTCCATTCATAGCTGAATATGTACTAGTAAAATTTCCATGATAGGAGATTTTGTAGTCACTCTGAGGGGCAGTGTTAGAATTTGGACTCGAAACATGCTTTTGCATAGAAAAGCGAATGCCATTTTTTATTATTTAGTTCAAAGATCAGACTGAAAACCACCAAAACTCTCCACCAGTAATAGGGAACAGAAGGCTCTGATTTAAATAAATTAACAATTATTATTGTCATTTGCATGAATGCCTATTTTATAAGCACAGACAGTAAATTGTTTTCTGACACTGGGATGCATATGTGCTCATCCTTTCCTTTCAAAACATAAAATGATGGCAATATGGATGTAGATGAGATTTTACTCTGTTTCAGACAAGGACCAAGTGATAATGGCATTAGAAGGCTGTAAGTTGCATGAAGGGGGTGTTTTTTTAATATTTCCCACCGCTGTTATCACCCATAATGCGGTAAGAGAAAGCAAGAGCAGAAAATCAGATAAAAAAGGTAAGTTTAAAAGCAGAGCTAGAAGACCTAGTTCATACTGAGACTGTTCTCATAGTGCTGATGTTGATCCCTTTGCTTTTATCTCACCTTTTTGGTTTTCATTTTGCCTCAAAACAAAACCAGCAAAATGAATCCAAATCTTCCCATGTAGCATCCAGCATTCATTAAGAGAATCGTATGAAAAACCCCCACGATATTTTCCACCAAGAACTTATTTTCTGGGGCATCAAAAGAACCCACAATGTAAAGCAGAAACCTTTTAAATATGGAAGTTAACGTATCAGGCACTTCTGTCTTCAGCCCTTTACATGTGTGATGTATTTACCTTAAATGCAAAACTAAAAGACAAGGAATGAGATAGATTGGATTTTTTTATGAGAGCAAGCCCAGTCAAAAGCTCAAAGGTTAGCAATACTCCTTCAAAATAACTCTGTTTCAATATATGAACTCAATGGGATGTGGAGAAAACTGTTGGATAAGGGTTCAAGCAACCTAAGAAACATGTGATTTCATTACTTTTCTACTAGGAAGGAATAGATAGCAAAGAATGGCAGCACTGTGTAGAGGAAAATTACAGTCCTTACAAGGTGGCTTCATAAGGAGTGGAGTCAGGACCTCATAGTCTTGATTTGCTGCTGTTAAAATATCCAGGAATTTTGCAAAATTTGATTTGCTTTCCCAATGAAAGTTTTATGATCAGTTGAATATTTTTTTTTTCTAGGCTACTACAGCTTCTGCAGAAACACGCATTGGATGTGTAGGTAGTCTAGAAATATGACAGAAAAAAAAAAAAATCTGATTTTTTTTTTTTGGTGGGTTTTGTTTTCATTTTTGCTTTTTGTTCTTTCCTTTTTAGGTTTCTTTTTCAGTTTTCTGGGTTGTACTGTTGGCACTAGCATTGGCATGCCTTTAAGCTCACCTCTTGCCTTCTCAGTGTACTGCTTAGATGATGTATTTTGTTTTTCCAATCCTTTTCTTTGACTTATTTTTATTTAATTTAAATATAATGTATTTTATAATACTTCATGACTGAGTCACATCAAAGCACTCAAAAAATCTAAAAACTTGACCGAACTGTCCTATCTACACTAAACTGAGTGTCATGGGGACACAGGTACCAAGTATTCTGAGAACGAACACTTTGAATGTTTATTTGCTGCTTATAGTCCCAAGACTTACGCACCATGTGAGCAGACCTGAAAATTTTAGCAGCCCTGGGGAGGACTGAGTAGGACTACTGTGCAATCAGCAGAAAAGGAAGTAAACCCAGGTCTGGATGAAGATCCTATTTTTTTCAGAGTGACTATCCTGGCTTGTATTCCAAAGAGAAAGCACTCCTCTTTGGAGCCAGACATCACAGAACTTCCTCTTGTGACCGGCATCAAAATAATCTCAGTTTATTTGTGTCTCTTAAAAAGGCTGGTTTGTCTGGGTGAAAGAAGGAGCTACACAGCTTGAGTGAGACACAAAGGCAAAGAGCTGCCAGGCATGGTCCCAGGTGGGCCCACATCCACACTGAGCAGAATCACAGTCCTGCAGAAACACAGGAATCTAGACCAGAGCAGGCCTCTCGAGTCGAACTTTTTTACCAGCTCTTCCCTTCTTTGCTCTCTGACCCAAAAATGCCATTCAAAATAAAATAAAAGAGCTGTTGCCAGGCAACATCGCACCATATCTTGAAGTCAATTTTTTATGTGGATGCTAGATGCTGAAGTCTGTGTGGATGTATTAGGCACAAGATAATTATTGAATTGCTAATGAGAAGAGAATAATCACACCTTTCTTAATTATATATGCACTAGATAGAGATCAGGCTCGTTAATTATTAACTACTTTTCCAATCTGCTTTTTCATTAATCTTCATAGAAAAGTGAGTTTAAAGTGTAACAAATCCCTCTAAATTTATGGGGCCTGATGGGATTAATCTGAGGATACTCGAAGAGCTGGCTGATGTCATTGTGAGGCTTCTCTTGATTTTTGAATGGTCTTGGGAACCTGAAGAGGTTTCTGTTGCCTGGAAGCTGGAAAACAATGTCCCAATTATCAACAAGGGCAAGGAAGATGATCCTGGAAACTACAGGCCTGTCAGTCTCACTTCAGTGCCTGGTAGAATTATGGATAATATTATTCTGAGACATAGTCAAAAACACCTAGAGGACAATGTAGCCATTGGTCACAGCCAGCACAGCTTTCTGAGGGGAAAGTCTTGCTTGTCAAACCTAATTCCTCTTGGGACAAGGTAACCCACCTATGGGATCAAGGGAAGCCAACTGATGTAGTATTCTGGATTTCAGTAAAGTTTAGGATCCTGTCTCTCACAGGATAAACAGATCATGTGATGGGTCAGCAACTGGCTCACAGGTCAGGCACAAAGGGTGACAGTGACTGGGGTGACACCAGACTGGTGACCTGTCACTAGCAGGGCTCTGCAGGGCTTCATCCTTGGCCCTGTGTTCTGCAACATCTTCATAAACAACCTGCACACAGGCCTGGAAGGCATGCTCAGCAAATCTGCAGATCATACAATGTATGAGATTTCCTGCTTTGTGGATTCTAGGACAGAGACAGAGTCCTCATTTGTTGCAAAAGGTATTTATTGCACGAAGCGCGGTCAGCCTCACAAGGGTGAAAAATAACAGTCTGTGCCGTCGTTTAAATTCTCAGTGTCCTAAGCAAAAGCATAAGGCAGAAGCAGCACGAATAGCAATCTAAGCATCTTCTAAAAGCAGCATTCTTCATAAGCGTTCTTAATTCTTCTAAGCATTCTGCATGAGCATCTCTTGGTGTTGTTTTTTGCATCCTCTCCTTTATTTCCCTAAGCATTCTAACAGCATTATATTCTCTAAAAATCCAATCAACTACAAACACGATTTCTACAGCAATATTTTTTCACCTATCCCTGCATAGAACAGATGTGCGTATTTCTTGCATAAAGCTTACGCATGTGGTTTATCGTGTCCCATCTTTCTATCTATCAGTACTGTGCTATGTTTATGTTTTGTCTAGAGGAGGGTCAATGTTATGGAAAACTGTATCATTAAACTATAAACTGGAGAAAAGGACACTTGGTCACTGACTAACACAGCTACTATATGTTTTAAGGCACTTTCAGTTTGCTAATAACTCAAAGTTAAGTCTTTGTATTTTTCTATGTCTCTGACAATACAAGACAGAGAGGAGCTGTTGACTCCCTCAAAGGCAGGAAGGCCCTGCAGAGGGACCTTGATGAATTTGAGAGTTGGGCAATCACCAGCTGTATGGAGTTCAACAAGGGGAAGTGCCGAACTCGGCACCTGGGATGGGGCAACCCTGGATGTATGGACAGACTGGGGAATGAGAAGCTGGAGAGCAGCACCATGGAAAGGGACCTGGGGGTCCTGGTCAATGGCAAGTTTGACATCAGTCAGCAGTGCCCTGGCGGTCAGAAGGGCCAACTCTGTCCTGGGGGGCATCAGGCACAGCATCACCAGCTGGACAAGGGAGGGGATTGTCCCACTCTGCTCTGGGCTGGGGTGGCCTCATCTCGAGCGCTGGGGGCAGTTTGGGGCACTATAGTATAAGAAAGACATTTAACTATTAGAAGATGTCCAAAGGAGGTCACAAGGATGGAGGAGAGGACTTGTACGGAGAAGCCTTGTGAGGAGTGGCTGAGAGCACTTGGTCTGCTCAGCCTGGAGAAGAGGAGACTTGAGGGAAGACCTTACTGGGGCCTGCAACTGCCTTGTGAGGGGAAGAGGAGGGGCAGATACTGATCTCTTCTTTGTGGTGAGCAGTGACAGGACCTGAAGGAATGGCCTGAAGTTGTGTTGGGGAGGTTTATGTTGTGTATCAGGAAAATGTTTTTTACCCAGGACACTGGTTTTTTTTTGGGCACTGAAACAGGCTCCCCAAGGAAGTGGTCACAGTACATGAGTTCATGAAGTGTTTAGACAACGCTCTCAGGCCCATGGTGTGACTCTTGGGACTTTCCTGACCAGGAGCTGGACTTGATGATCCTGTGTCTCTTCAAACTCTAGATAGTCTATGATTCTATAAATGAAATAAACTATGCACCAGTTCTCAAGTCAAAGATGGTGTACCCATCAGTGCTGATCAATTGGTAAGAACAGATAAGAAAAAGGCTGAGAAGGCTTTTTGGCCTCAGTCTTCACTGGCAAACTCTATTCCCACACCTCTTGAGTGGATGGACAGCACGACGGGGTATAGGGATCAAAGTGCCTCCCACTGTAAGAAAAGACCAGGTTCAGGACGACCTGAGGAACCTGAATGTATTTAACTCTGTGGGACCTGACAGGATTCAACACAGAGTCCCAAGGGTTGGTAGTTGCCAGGCCACTGTCCATGGTGTTTGAAAAGTCATGACAATCAAGTGAAATCCTAGGTGGCTGGAAAAGGAAAACCTTGTACACGTCTTAAAAAGGGTAGAAAGGAGAACCCTGGGAACTCTGACCTGTCAGCCTCTGTGCCTGGAAAGATCATGAACAGATCCTCCTAGAAACTCTACTCAGGCTCATGGAGGACAGGAAGGTGATTCCAGACACCCAGCATGGCTGTACTGAGGGCGAGTCCTGCCTGACCAACCTTGTGGTCTTCTGTGATGGAATGGCTCCATCAGTGGACAAGGGAAGGATTACAGATGTCATTTATCTGAAATTATGTAAAGCCTTTGGCACAGTTCCCCACAACATCCTTCTCTCTAAATTGCAGAGACATGCCTTGGATGGACGAACTATTCAGTGGATAAGGGATTGGTTGGATGGTCACAGCTCAGAGTGCTGATGGGCATCAGTGAAAAGTGGTGCCTCTCAGGGGTCTGTATTGGGACCAGTTCTATTTAATATCTTTGTTATAGGTACAAACAAAGGGATCGAGTGCACCTACAGAAAATCTGCAGAGGACATGGAGCTGAGTAGTGCAGTTGGCATTCCTGAGGGACAGGATGCCACCCAGAGGGCCCTGGACAAGCTTGAGCAGTGGCCCATGGGAATCCCACGAGGTTGAACATGTCCAGGTGCTGGTGCTGCTCCTGGGTCAGAACAACCCCCGGTGCCAGCCCAGGCTGGGGATGAACAGATCGAGAGCAGCCCTGCCCAGAAGGACTTGGGGGTGCTGGGGCTGAGAGCTGCACATGAGCCAGCCATGGGCACGGGCAGCCCAGAAAGCCAAGTGTGTCCTGGGCTGCATCCAGAGCCCCGTGGGCAGCAGGGCAGGGAGGGGATTCTGCCCCTCTGCCCCGCTCTGGGGAGAGCCCACCTGCAGAGCTGCCTCCAGTTCTGGGCTCCCAGCACAGGAAGGACGTGGGGCTGCTGGAGAGAGGGCAGAGGAGACACCAAGGTGATCAGAGGGATGGAGCATCTCTGTTACGAGGAAGGGATGAGAGAATTGGGATGGTTCAGCCTGGAGAAGAGAAAGCTTTGAGGTGACCTAACTGGTGGCCTTCCAGTCTCTGAAGGGGACTCACAAGAAGGATGGAAAAGGACTATTCACAATTAAATGGAGTGACAGGACAAGGGGGAATGGCTTCAAATTGAAAGAAGGTAGGTTTAGATTGGATATTAAAAAGAAATTAGTTTCTGTGAGGGTGGCAAGGCATAGGTTGCCCACAGCAGCTGTAGATGCTCCATCCCTGGAAACGTTCAAGGCCAGCTTGGATGGGGCTTTAAGCAACCTGGTCTAGTGAAACAGATCTCTTTCCATGGCAGGGGGTTTCCATCAGGAAACCGGATGACCTTTAAGGTCCCTTCCAACGCAACGATTCTATGATTCTATTAGTTCAGCTAACCATCCTTCTGAATAATTAGAAAAGGAGAACAGCATTATAACTGAGATTCTTCATTACAATGTTCAGTCCTCTTGCTGCCTAACCATTAATTCATCAGTACTTAAATAAGTAAAAAAATATTTTCCTTGAAATGCTTGTTACTGTCAATCAAATAGTTGCTACAGTGCTCTGGTTTTATTTCTCAATCAAAATTTTGCATTTTAGCTCCACAGTCTGTTGTAATAGAGCTCCTTGCTTTCAGATGGAAATAGCAACTAAACCATGTAATTTCATTTTAATCTTAATAATGAGGAAAGGACAGAAATAAGAATAGGAAAGTCTAATTGATCACCTAGGGAGAAGGAGACTTTACTTCATTTCCTTTTTCCTAATTAAATAATGTAATAATAAATGAGTTAAACATGCATATAGTGGAGGTGGCCCTATCATCAGTGCAATGTCAGTATAAAATGATTGTTTTCCTTCAGTTTTAATTGCAAAATTGTAATGAGCACAGGAAGCATTTATTAAAAAAACACCCTAAATTTATCAGATTTGAAATAGCATGTTTGTATGTAGTCTTTAATTTTGCATTTAGATTTTGTTTTTGAAAGTGAAAACTGATATTCTGAAAAAGAGATCATTTAAACAATTCTTCAAATTAAAGGTACAATACATACTGAGTGTTATTCTAAGAATGCCACAGTTTTTAGATGCATGAATATTCAATTCTATTAGTGCTCCCATTTTGGAAGCAGAAATGGTAAAAAAAAAAAAAAAAATCAAAAATGTCATTGCATTGCCCTAAACCACCTGCTGTTGTCACTGGTAGTCTTGTTGGCTATGCCAGAAGCATGGGTTCTGCTGCTGAGTGCCACACCTTTCATACTGGTCCCTACACTAATTAGACATCCATAAGCTGATGTAATTCGCTGACCTGTCAGAAACCACCATAGCAAAAGGAGGGTGGTTGGTTGTTTCATTTTTTGTTGTTGCTGTGTTGCATCGCTATGAAGGGTCTGGCAAGTGCCAGAGAAGACAAAAGGGCATGGGTGAGACCACTTGGCAGGTGGGTAGAAAAGAAAGGGAGATGGGTGTGGGGAAGTTTCACCTGCAGGTGGCATCAGAGCTTCTTTAAG
>WEKY01003613.1:42229-54930 GCA_013390045.1 Picathartes gymnocephalus | reverse complement strand
ACCAAAAGAGAGGAAAGTGATGGGGTTTTGGGAACTGGGACCTGGCATTATAAAAATTGTATGGAGTAAGGGGTGCCTGCTGTCCTGATTTCAGCTGCAACCCAGTGAATTTTCTTCCCAGCAGCTGTTAGTGCTGTATTTTGGATTTGGTGTGAGAATAATACTGATAACACCCTAGTCTTCTGCTTCTTTCTGAGCAGTGCTTATCTTAAACACAGGACTTTTCAGTGCCTCATGCACTACCAGTGAGGACATGTGGCAAGAAGCCAGGACAGGTGACTCAACCTGGCCAAAGGGATATTCCATATCATAGATTAACATGTTCAGTATATGAACAGGGCCAGGAGGGGCTGATCACTGCTGGGGGTGGGCTGGGCATCAGTTAGCAGGGGACAAATAACTGTATTGTGCATTACTTCTTTTGATTGTTCCCCCTTAAAAAAAATTGTAATAATTATGTTTTATTATAATCACTGTCACTTGCATTATTGAATTTTATTTAGTTTAAATTATTAAACTGTTCTTACCTACACCCACAATCTTTTTCTTTCCTGATTATCCTTCCCTGCATCCCATCGAGGGTGGGGAGTCAGGGAGAGGCTGGACGGTGCTTAGCTGCCAGCTGGGGTGAAACCACAACGAGCAGGTTGCTCAAAGTCCCATCCAGCCTGGGCTCGAACATTTTCAGGGATGGGGCATCCACAGCTTGTCTGGACAACCTGTGCCTCACTACCCTCACAGCAGAGAATTTCTTCCTAATACAGAATAGCACAGAATTAAGACAAATGCTTCACTATCATAAATAAATGGTTTACTAAGGCAACCAGATTTCAAAAGGTGCATATTTCTTCTGGAAAAAATAATTCTCCTACCCACACCATTTTCTTATGTTCTTCCCCTTCTAATGTGGGTGCTAACATTAGACTTGCAGGTTATGTGTGAAAAGAGATTTATTGTTACACAGATGCAAGGCAGTTACATGCATTCCAGTTCCAAGAAAAGCAGGCAGTTCTACTCAGCTTCACATCTTCGTTTCTATCTTCACTTCAGAGTTGCTGCAAGGTGTCCATCTACACTTGTAAGTACAACTATGTGACTCTGATTCCAGATGTAAGCTTATTTCTTTTTCTTCCCTTTACCTTTCTTGCCTCCCTCTCCTTGCTGAAGGCTTTGATCGCTACCTCCCATCTTCTGAGTTCTTGTTTTCAGTTTGGGAATGGTTTCTGCAGCATATAGCATCACTGATTTACCTAAAATACAGGGAGAGATCAATGCATGCCTACTATATTAAGAACAGATGTAAAGCCTAGGAGATATGCTTCCTTCCCTTTTACAGCAAGCAGCTTGTGAAAAATTCTTGGGGGAAAGAAAAAAATTGCAGGTCTGACAAACATCACAGTAGACTGGAAATGCCACACAACCTGACAATCTGCAGAGCCTACAAGCTTTGTCTCTTTCCCTTCACCTCTTACTGGCCCAAAACACTTGGGACAGAATGATCAGGAAAAAGCTACATTCATTTTTAGAAAGGCACTGCTGCCTTCCAGCAGGAATCTGGTTTAAGATCGTCTCCCTCTGTCAGCACTCTTATGCTACTATACACCCAGCACTCTTCTTGCTCTTTCCTTAAGATACATACTGTTTCCCTTTTACATAGGAATTAATCTTCAGAAGAAATGCAAAAGATGAAATTATTTGTCATTCAAGATTATTAATTCCTATTAATTAGTTAAGCTACTTCATTGTTAATTTATGAAAATGTCTAGTGGAAAACTCAACTGAACCCAGCATTTTGTTTTATCAATTTAGCATCCACTCTGATGCCCAGATGATGTATGTATCCTAAGAAAACAGTGAAATTTAGCCATTTAAGCACTGAACACTCTTGTTTTAAATGTCAACAAAGCAGTAGACCAGAACTGATTAGATGCTTTGTTCAATGCAGCAATCACACAACGTTCCCTACAAGCCCCTCCAATGACACTGCTGCAGAAGCAGCAGAATCAAAGGCAACAGCATTTTACAAACTTTACTCAATGTTCACAACTTAATTTTGTTGACTTATACAGGCAACGAGATTTAATCTTAAACTGTAGGATTTATAATTATTAAAACTAATTAAAGAGGCTGGTAACATAAAACAAACCAAGTCTTTCTGGTGAGGTACCTAAACCCAGGCACTCTACTCACGTGTTGGAAACTGAGGTAAACATGGGTTGCCATCATCTTGTTTGAGCTGGATTCGTACTCTACCTCTGTACTGCACGTCTCTGTTCCACTCTCTGGGATACATCTTGTTTTTCTGCCATACAAAAGGAGGAATGTATTATAATGAGCAGTAGAAGACATAACTGCTTCAGAGCCACTGCTGAAAACAACTCCCGGTAGTGAGCAATTTTGTGAGTAAATTGCTACAGGGACCATTTTACATCCCCAGTCGTCTGGACCATAGGGGCACACGTTTTTGTTTTATCTCTACTGCTACAAACCATTCTGGACACCTAGGGATAGCAAGTGATAAGTCACAGTCACTGCTTTTGGCTAATTACAGCCTTCATTCTCGATGAAACATTGGTTTCTCAGTACAGCTGGGGTGCACTGTCCAGCTACTTCTGAAAAACAAAGTAATTTCGTACCAGGATTTGGGTACCAGTCACACTTCTGGATGAGGACCTATATTCTTCTTAGAAAAATCAACACTGTTCTAAATTAATAATTAACTCCAAATTAATAAGTACTTCAGGAACTGACCTGTGAAGTTACCTCTCTAGAAATTCAGACTCATTCCCTAAGGAGAAAGTAACCAACAAACCATTTAAAGAGCAAGCATGTACTGCAATAAAAAGCTAACATTCTCTGGCTGAGACATAACTCCAAAGGCCTATGAATATTCCAACTTTCAGAATCCTATTCCCACACAGCACTCATTGCAAAGGTCATCACCTTCCATTAAAAACAGTCCTTTTTAAAAGCTTAATTTGCTGAGTTGCAGCTTTTTGCAAAAATAGCTTTTATTCTGACACACTTCAAAGCATCCAGGACAGTCTTCTAAGAAGGATGGTAGAAGAGAAGTAATCTTTTTATAAGCTTTAAAAGTGACATTATCTGAGAGATCTGAGGTACTCCTGGCTTGCATCTGTTTTCCAACACTTACTTCATGATTATGATCAGTTATCATTCAAAGCATGCAAAGCTAGTAACAAAACTTCTCAACTACAAGTTTTTAAAAAAAAGATATAATGAAAGAACAGGGACACATAACAAATTTGGGGTTTTTTTCTATGTGGGGACTTTTTTCAAAATTACCTCCAATAACACATTGAATCCTACTGCTGCACATACATCCTGGATTTCTGTAGATGTGGGATTTTCAACAGCCTGTTGAAACAAAGTGTTAAAATTAGTTAGTTTTCAATCATGACCTGTCAATAATGCAATTGACAGTGATTATAATAAAAAGAATTACCAGTTTCCCACCCTATATTCTGTAACTAGGAAAAACTGATGGGGTAAGAAGGTAATGACGAATCTAGTGTGGAAGTCATCTGTCAGCACTGCTGTGGTTTAGAAAACATTAAAATTAAAAAAAAAAAAAAAAGAACAGCTAAGACATCAGGAAACAGATGAGACAGAATTCATTAGGACAGGGGAGCAACTTAGAGAACTGCTTAGGAAAAGTAAGTAATTGAAATTAATTAACAGTTATTGTATGTACAGAGACACTAAAAGCTGTGAATCAGCAACAGCAAACTTACAGCAAGGATTGAAGGAGGAAAAAACCTGAAAATTTCTACCTACAGGGCAGCAGATTCCTCCCATAGGTAGACCTTTGACTGGCAACTTGCATACTCAAGAAAGATTTTATTTTTAAAAAAACCCCAAACCCTAAGCAGTGAGGAAAGCCCTTTATATTCCCAGAACTGCTTGCTAAAATTATTACAAACGAGTGAGATGACAAATGGACAGATGGGCAGATTCAAAGCAGCAATAACTACCATGCCTGTGTGTCACATGCACAGGACACAGGGTATAGGCTCATATAGTCACTCACCAGAACCCAATCATTAGCTAGCCACTCTTTTCTGCGTTGCTTTCAAATTCTGCAAACTACTTGTGCAGATAGCTGAGTGCGTTCAGTTCCTCATTACTTCACCTGCTTGGTTACGGTGCTGCTCATACGAAAGCAGACTCTTCAGCCCAGGGCTCTTCTACTGAATTCACATACTGGCAATAGGTTACCCTCAAATATACTGTAATTTCCAGTTACTGAGCTGCTCACCAAGAGGGAATGGAAAGAGCAGAGAGATATATTTTTCAGCTCTCTACACATTGTTACATAGCAAAACAAAATGTCTTATTTGCCTGCCACCTATGAAATTACCTTGTCTATAGGTATCCTTCTTCCTTCTGCTATTGTCTTCTTGTTATTCAAATAAGCTGGATAAATGCAGATGAATCTTAGAAGAGAAAACAGTGAGTTTAAGCAAGCTATATCAACTTCTAAATGCTTATGCAGTATTTTCCTGGTGAAACAAACAATAAAATGTCATGGCTACAACACAGAAGTTCCCAAAGCAGCTTAGAACAACCATTTATTTTCCCTAGACTGCTTAGTAAGATACTGCAAAATCCCACTTTGTGTTATCATGGACACTGCATGACATCATTTTTTGAGACACTATGTGTACAAAGGATGGCACTACCCATTCTGAGAAAAAAAAAAAGAGACTGAAATAAAACCTTTTGACCTATTTCTTAAAACCCTGAAACCTGGAAGGGAACATATATATTTCCCTGAAAAGAATTAACATTTCCTGAAAGGGTTTTACTACACTATTAGCTATCTAAGTTCTATGTTTGTTTGGTTTTTCTTTTAGTTCCCACACAGATCAACTCAGATTTGGGTGCATTTATAAAAGCCACTGAAAAACTGCGCTTAGAAACTTGCTTAAGATTTTTCAGTAGATTTACACGTGTGAAGTGCATACAGGGGTTAGAGTGATGGACCCTCAATTCTACTTATTAGACAATTAAAAAAAACAACTAGCTGAGACTAAGGAGATGTGGAAAAAGGCGAGCATTGCTTTGAATAAGGATCTATGAAGGCATAAGAAAAAAGGGAAAATGAGTAAAACATACGGTGCAGACAAATTCCAGCTACCTGAATGACAAGAGAATGACAAGGATCACGTTCCTTGCTGTCTCTAAAACCTGCTCAAAACACCTCAACTCCTACTATTTTCCTCTTCTCCTTTCCAGTGGTTTTCTACACTCTTTTCTACTGCCGTCTTTATGAGCCGACCACGTCTGGGTTCTGCCCGGGAATTCCTGTCTCCTTATTGACTTCCCAACCACACAAGTGTCACCACCACCACCCCCTGTCCCACAGTGATTTAATTTCAACCACCATCATCCCTCGCTCCACAGGGATTTAAACCACCACCCCTTCCTCCGCTCGCGTTTTCTTTTTCGCGAGCCCTGAATAACACGTAAACAAACGAAGCCACCAAAGACCCGACCCCAAACAAGTCGTGCTCGCGGTACCTCTCCTTGTCCGCCGGGGACGCGGCACCAGCGGCGGCGGCCATGACAGCAGCACCTCCTCCGGCCCGCCCCGCGCCACGGCGGCGGAGAGGGCCCGCCCCCAACGGCTCGGTACGGAATCTCATTGGTCGGCGAGACTGTCTGTCAAACGCCGCAGCCTGTGAGAAGGCGCTACGTCGGCGCCGGGACCGCGCGCCCGGCTTCCGCCCGGCTGAGGGAGTGGGGGCGGGAATGGCGGCGGGGAGGGCGGTGGATCTCCGGGGATGTGCGGAAGCGCCGTGAGACACGCCCGTGAACAATGGGCTGCAGGCGCCAGTGAAACACGAGCCCGGAGGGTGGCGGTGGGCCACGCAAAAGTGTGTTTGGAGGGCGGCAAGCCGCCATGTGGTGCCCTTCCCTCACAGAGCTCTAGCGGTGTTGCAGTCAAAGAACGATCTGTCTAAGAAATGCCGGGAAATGTTTATTTGGTGTTACCACAGCTTCCTGTGCAAAAAAACCCCTATGGTGTCAGTACTGGGTCCAATCCTGTGTCACATAGTCGTTAACGCTCTGGATGGCGGGGCAGGTGCACCCTCAGCGATGGTGCCACAGCGATGGTGCACCCTTGCTGGTGGCACCGACCTGTGAGGGGGGGCTGACACACCAGAGGGACCCGGATAGGCTGGTGAAAGGGGCTGACAGGAACCTCAAGCAGTTCAGCGTGGGAAGAGCCCAGTCCTGCGGCCCGGGAGGAACAACCCAGGCAGCAGCATGGGCTGAGAATGCCCAGCTGGGAAGCAGCTTGTCAGGAAAGGCCCCAGGGGTCCTGCTGGACACCGATCCGAACATAAGCCAGCGATGTGTCCCTGTGACAAGGACAGTGGTGTCTGGGCTGCACCACCAGAAGTGTTGCCAGCAGGGCAGGGGAGGTGGTCCTGGCCCTCAGCACTGAGGAGGCCAATACTGGGATTGCCAGGCCTAGCTGGGCTCCCCAGGACAAGACAGACACGGACACAATGGAGAGAGTCCAGTGAATGGTCACCAAGGCCATAGAGGGACTGAAGCAGCTCGTTCTGGAGAGGAGAAGGCTCAGGAGATGTCACCAATGTACATAATGACCTGCAAGGAGAGTGCAAGGAGGATGGGTCCAGCCTCTTTCTAGTGGTGCCCAGTGACAGCACCAGAGGCGATGGGCACACACTGGAACACAGGAGGTTCCCTCTGAACATCAGGAAACTCCTCTTCCCTGTGAAGCTGACCGAGCACTGGCACAGGTTGCCCAGAGAGGTGGTGGATTCTCCATCCTTGGAGATACTGAAAAGCTGCATGGGAATGATTCTGGACTGCCAGCTCTTGGTGGCCCTCCTGGAGCAGTGGTTGGACTAGATGACATCCAGAGGTCCCTGCCAGCCTCAACCACTCAGTCACTCTGTGAATTTCGCAGGTCATCTTCTGTGCACTGTTACACTCTTCATACAGCAGCTATGTACCGGGATAAAGAACTGAACGTATTTATTTGGTATTTATCTGTGGTGTTTTTTTTATTTTTCTGCTCCACTAACACATATAGCTGACAAAGAAATATTGAAGAGGAGGGTGCTAAGATCCAGCGCAACACAGTGGTATCCCTCGGAGAGAACTGCAAGTACCATTCATGAATACTTGGAAGAGTTAAGAGTTATGGAGAAGCTTCAGAAAGAATCAGGGTGGCACAGATTAAAAAGTTATTGTCTATTCAGGCTTTTGAATGATGAGCAGTTTTGTTGTCTTCTTTGCTCTCATTCTGTCAGAATGAATGCACTGCACAAAGTGCTGCAGAGAACACGAACGGCACAACTGTGTGGTGTCAGAAGGAGCAAGCAGCTTTTGGAAGTGTGACTGCAGCTCTCTGGGACCAACTCAGGCACTTGGCAGCTCCTCACAAACATGACTCAACAAGCTCCTCAGCTGAAAAACAAGGTAATGTAAATGAGGTGTGCCAGTTACGAAGGAAGTTTTTGATGCAATAGTTGTCCGATACTAAAGACAGGTTTTTTGAGGGTTATCTCCAGATTACCATCAAACTTACTGATACAGGGTCAAGCATAGCTTTCTAAGAGGTAATCCATTACAAATAATTACTTAGATATTTTGTTGCTTAGCAACAAAATGTTCTCACCTTGTTAGCAGTAGCATGATAATGGATTTCCTCTGTTTTTCTTTCTTTGCACAGTGTCTTTATTTTAAATCCCCACTGCTTGCACACATTTGTCTTTCTATTAAATGGCTTTTTATTGATATCCC
The DNA here is from genome assembly GCA_013390045.1 of Picathartes gymnocephalus. NCBI lineage: Eukaryota > Metazoa > Chordata > Aves > Passeriformes > Picathartidae > Picathartes > Picathartes gymnocephalus. The sequence goes on along the minus strand of WEKY01003613.1, from coordinate 47,124 downwards.
TACCACCTAAAAAGTGTCAAGAGCTGTCATTACCTTGGGAATTGTCCTGTTGTATAGGTTGTCACTGCTTAAATCTGTGCGTCAGCCAACATGGGCAGAAGGTTCTTCTGTCAACTGCTGTCCCCTGCTTTTAGCAAGACAGATGTGGGCTGTCAGGGAGGGGTGTTAGTACACAGGGTGTGCACAGGGTGAACTGTGAACTGACCAGGGTGCAATATATTAATTGTCTCTGTGCAGGCATGGGGTGTGCAGGGCACGTTAATGATCTGACCTTCACATGAAATGTGGTCATCCTAAGCCTTGTTACAAACCACGCTTAGTGCCATCTGGGCTTGAACAACATGCATTGCCCTTTTCTTCTGGGACACAGAGGTCTGAACCCACCAAAAGGGTATAAACATACATCTCCCTCTGCAGGACAGTGCTCTAGCAGGGTTTGAATTGAAGAACAATTGAATCTAATCTTTTAGGAAGCAATTTATTTGGCATTGCCATAGCTTCATTTTTTAAAAAATTGAAAAATAGGCTAAAAGTTAATGAAAAAATACTAAAATTTATTTCACACTATTCCCTTAGATTTCTGTAGTGGTTTTAGTTTCTTAGTTTCTTAAAGCAATTTCTGGTGCATCACCTTGAGAAACAGTGGTCTAAGAGTATGTTAAAGGCAGTGAACACAGCTGCAGTTTGTGAGTATCATCACTGCATATTAAGATTGCTCTCAGTCAGTCCACCTAATTCAGGGCACTGAGAAAGGTTTTTGTGTATTTGTTTAATATTGTTCTGACAGTTGCATGTTTTGTTTTTTTCTTCAAATTCACATAGCTTTTTAATACAAACTTATTAATGGCTTATCTTGTAAAACAATGTTTAAATTTAGTGTTACAAAAGATACGTGGCATGTATCAGCATTTGTGAAATACAAAGGGTACAAACCAAAAGTTATTTTCCACATCTTTTTCAGATGGAAGAATAATCCAAAAATTGTCAGAAATGGAGTTTGTGGAATTACAGATTGGATTACATCACGAACATAACTGACCACACGGGGAAGCATGGGGGGTTTTTTCTGCAGATCTTCTTATTACTTACCAATCTCCTTTATAGGTGCTAGAATTCACAATATCTTGAAACCAGGATGCCTAAAAATGAAGCAGTGAGTAGAGATATGTCAGTTCAATCCCCATCATCACTGTAGAATGACTTCATTGAGTATATGGCATCCAATCACTGCATTTGTTCTAGTGCCATAAGAAATACATTTCAAAGTTGAATTCTGCATATTTCTGGCCTGAGGAATTCAGAGACAGAAGTAGGTCACAAAGCATTCCAGCTTAGGCACACTGTAGCTGCATGTATTTCCTGAGTATCTGCTGGCCCTGGACTCAGAAATGGAATGGACTCAACACCTGACAGCTTTTAAACAATTTAAAGCAGACTGAAGAGAAGGTACAGTTGCTGGTAAGGATAGGACTTGTACACATCTGCAGCAAAACATCAAGAATGCCTTTGGAGAGTAGTAGCAGGGATACTGGTCTTGGAAAGCTGTGTATAACTTGCTAAGGTTATTCTATCTCCTGCCACTGCAGTGGAAAGGAAGGGGCAGGGAATGACAATTGCACCACAAAACCCTAAAGCAGAGAATTCTGTCTCTGTATACACTGTCACCAGCAAGTCAGGTGTCCTTCCTGAGACTCTTACTTTCACTGTTGATGGTGTTTGGGGAAGAAAAATAACAAAAACCAAGCAAAAAACCCCCTCAAACCCCAAAGAAAACCCACTCCCTAGCAAAACAACCCAGCAACATGAGGCCTGTACAGATACGAAATAGCAATTCAAAGTGTTTCTGACAGATTGTTTCAATTCACCTGGGTAAATGCAAATATCCTAACTGAAAGTGGAAGCCCAAGAAAATGGAGATGGTTTGAGGTGACAGTTTGTATGTGACACAGTGTTTTACTGGAAGTGTCACATACACCTGCTTATTCAGACCTTGCATCCATGTTCAGTTTCTTCTCACTTGAGGCTACGCTCCATAGTCTAAACATACTAAAAATACCTATATAATAGTAGGACTAGTAAAGTTATTCAGAAGAGGGTAGATTTTCAGCTGTATTGGTAGAACAGCTCTGTAGTGGACTGCAGATAGAACAGGGATGTAGAGGGAAATCTTGATTTGTTCAATGGTCATTGAAGGGAAGGGGGTAACGTGAGAAGGATTTTCTTCATAATTTTTGTAAATGAGAATTCAAGAAGGATATTTTAAAGTAAAATAAAAGGGCTGGGAAAAAACCCAGAAAACTTGCATTGTGAAAAATGTGTCATGAATTATGACTCAAGTTGGAAGTAACAGGCAGGACCGTCCAACAGTGAATTCTCAACAGCATAGAGAGAAAATGATGCTATCTTTCATTTAGTTTCATTTTACTGGTATTTACTTACCATGAAACTTCAACATGCAGAATTAACCACACTAATCTCAGTATGTACCACTTTTACAAGACTGTATATGCCATTTTCCCAAAGCAAGTGGTGTCCCTACCCATGGCAAGGTTCCAACCCGGAACTGGATGATTTCTAAGGTCGCTTTCCTACTCAAGCCATTCTGTGGTTCTCATTTTAAATCCATAACCTACCCATAGCCTACCTTTGGTTTTAACAATCCAAAATCCTGCCTGCTACGTCAATGTTTTCAGAAGAGGCACTCCTACCTCATGCCCATCCTACAGAGAACACCAACACAGCATTCTTTATGAATCAGCAGAAGCACCACTTCTGTTTATCTCACTGGTAGAGGACTATAAACAACGTCAATAGTTTATTTAAGGAGCGTGGGATGTTCTAAAGCCACTTGAGGCTTAAATGTTTCAATCTGTATAAGTGCTGCATGGCCAAGAGCAGCTGACAAGTGGCCTTGAAACAGCCAGCCTGACTTGTACAGTGTTTGGAGCTAGAAGTCTGTTGGATTATGTCACCCAGACCTAAGCCTTGACTTGCATGAATTAATGTAGAAAGTACAGCAAACAATATATACAGTATTTCCCTGAGATCCTGAGGAGAATGCAGGGCACCACATTGCCAAGACTCTATCCAAATCCCTATTAGCTGGCCACAATGGAACTGGCAAAGTGGAAAAACATGGATTTCTACTAATCTCTCGTTCCTTCTGATTGCAAAGACGTATCTCTTAAGTACAGAGCTCAGTTTTACATCCATTTTTGTCCTTCTGTTTTAGCCTTGTAAAGCAGCTGACAGCTGTGTAAATTCACAGCTGTGTACAGCCAGCTTCCAAGATTAAAAGAAGCCATCAGTCATTGGTGTGTGATACAGTAATGCAGTATTTGCACTGAATTCATAGCTTTCACTTAAGATAGATTTTCACTTCTAGCAAGTCCAAATGATTTATGTTCTGGTCTTGGCTGGGATAGTTAATTTTCATTCTAGTAAATAGTATAGTACTGTGTTTTGAATTTAGCATGAGAATGTTGGAAATGCACTGATGTTTTGGTTGCTAAAGTAAGTTTCTCATGCCCTGCCAGGAAGAGAGCTGAGAGGCACAACAAGTTGAGGGGAGGACACACAAACTGGGCAAAGGGATATTCCAGACCTTATGGCATCATGCTGAAGGTATACCTATGGAGAAAGTGGGCTGGAGGTTCATGCTCAGGGCTTGCCCAGGAATCAGTCAGCAAGTGGTGAGCAACTGTATTGTGAATTACTTGTTTTGTATATTCTATTATTATTATGATCATCAGTTTGTTCATTTTTTTTGTTTATTCAATTGTCCTTATCTGAATCCATGAGTCTTCTCATTTTTACTGTTCTGATTGTCTCCCCATCCCACTGGAGGAGAGTGAGTGGCTGGGTAGTGCTTGGTTGCCAACTATAGTTAAAGTGCCATTTAAAGCACTTGAAAGTGTAAAATAATCCATCATGTCTGTTCAGCTGCTCAGTGTACTAAGAAAAGAAGGATGCCAAGTCTCTTTCATCACCCAATGGAATAACAGAATACTACTACAAAAAATAATGAAAAATTGTGAGTTTTCTCATAATTCATATTATGGCTTAATTTTTACATCTATTTTCGTGTTCTTCCACAGTTACTTCCAATGTGAATGTGTGCCATCCCAGACTTTAGCAACAGTCAGGTAAGATAGACAAGCCTTTCCCTGCTACCAACGCGCTTTTTGTACAGAGGATTGTTAGAGAAAAAAGGGCAGAATTAGGCTTAGCCTACCTTCATTTGTATTTAATATAATCATCACTCAAAGTCTCCCTGTTTTCATGATCCCTACTGACTTTAAATTGCAGGTGATAGCTATAATGCTTTTAAAAATTATTACTCATAATAGAACATTTAAATTTCTAGGAAGGCAATTTCCTTTCCTGCATATAAACCAAGACTTAAGTGTATTTTTTTTCTAGAACAAGTTAAAAATCAGATACCAACTAATGAGTCCTCAAATTAGTTTAACTCAATATGAAGAAGTGGTACAACTATTAGAAAACAGGGGATCTTAGTAATCAGCAACAATGCCCTTTTTTTAGTTTAAATACTTTTGTCAAAGTCTAAAGTGAATAGGAGAGTGTAAAATATTTATGTAAATATACATATATATGTGTATGTGTGTTGGGAATTAATCATCATAGGTCCCTTAACAGTCTAATTGGGGACTAAAGAATTCATTCATTACAGGAAAGAAGGACTTAATAATTAATAGTCTCTGCTGTGCTTATGAGTCAATGAAATAAGCCTTGTGAAACTTTTGTAAGTAATGTTGTGTCAGAACTAGATTTTGTTTTGTGCAATTCCTTCTAAGGTGAAACACAGAAGGGAACAGAGAACCTTACTGGTGAGCCAGGTTTTCAAGCTTATTTTTTCCACTTATTTATCTGAA
>WEKY01003613.1:2308-37306 GCA_013390045.1 Picathartes gymnocephalus | reverse complement strand
TTGCTGCCATGGGATTCTTGCGATATTTTTCCCTGCATAATTTTTAAAAAAATAAATTAAAAAAAAAAAGCACAGAGATCGCAAATAGAAGCAAAATTTCATCTTATAGTCACTATTTCACATTCTACATTATATCCCCAATCAAAAAATGTTTTGTTTTACAAATATTATTTGTATAGGTACAATATTGTTTCAGGCTTGCAGTCATGAGAACCATTATACTGCGTGGCTACTGGAAATACCCTGCCTTTAGCCTTGTTATGCACCTGAGATGTGTGAAACTGTCTCAATTACAAATATATTACAGAAGACCTAGGGCCTGATCCTGCAAATGTTAAAAGCATCCTACAACAGCCATTTGCCAGTGATAAGGAAGAACAGATATTGGAGGTGCAGGATTATCCCAAGTCAGGCCTTAAGTGTTAAGTGCATACAACCACATTATATGGTGATATCTCAAAGTAAAATCCTATAGTTTTATGTAATGCAGAAGTAACACACACAACTTACATATAGTAATAATTTATTCTGAAATGTTCAATTTAGTCTCTGTTGAGACATCACCCACGTCTCATTAATAAAAGAGCAGCCATCTCACCTCAAATACCAGAATATACAACAAGTTACAGCATAGCAAAAAAATTCTACCTACTTTAAGATAAAATCTAATTCCGGTAAAATAATTTTGTTCAAGGTTTTACAGTTACACAGTTGTTTTTTGTTGGTTTTTTTTTTTGTTTCTTTTTCAGAGCACAAAGAAAGTGTAAATTGTTACACCATAACTATCTATGCACATTATGTGACCACAGAAATGTTAATCATTACTTCATAAAATGAACCATCAGTTCCATTCATGCAGAAAAGCAGGCTAGGAAAGCTTGTTCAGCGGAAACCATATTACTGTGAATTTCACAGCCACATGATTAATTATTGGGTTAGATGAAATCACAAATACTAAACAGGAGTATATTTTTTTGCATAAATAATACCAATTCTTCCCTGATGTAGTTTAGTTGGTCGGTAATCTAGAAATTATTGATAAAGCAATATGACTGCATCATTTCTATCTGTGCTATTCCATGATTTCAATGACAAGCAGTATTCAAAGGATAATGGTATGGGATGCATGTTAAACATGGCAATACATGTCAAACATCCTGTACAAATACACTTGCGTTGGCAGTTTTATTCCAAACTGTCAATCAGGTATTCCTGCAAAATATCACCAGTGGAGACAAAGTATACTATCAAATATGGCTTCCAGAACAAGGACCATCTAACAAGAATCAAAGCTATTTACAACAAATAAAAACGAGAGGGAAAAAAAAAAAAAGAAAGGAAAAAAAAAATCAATCCCCATTTTTTTTGTTTCATCTGAAACAAAGTTTCTAAGTAGCTGCTGTATATAATACATCAGTTTTATTTATTTTTTTCTTGCACTTAAACAGAAGTTACCAGGTAAGAGCCAGAGTGACGTTTAGGGCTTTGTGTTCCACTGGAGTCAGTGTTTTCAGACTTGGTATCACGTTTCTTGGTGCTGTTGTTCACCGGGGTTGGTATCTGTGAGGGCCGAGCAGAACTATTGTCCACGCTGCTCTTCCTGCGGCTTGGGTTGTAGTTGAAAGGAGTCACCCTTGCTGCCACAGCACCGATGGGGGAGCTGTGCTTGCTTGAGCTACTGGAACTGAATGGAGTACGCTCACTTACAGTACTTTCGTTAATTTCTGGTGCAGGAACAGGATTATTCTGCAGAGGCTTTGTTTCAGTGCCTTTCTTGTCTGGACTGTCTATCTGAAAGAAAGAGTTCAGACGGTTTTCTAAGCCAACGGTACGAACAGGAACACCTCCATTCCCTGGGGTTTGCTTTTCTTGAATCTCTTTAGGATCTTTACCATTCACACCCCCTTTCTCTGAAACACTGTCAATAACAGGGGGAGTATTTCCAGTTGGGGACCTTCCAGATCGAGGGTTGTTAATTGGGCAGTCCTCTATCCTCACCCACACATCCTCTGTCTTAGAGACTGCTGGAGCCATCTGATAGATGAGGGTTTTGGAATCAGAGCCATTTGAGGCACCTGAAGAAGAATGCTGAGGATCATTCATTATCTGAGGAATTTCATTTTCTTTTATTTTTCTCCAAGTACCTTTTGCTGGTGCTTGGCTTTCTTTACTTTGCTTGTGTCCAGGGAGAGAACCTCCATGCTGCTTTTCATCTTCACTTTTTGCCTTTTCACTGGATTCTGAAGAAGCTGACAGGATTGAGGAGGAACTTCCTGTTCTTCGCCAAGTGCTTACACGAGGAAGCGATGAGGAATGCTTACTGTGCTCGCGCTTCCATGTTCCTGATCTATTGATCAGCAGCCTAGACGGACTCTCAGAATGGGAACGAGCTATGTCATGACGCTTGGCTGGTCTCCCATCATATTCTATAGTAGGGCTCTGATTAGGGGCTAATTTTCTCCAACCACTGCTCTGGGCAGGTGAATGAGTGGATAAAGACATATCAGGAAGAGAAGGACTTAAAACTGGGGTCTGCAGCTGGGACCTTGTGGGAGAATCTGGCCTGGAAGGCGACAGAGATTCAAACGAAGCTGACTCTTCTAATTTCCGTCTCAGAGTCGGGCTCGGAGCTTCTTTAATAAAAGTTGACTGACGAACAAGAACAGGTCTCTCAGATCTGTCAGATTCACTTCCACTAGACTTTGCGGAAGACATTCTGGATAGGTCAGTCTTTTTGTTTGATCCACCAGTGCTGAGAGTTTGGTTTAACCCCTTTGAAGCAGATTCACTTCGTGGAATGCTACTGGTACTCTTAGGTAAGGCAGCTTGCTTTGTAAGGTTTTGCTGGCTCATCTGCCGGCCTGGTGGTGTGTATGACATTCTACCTGAACTTGAGGATTTAGTTGAAGCTGTGCTAGGAGAGGATGTTCTTGGCAACTGTGACAGTTTGTTAGGAGGACTGATACCATTTCTTCCTGGGGAAATGGAATTTCGTCCAGGAGACTGCAGAGGCCTACTTAATGGCTGCTGTTGAGGTCTAGAAGGAGTGGAGTCTCTAGAGCCTGATCTAGAAGGTCCTTTACTTGATCCACTCTGGTTCAACCCTGATGGCTGCCTAGTCACAGGAGCTGGCTCAGGTTTCACTGATGATTTGGCTCCTCTCGGAGAACTAGTCAAACTTTGGCCTTCACTGGGACTCTTGGAGTTCATGTTTTTGAGTGGGGGTCCTTTTTTGGAAACAGGACTAGTACTTGAAGAACTATTTCGAACTCCTGGAATATGGATCATTGTTCTACCACGTGAAATTGAAGGCACACTTGTCTGCTGTGGTTGCTTCAAACTTGAAACTTCTGAATTGGAGCGTGCTTTTCCTGTGATCATACTTTTATACACTTTCTTCCCTCCTTTTATTCCCCTACTTTCTGATTCTACTTTTTTAGACTCCAGTGTACTCTTCTCTCCTGGCTTAATAATTCTTGGACCTTTATTACTACTGAAAGGTTTTTCTTCTTGGTCTGGGGTAAGATGAAATGGTGACCCTAGAGAAATACCAGATTTTAATGAAAGGATAGAGTCAGAGTCTGATGAAGCTTGTCTAGACAGTGATGCAGCAGCTGCAGCTTGATGCAAGCTACTAACTATAGAATTTGCACCTTCTTGTATAGCTTTCCAGTCAAAGTTCTCTGAATCAGGTGAAAAACCATGTTCTGAATCTGGCCTCTGTATCTCTCTCAAATCCAGTGTTAAATCTTCTGTTAGTATACCACCTGTGTTTCTGGAATTATTTTTTTCACCATCACTCTTCATTCTTGAGGGCTTTTTCTTTTTAGGCATAGCAGAACTAATGCATTCCTGCAGAAGATCATCTTCTGAGTCAATGCTTAGAGAACTCAGAGAGCTGTTTCTAGAGAAGCACACAGGAGTATCTTCAACATGAAATGATTTAGGTGCGTAACCAGAAGTCTGTGGTCTGTTGGATTCCACCTGTGGCTCAGGAGCCTCAGGACGTTTTGCAGGTTCCCCTTCTTTGTTGTTATTGTTTTCTTGATCAATATCACTGAGGGAGCTAAGAGACGAATTGCGAGAAAAACAAACAGGGGTGTTTTCAATAGCAAAATTCTGCATTTTCTCATCTGTAGCTGCTCCTCTGTCTGGAATATCTTTAGTTGACTGAGAGAAAGTTTTCGTCTGGCTTCTGCCCACTGAGTGTTTTTGACAAACTTGTGTCCTGTTACTTGGCTGCTGATTTGAAGACTGTTCTGCATTAGAGCAGTTTTTACTTTCTGTTTCCTTTCCTTCTTTTCCTTTTCTTAATTCTGCCTTCTCCCTTGAAAGGTCAACATCATCATCATCAAAATCCAAAGAACTCAGGGAATCATTCCGTGAAAAACAATATGGAGTTCCCTCAATAGGGGTGTAATGATGAGGGGAATCAAACGCAAAGCTTCCTCTTACACGCTCTTCGTTATTTGGTAATTTGTCATGAAAATCTTTTGAATTATTTTTAAGGTTCTGTTTCTTTGCATCTCTGTTCTCTGGATAGCCTCTTTCATTATTAGCATTGCTTTTAGGCTCTGTGCTTTTTCGCACACGTGCTCTGTATTCATTGTTTTGAGAAACAGGCTTTACTGGTGATGTTGGCTTCTTTTTCTCACCTTCTGGTTGGTTTTTGTTACTTAGGGATGAAGATGCTTGTTGAATTTGATCCATTATCTTCTTCACTCTGAAAGGTTTGTGACTTCTTCCTTTTGGCATAGCTGAGTTAATGCACTCAGCCAAAATATCACCCTCTTCTGTTTTGTCATCATCCAGGCCAAGGGGAGTCACAGCTGAGCTTTTTGCTCTCTGAGAATCATCAGTACTTCTGCCTTCTGTAGGAATGGTGTCCCGCTTTTCAAATTCCCCTGACTCTGCTCCCACACCCACATTGTCTGCATTGGCCAACTCACTTGGGGGGGATTCTATTGTCAGGTCACTCAGAGATGTAGCTGTTGAGAAATTTATTGGTGTACCCTCAACACAATATACCCGTGGCATATCATCTCCTGGTGTAAAAGTCACATGCTTTTGTGATTGCAATCTGCTTTGTGAAGGCAAAAGTTTGTAAACTGGCAACTGGCTGGGCTTTCTGGCTACAGGAGGTGGTATTTTTGGAGCAGATGCTTGAGAAGGCTTTTTGGCTTTACGTGAAGACTTTGTTGGCATTGCAGAAATAATACACGCTTCCAGTATTTCAATATCATCATCAGAATCATCCAGAATGTCTTTTTCTGCTTCAGCTGGCTTTTCTGCTTCCTTCTCCTGGTTATCCTTTGTATCATCTGACTGTTCAGGTTCAGCTTCGTTTCCATGCTCATTTTCATGAACTGGAGGCATAATTCTTAACTCCGCGTCTTTCTGTATAAATGGCTCATCAAGGCTCAGAGCACTCAGGCTAGAAGAGCAAGAAAACCCATCTGGCGTGCTTTCTGTGGCAAAATGTAATAGTGTATCAGCATCTGGCAGTACCTGAACTCTTTGAACAGCTGCATTTACAGCTGCCTGTCTAGGACCAGGCTCTCTCTTCTCTGTAGTAGTTGCTTTTCCTTTAGGTACCTCTCTTTTTACTTGAACTCCTTGAGCAGGCGGTGGTGTTTTACTTCTGCTTGGAGGCATTGTTTGTCCCGGGCTGTCTGGAAGGTCACTGGGACTTATAATACCACTTACTATTCCACTGCAAGGCTCACTTTGAACTGAACTAGCAATTGAACGGCTTTCAAAACTATCCAGGGAACTTACAGAGGTACATCTGCTGAACATGAGAGGTGTTTCCTGTACATAATGTTCTGGTGGGCTTTTAGGAGTTTGGGCACCACTTTTTGAGGGAGATTTGGCACCTGAAGAAAATTCAACAGCTTTATTTCTAGAGGAATCAGAAGGAGACAAGTTAGAAGTCTGAAGTCTAGTGGATTTTGTTCTGCTGTGTTGTGCTGTTGATGTGATTTCACTTGTTGCTCCTTCTGTAGGTAGAGCCCCACTGTTCTCCTTCAGTTCTGCAATCTGCAGTGTATTATTGGCATCTGTGCCACGTGTGGATTGATCACGTCCTATTTCATCTTCAGCCGATGACAAGGACGACAAAGAGCTACACCTTGAAAAACATATCGGGGTATCTTCCACGCAGTAAGTTTGTATAGTTTCCTGATTAATAGAGGGAGTCTTACAGGAGGCATTCTTCTGTGCATGACCACTTCTGCTCTGCGCAGAGTTTGGGTGAAGCTGGTTCTGCCTCTTTGAACCAGCTGAGGGGGCTGATGTGCTCCCACTGCTTGGGGGAATATGGTCAGTTTTGTTGAGTTGCACTGAAGAAGTCTTTGGAAAAGTAAAAGACGGCTTCTGAGAAGGCGCTGGAACTTCTGTTGAATATTTCAAACTATAATCAATAGGCTGATCAACATGATGCTCCTCTTCGTTGTACTTTATGCTGTAATTAGTTGGTCTGTCTTCCTCTTCATGTTGTTCCTCCTCAGAATAACGTTCACTATAGTTGGTTGGCTTATCATCATCATAATCATCAACCTGGCACAAGGACTGGTTTACTTTCTGATTCATTCCGAGAGTTGGGCCTACTCTGTTCTGATCTGAGCCACTGGATCCTCTTGATCTAAAGGAAGAAACGCAATCCTGCTGTCCAAACGGTGTCTGATATTTCATGTGTTTATCATCTCCACTTTCAGTGTACACAGGGTAGGTTGCATTTTGGTTCCTTGACTGTCTTTGCTCATTTTGTTTCATTTCATCATCTATTATATGCTTAGGCCTCACCCATCTTTCATTCTGGGATGGACTTTGCCTTCCAGAATTTAACTGCTCATCTGAATATTTAAGACTATAATTAATAGGAGTGTCTAGTTCTCCATCATTGTCATCCATGTGATTTGCACTATGAATCTTGTGTGCCAAATCAGCTGGATATTGGCCATAACTACAGAATTTACTTTCATCATCTTCGGAATAAGACTCAATTGAAGGTTTCATTTGGCCTCTTTTACCATAGCCATCACTGCTGCTGACACTATTTAAACTATCATTTGAAGCTCTTTTGTATTCCATTTTTGTATACGGCACAGGACATGTCCTGTTTGAGTTCTCAGATTTAGGAAAGTATGTATTTGAGTGAGTATGGGCAGAGGCTGATCTCTTCTGGGCATTTCTGTCTTCTGTCAAACAGTGTATTTCAGAAGTGGAACCAGAACTTCTGTCTTCTTGTGGAATGTGCATGCTTGTTACTTCTTCCATAACTTTGGCAATCTGAGCTGCAGCAGTAGAAATCTGCATTCCTATTCTCTTAGAGGAATTCCCAGTATTCTCTGCAGTTTGATGATAGGTATTTAAACCTACTGTTCGATCCCTTTCAACACTCCTGTCTTTCTCAGATCGAGAATTTTCTGCATTTCCTCTACTGGAAGAGGAGGAGCCAGGCAATACCGTAGTATTCACATATGGTGAGAGCACAGTCACATTGCCAGCATTAAAGCTCTCTGACCTGCACACCCCATCGTCGTGGCGGCTGGCGTCCAGGACATACTCACTGTATACATTTTGCTTATGTCTCTGCTTATTGCGGTGAGATGCTTTCGGGCTTAAGTTATCAATGTTGTCAAAAGTCTCTGATAAATGCTGAGCATCTAATTCTGCTTCCAGTGCCTTTTGCTTTCTGACATGGAGAGATGGGAGGCTTGATCCTGGAGACATAATGTTGGCATCCTTGTACTTTGCCGGCCTGTTCGCCATGAGGTTCCGTAGGGCTGCGGCACTACCCATGGCTATCATTTTGTGTTTTGAGTGAATCAGGTTTTTCAGCATGCTCACGGCTCCCATGTCCCACAGCGCCTCCTGATCCTTTGCATTTCGAGCAGAGAGATTCCACAGGGTCCCACATGCGTTACTAACTATTGTCAAACTGTGTGACTTCAAGTGTTGTAACAAGGTCTGTAAGCAGCTGCTCTCTCGCAAGATTTGCCTGGTGTTGAGTAATTGAAAACAAATATCCGTAAGTGGCATTTCAAAAGGATAAGAGACAAAACAAAACAGAAACATATTATTCTAGAAATGAGTTTTGCCCTTAGAAAGGATAATTAATAATTCTCAAGTGTAACTAAGTTGTATTTCCACTAGCCTTTATCTGAATGCTAACCAAATCCTATTACAAATATGAATAGTTAGCTTTTAGTACAGTTCATCATTAACAAGCAGCAGCTATTAATCTGTTTGCATATTTCTGTTATGTAAGTGAAATATCCACCTTATCAAATGTATTACAAATTAACTGCTTTAAATTACTACACATAATACATGCATTCATATTAAGGCTTGCTCATAGAAACTGTCTACTAAATATACATGTGGAACCGCTAAAAATTGTCAGATGTGTACCTACCTATGGTCCTCATTAGTAGCAATTAGGCTAGAAACATTTCTTAGTATTCCTCCTCCACTTTCTATAATGGCTAAAGTGTTTGTTTGGCTCCGGTACGTCAGCGTGCCAACCAGAAATGCAAGAGCACCATCAACAGCACATATGTCAGCTTTGTTCCCAGTGCAGTGTGCTGACAAATTCCATAAAGCACTCAGAACGCTTTTCAGGGTGGATTCCTAGGAAAACAGCAACAGGAGAAGTTTTCAGCTGTTGACCTGAAGCTCTCAGAAACACATTAAGTTAGCTGCAAGGAGCTGCGTACATTCCAATTCTGCTCTCTGGGGTGGTAAGCTGGGTGCAGGCAGCAGTGCACCTGTTTTTTGGTCTTTTTGCTCCTTCTTTCAGCCACGGATTTGGTACTTTCAGAAGTATCTGCCTTAATACTTGTTAGCTGCCACAATGATAGAAAGGCCTTGAAGACCAGGCAGTAGTCTCTGGGATGGAATATACTCCCATCTACACACCAAAGAAGTGATAGATATTTACTAACTAACTGGAAAGAGCTTTTTATTAAATGACAAAATTATGAAAATGACTATTTTAACAGCACAGCTCATGAAACTGAAAAGCAAAAGCAGTCAACCCTCATAAATAAAATCAGATCAATAACAGTTTTGAGGTGCCATTGCTCCATTGTGGTTTGCTGCTATGTTAAATCAAACTGTTCTTCAAAGCAAATTACCTGAACCACATCAACTGTTTGACCAACTGCTGTTATCAAAAATGGTCAAATAATATTAGTGTTTTGTGTAAAATAAATCCAATCTCTCAAAAATTCAATGTAATCACTTATAGAAGATACCTTCTTAACTTCTAAAGCACATTCCATCAATGCTTTCACACTTCCAACTTCTCTTAGAGTCTTTTTACTGTTTACATCTGCTCGCCAGGACAAGTTCCTCAGCACACTTGCAATGACCTGCAAAATGTGAAAGAAAAGTAACATATTTCAAGATAGATACTTTTTTAACTTTCCTCCTGGACTTATCAGATGCTATGATTAATTAATTAACAGTGGTCTTGTTCAGTTACTGAACTAAAATTCGCTAACATCTGCTTTTTGGTGTATTGTCTGCTAGACTGTCTAACGTTTCAGCGTCAAATTTGATCAAAGGTACTGGCTTTTATGCGTTGGTACGTAAAACAGAGATCTGAAATAAGGTTCCCTGCTTCCCACACCAGTAGAACAGTAGATAGATCTTTTTCTCTACTCTTACGTCTCTTCTAGAGTTATGTGATCTCAGGGGAGAGATTTATATCTTTTTCTCAGCTTTTCCACTTAGAAAATAAAACAGTATCACTTGTCTGTCTCTCAGATGATACGATTATTTAGATGTTTATAAAGCTCTATAAAGTCTTTTTAAAATACACTGTGCCTTTTTCAAGCAGAATAGTTATTTCCAGAAGTTGTCCTTGTACTTGGCAGCAGTTAGACTGAGATAGGTTGTCACTGTAGTGGGCAGCCTTTACACATTAAACTCCATCCATTCACGAGCTGCTGTAAGCATGGCTATCCCTCATGAAATGAAAACTTTTGCTTATGGACGTTCTCATCGTCACAGAAGTGCACAAACTTTTCAGGTTTTGTGAATGCTCCCTTGCTCACCCCCAGTGGAGCAGAGGGAGCCAGTGGCAGATGGAAGGGCTGGGGAACACCCTGCTCCCAGGCCACCACAGGAGCCACCAGCCCAGCACAGAGTCAGGGCCCAACACAGACAGAGGAGCACAGGAGCCCAAAGCCAGGTGGGAACTGTGCCCTGTCCAGGCTCTTCCCAGGACTCTCCCAGGGGACCCACCACCCCATGGCCCAGCTGTGACACTCACTCAGGAGAGTCAAGGGAGCAGCTCTCTGTGCTTTTTAGACTGGGGATGTGGGACTTTGTGGGATCCAGGGGAAGAGATTCTGGAACGATACAACACTTATTGTGGGATGGGAAGACCCAGAGGTTTCAAAGGCAGGAAAACAGATGGATCGAGGTGATTTTTCAGCACAGGAAAGCACAGGGGACAGAAAGGCACACTGACATCTGAACAGCTGACTGGCTGATACAGTTGTGTGAACATGCCTTTTGAGTAGAGTCAGTCCCATATTCATACTAAATCCCTTTTACAACTTCTCCTGAGTAGAAGACTTCCTGCTTTGTGTGTGTGTGGTGTCTAGGTGCCAGTGGCTGGAAACACCCCACGGGTCAGAGGGCTCATGGGGCTGACTCCTTTTCAAGAATACTCAATACCTGTCTTAATACCACATCACAGAGTTTATCCAGTAACCTCTATTGGAATTCTAATATTTCTCTCAATTGTAACTAGCGAGCTCCTCCTGTTAAGGAGAGAATATTGTGTTAACAGCATTTTAAGAGATAAGGTCTGTTTCATTTAAAATTGTTATTTTATCTGGTGATTCACTCAGACTGCAAGGAAAACTGGTTTCCTTTTAAAGAGCTGTTCCACTTTGTATACAATGAGCATTAATTAAAGTTGATTATAATTTAGTATTTAATAATTTTACACAAGTTCCAACAGTTCTACTCTCTCAGCTCTGAGGATTACCCAAAGCACTTCCTAAAGACTTTATTTTCAAGCTATTTTCCTTACATAGCAGGACCCATTAGAAAAGACATTAACAGATCAAGATCATAAAAGATTTACAGCTCATGCATTATGATTTAAAAAAAACAAACCACAAAAAAGTCCCAGAACATGACCCCATAGATAAGCATCATTTACAAGAAGAATGAACTTCCTAATTAATGAAATGAGTACAAGAAAAATTTCATGTCAAAGTTAAGGCAGAGAAGACAACAAAGTAAGTATTTTATCTCAAAAAAGCATTACCTGCTGTAAGTCTTCACTTTCAGATTTCAGCTGGGCTACAAGAGCTCTCATGCAGCCCTTCATGGAACATAATGTAGCCTAGTAGGAATCAGGAGAAAAAAGAAAGTGAGCAGTATTAAACAGCAGGTTAGATGGCTGCTTCTGCACAATGTTTTGATATTGTAAGCAATTCACATCTAAGTTCAATAAAAACTTAGTAAATATGTTGTCAAGAATAAGTACTTGGTTTACAACTACTAAAAAGACAGCTATCAGTTTCAATAAGTAAGTGGTAAAATTGTGCTAAAATTTTGTCTTTGTTTACAGCAGTTCTAGGACATGATGTGGACCTTTACTACCTTAGAAGCCTTCTTTACCTTGCACCAGATAAAAACCCTGGTGAGTTAGCAATGTGTTGTTACCTACAGCCTAGTGAGAGAACAAACCTCAAGTTCTCTGAAGCCTTTTACTTCCATTTACTCCTGAAATGTCTTCCCTCTAGAGCAGAAAGGTAAGTCTTTTCAGTATGGAGTTATTTTAAGATCCACAGGCTGCAAACCTTGGGGCAAAAATCTATTGGAAGTTTCTAGCCTTTGAAAGGAATGTCCTTGTCAGAAATTAGAGGAACCAATTTTCTCATATAATGATTAAAGTAGTGCCCAGTTTGATCCAGATATACTCCAAATATTTAAAAGCAAGCTCTAGCCTGAAGAGTTTTGAAAAATTTCATTAGGCAGTAATAGTATTGTTAAATAACTGAAAACTTCAGAAAACTTGACCCAATTACGAATTTTAGTTCAACATTCTCAGAACGAATCAGTCACTATAAAATCATTGTGTGCCATACTAACCTAGTTCACATTAAAAAAACAGGCCAATAGATGAAATTCTTGCTTTCAGTGACAGAAGTGATTTGAGAGCCAATACCATACTTACATGATGCAACAGAGTTTGTGGTGCTCTCTGTCAGCAACAGGATGGAATGAGAGAGGTTATTTGGAACTCCTGCCTTGAGTTTAAACTCAATGTCCTATCCTGGAGATTTTCATCACCTGTGTTGAGTGCTGTAGTTCAAACATATAGTTCAAACAGCTATGAACTGAAACTATTGCAAGTTTACAGTTCTGCTCTCACCTTGTTTGCCACATCTCCAAATGTCAGGTTTGTCAGAGCCATGCCAGCATACCTCCTCAGGGTAACACTATAGTGATCATTTGTGAGTCCATACATTTCACAATCCACTTGCAGCAGTTCAGCAATGGCCTGCAAACCTCCTTTAAAAAAATTCAGGTAAGAAAAAAACCCAAACATATATACTCTAATATTGTAAGTACAGGACATATACAGCAAGGAACAAATTGCATTTTTATGTACAGAAAAACCCTCAAATGTCTGAAAACCACAATGCTCAGAATGACATACGAGTTGTTAAAATTGCATATGTGGAGTTTACTGAGCATGGATTAAAAAAATTCAGGCTGTCAAACAGGAACCAATGCAGGATGAAAAAACCCCACTAAAACACCAATCAAAAAACCTCTCCCATCGCAGAAGTACTCCCCATTTTAAGTCCAATACTTGTAAATTGCCAATATTTCCATAATAATACTACTCTTCCAAAATTCACAATTTATGCCAGAAAAAACACTAAATGACATAATGATTTATCCACTGAGAAATGGTGTGGTTAATTGCAACTACTTTCATCACTTAGGGGAAACCAACTGACACAAATGAACTGTTGTTAATAGTTTAACCTATTAGTAAAAAAAAGGCCATATGTGCAGTGACATGCACAAGGAATGCCATGATTTCTAGCAAGCTTCTTAAAGGAAGTCAGGGAAATACATCTGATCTTACCAAGCTCATTCATTGCATGTCTGTGTTCTTCATCAAATGAAAGTTTCATCAAAACACACACTGCAGGACAAATCTGATGATCCACTGGAGCAGGCACTGATCCAGAAACAGGTAACAATTAGCACCTCCCAGGTGATTTTGTCTAGATCATAAGTTTTCCAGAGCAAATCTAATCTTAAAAATAAACCAGCTGCAGTTTTGGTCAGGTTTGTATCTTTCCAGTAATCCATGAACACACAATTAGTTAAGACTATTACTAAAGCAAGTCTGTACTGTAAATATATTTGATGACTGAAAACAAATTAGGGAGAATTCTGAATGTATGTACTGAGTTAGAAACACTATTTGCAGTGCAAGAATATTCCCTTTTTTCTCTTAGAAAATAATTATCTTTGTGAAACAAATCAACATGGTCAAATATTCTGGTGGCATTAAATAACATGCTGTTTCTTTGGGTGCGATATCCTAATGAATGGTTAATGAAACCCTTTGCTTCATAACCTGGAATTTTTTAAGTTCATACTTTTGTGAGCTAGGTTCTGGATAATGCAGAAATGGTACTGATACAGCTTGTGCACAGCCTGTTCCTGCTGAACTGCACCAGGCACAAGGCAGCCCTTATTTCAGTCACACACCTGCCATGGACATTTACAGGCTGCTGTCATCGAATGCCCTCAATTCAGAGAAGCAACTAAGCTAACTCTAAGGTTAAATCTATTTTTCTAACTGTTCCCTGAGAAAAATCCTCTTACATGCAACATTATAAATAGTGGTTCATTTTCTATTGATAGAGGGAGATTATTTAATTTCTGCTCTCTGCGCCTTTCCCAGATGAAATTTGGTATCTCCTAGACGCCTGCATGAAAAGCAATTTGGGATTGTTTATCCATTAAAATGTAAAACAGAATGAGTACATATTCAATATTATTTTACAAATTACAAATACAAACCACTAGAATTACTATCTGGAAAGCATACCATAGTCTAAGATTTAAATTAAAAGTTTTTAAGTAGGGTATTATATCTGTGACACATAGTATTTCCTAACAGCAGCTGAACTTAAATAAAGAAGAAGCCACACACACACACATATATGTATATAAGAAAACTTTCATACATTAAACAAGAAGACAGATTAAAGTTGAACTTTCTGTAAATTCACTCTTTTCAATATATCCTTGGAAAGTTTTTATATGGCTTGCAGAACCTACTTGGGTTTTTGTCTTGGTCCATGCCTTGTTCATGTGCCTCCTGCCATTCCCAACAGGTCTCACAGTAAGCACGGATCTGCTCCAAGAGATGGAGCACACGGATTTCCCGTCTGCCTCGCTTATCATCGGGCTGGGAGTGAATGATGTTGTGCAGTGCTGCGCTGGCTCTGGCACGGGCCTCTTTACTACCACGGGAGTTTCCTAACAACACAGAGTCCTTATCGTTGCCATGTAAAAGCTGGATGAGGAGAGGAAGACATCCAGACTGACGCATGGCTATGCAGCTGTCCTGGGAGCTAGACATTGCTAGCAATGTTCTTGACATGTCATCTTTATCATGAGTACCAAGCATTGATAACAATGAATACACCATTTCCACCTGCAGGTCAAATGATTTTAAAAATACAGTTACGTTTCAAAAACACACATCAAATTGAAATGAAATTTGAATGGTATATATGAGCAAAAAACCCCTTTGTTTCATGGTGAAAAAAATTGTGCTATTTAAAAATAATTAAATACTATTACTACTTGAGCATTCATAATCTTAATAAATTTCACTTAGTGGTTAAATGGGTGGAAGCAGGGGGTAGCTGTGTGTAACTGTGTTACTCTACAAAACCAATACCAAAGACTTCCAGATTTCCGTCATACAAAAAAAACTAAACAAACGTATAATGAAAGTGTTTGATTTTGGGAAACCAAAATACCTTTAAAATTAAATCTGTCTTTAAAGTACTATGTTAGGTGCAAATTAGTTACACTTTATTTACAGTCTACATCATGCTGAAAAAAATCTGATATCCATGTATTCTAAAGTTTTCCTTTAAAATACTTCAAATTAACTGATGATGTTTTGTTACGATGACTGATTTTATATGGACAAGACTATTTTGAGCAAATGCAAAACTAAAAAAATCAAATTAATACTTTTTCAATTTTACAGGGATAAAAATAGGAAAGCAAACAAATGCTTATTTAGTATATATAAAATACTAAGCTTTTGTCAAATTAACTCATGCCATGAAAACCCAGCATTACCCATTTAACTTGGAGTAACTGAATTTTTTTTATTAAAAATAGCAATTTTTGAGTGATTCCCTTGGCTTTTGTGCAATATTGCGATCAAGGCACTATTTGGTTTGTACTCCCACTCTTTAGTAACAGCTTTCAATCAAGAAATACATTCGATTCTTCTAGTCAACTTTTAGTAGCATAACAGGATGTAGAGGATGATCTTAGATACTATCTAAAAACTCCAAACTCCTAAAACCAAGATAAACAGGAACATTCAAAGTCAAAGCACAACATAAAGAAACTATCAAAGGGAATTATAAAGTAGCAGCATGTGTGTTTCTCTAGAATACAGTAGTTAAGGAAGAAATTAGACTTTGGACCATTAGACAAATTTTTCTACTAATAATGATATATTCTACTAATAATGAAATATCAATGAATGATTTTATTTGGTGTCTTCAGTGACAATTCCAATGTGCCTGACGATTAATACACATAGTAAGTGTTAAAAAAATGAACAGCAGCAAGCAGACTAAACAGCAAGTCTGGTAACACGGACTTATCTAAACACTACAGGACAGCTGAGGCAATACAAATCTTAAGAGCCCGTGAAACTGTATGGTCACATGGCAAAACTCATTGAAATAGGAGCCATTTCTGTGACAGTCTAGCATCCACGTTTGGAGACCCTGTCTTCCTGCTCTGTGAAATCCCAAATGTAGCATTTAAACAAACAACTTTGATTCTTAAAGGATCTGCTTTATTCATTTCTCTGCAGATGTTTCAACTGGCAGTGATACTTGGATTCGGAAGGTAAAATTTTTGCCAGAGCATAAAGCTGAAGAAGCCACCAAATCAGGCCTCCAAGCTGCAGCTCACATATCATATGAAAAACAAACAAAAACATCTATTTGTTTCTCTTGTTTACACATACTGCCCCACAGACTCATCTCTTTTTGCACCAGGAAATGCACTCCTCCATTTAGAATCTCTGCCATTTTCCCTTTTTGGGCATTAATATTAATAACTTCCTAGCCCAAAGCACACTCAGTTCAACCTGTGTCTTTGCCTGTATCCTTCCAGACTCAGTCCTGTTCCCTGCTGTCAGGGCTTTCCCACTGTTTGTAACTTTGTGGAGTTCTACAGTTTGCACTGAAAACTGGCAGACAGACAAGACAGCTGACATCACCTCCATTTAGGATGTGCATACAGTGTGGGACTGAAATAACAACATTGTAATACTGTTTTAAGGCCCAAAATCACTAACACTATGCAAAATTAATAGGTCCAGCTTCCCAGAGGACTGTGGTCAGCGCAGCACCCACACTATCCATACTGCTGCTGATTCCAGAGGCAGTATGAGATCCAGTGGCTCATGAATTTGCCCTTTTCTTCCCTTCTCTTTTCATGCTGCATATATATTTTGGAGTGCAGTCTTCTGTCTGCAGACACTGTGAAGGATTTATATAACTTTTTTGGTCTGTTTCATTTCTTGGAAACTGTGTCTGTTTTGTGGATTTGGATTCTGCAAAAGTATTCAAAGAAGAACTCTTAAAAAGGTTAATTTTCATCACTGATTATAAAGCAACATCACAAGGTTTTTAGATATTCCAGTAACTTCTAGGAGTTGCCTGCTGCTTACTGTAACAACTCTTAACTCACCATCAACAAGTTAAAAAAAAGATTTCTGTGCATATATTTTCCAAGTTCAAAAAATATACTAGAATTTTAACTTAATAAAAATTACTATATATGGATAAGACTGTTCAGATAATATTAGTACTACTGGCAGAAACAATGAGGTTATTGTATTAGTAAAAATGTAGCATTAGCGACCTGTGGTTTGTAATCTTCGGTTACCTTGGTACCCAGATGACTTGTCAGTCTGCGAGGAACAGAATAGTTACTACTAGAGCTCATAACACTGGCTGTCTCATGGTCCACTCGAGCAGCAGAACCCTACAGATTTAAACAACAACTTATATAAAACAAAGTCTGAGGGAAACAACAACGTTGGCTAATTCACT
The DNA here is from genome assembly GCA_013390045.1 of Picathartes gymnocephalus. Lineage (NCBI taxonomy): Eukaryota > Metazoa > Chordata > Aves > Passeriformes > Picathartidae > Picathartes > Picathartes gymnocephalus. The sequence goes on along the minus strand of WEKY01003613.1, from coordinate 19,919 downwards.
TTCAGCAGTGGATGATGCAGTTGTACTGACACCAATGAACTGCCAACATGTTTCTGTTCGGTCCTCTCTGCCTTGACACAAAGGTCACTGTTAAACCCAGTTTTATTAACCCCTTTTCCTGAGATTTAGTCTCAGTGGAACTTATTTTCAACACAGTGAATTTATAATTACTATTTTCACCAAGAAGGAGAAGTGAACTTTGCAACAAACTGAATAATAATTTTGACATGAGTGAAAAGAACAGCCTCCACTTTTATGTCAGATTTTGTAGTGCACTGGAATAGGCCTGTACTTCTTCAGAACACAACCAAGTATGCAAGAACTCACCAGTAACAAGAGACTGATGAGGGCAATTGTTACAGTGCAGGCAATGAATAACCCTACTTGAATTTGTCCATTTCAAAAGCAAATTATGAGTGGTTGCACAGTTTTTTTAGGGAAAACTACAAAATAATGCTGGCACTACTTGATGTAATTTTCCTAGAATCTAGGTATGCTCCTACCTGGATTAGCAAGACTCAATTATTAGCATCTTTGTCCTCTTTAATTATTTCTTGTATTTACATTTTTCCTTTCTCGGCCACTTTTTATCCACTCATATTCTTTACTTTTTCTATTTGCTGTTTTCTTTCTATCTGTGACATTTCTCTTACTATGTCACTCTCTTTCCATTTGCTTTGGGAAATTAAAAAATATATTTGTTTAGAGAACACTTTTAGTATCAGTAACTGTTTTTCTGAGGCAGTCACCAGTTTTTCTTTGATCCTCTAAAAAAGCTAAAATCTGTTACTGGAATTACTAGTTTAATTTGCAAAACGTTTTCAAACTATATGGACCAATGAATATAATTTTTTTTTCAGTAAAAACAGGTAACACATTCAAGAAAACTCCATGGGAGACACTTTGAAATAATGTCTGTTTCTTCTATGTGCTCCATAAAGAAAGAAGAATTTTGCAGTTCATACAGTTCAACATCTTAAACGTGAAGTTGAAAGAGACTTTTAGTAGAAGGTAGAAGTAACTTAATGAAGTGTTTGTATAGACAGAAAAGAATCTAGTTATACTGGAATATTTAAACACATTATTATACTAATTTCACTCTTGCATTTGAATCCAGAAAATGTGATACATGTTCCAGAAGAAGCATTTTATGCAACAAGAGTATAACCGGAATTGTTTATATTAACACCATTTATTCCAATCCACAATTCCTATGTAAACAAGCCCTTATTTTCTCTGTTGACTACAGGGAAAAAAAATCAAAATCTGAAAGATTAGGAAGAAAACCACACTACATTTTCTCCATTATTCACTTAAATAATGTTCACTGCTGGGAATATGGGAATGAATTCCCAGATTTTTACACCATGCAATTCCTTCGTATTTCCTCAAACAACATTCAGAGGATTACAGGTTCCACATAATGCACATACCAAAATTATCCATTATTAAGCTCAGTGTGATTGTTTCATCCAAGAAGGTAAAAATTACGTAAGTCTGGGACACTATCTATTAAAATTCACCACGGTGTAGATGGAAATAGCAAAGTTTTCCTATCGTTTCCCCCAGACTGTATCAACCTCAGTTCAGGTAACGAATTCCTTCAGAGCCACCATGTGGCTGTGCTACCTGGGGGATGCCAAGATGCTCAGCTAAGTGTACCTTCGTTTCTCACTGGCTTGTAAAGACTAATGCCAAAGAACTAATGCCAGGTGAGCAGCCACTCATCCAAGAAAATGGGAAGTGACAAGGAAATGTTATGTGGACCCTTCCTGTGTAGAACCTCCTCCTTCAAAATATTTTCCTGTCTACTTCCTCTTGTTTACTCCTTTTATATCTTACTGCTTTTCACTCATTGTTTTACCATGCTATTTACCATGCCAGTTGAGTAATTTTCCCTGTTTTGTGATGTATTTTTTTAACAAGATGGACAATCTCAACAAATTCCTTTACAGAACTTGCAAAATGAAGCTATAAACAAAACTTTACTTCAGCAGAATAGTGAGTGCAGTGTAAAGACAGCTGAAAGATGGTGCTGAAAAGGACATACTTGAATAGTGAAAAATCCTGTATTCAATTAACACTGACTACAAAATCCATTAGAACCAAATAATTAGGTGAAAACTTTTTCTTTTTTCCACTCCATTGAATGGTGATTGCTCTAGGTATATTGAGCTGGTTTAGCAGAAATAAATATTATGCCCAATCCATTAAACCTCTGTCTGGACTTGCACTGAAAGCAAATAATCCCCCCATGGCTGTTTTAACACACATACAGTGCCTTGGCTCTATCCCCCACCAGGAGGAAGGAATATCCATGTTTTATACATTTTTACAAGGCAAAGGTCAAAATTGCACAAATCCTCAAAGTTAAGGCCTCAACTGAATTATGAATAGATCTTCCATTTGCATAAGTATGCCAAGACACGACAATCCCTTCTTCCTTCCTTCCTTCTCTGTAAAATACACAGTCCAGGAAAAACTCCTAATTCATACTCTGAAGATGGATGATAGAGCAACAATGCATCAATTATTTAAATACATTATGCTTTCAGCCCCAAAGCAGCAGTGAACTATTTTCTTCCCAAACAATAAAGCTGTCATAAGAATTAAGAGTCAGAACCTCAATAAGATATGGATGGGAGAATTTAATTCCAAATAGTGATCAAATGTATTTCGAAAGTAAAATTATGGGCTGTGCTTAATGTTTAATCAAGTGAAATATTCCAGCCAAACCACAATTCTTTCTGATAAGTCTTCTACAAGACACTTTTGGAAATATTTAAATAATTCTACTTCCCTGGGGTAACAAAAATATCCTGTATATGAATTCAGCTATTAAATCTATAGTGTGAAGTTTTAAAAACCCAAATTACTAGTGGGAATGTCTAAGCTACAGTTGTAAATCATGAAGGAAATAATCATGGTAAATAAATAAAAGTATTTTTAGCCAAACAGAGAAGTAATAAATATTGATAAATTGGTTTTAAAAGACAAGTAAAGAATTTAATGTATACCTCAAAATATTCCACTGATGTATTTCAGTAATAAAAGGAGGAACAGCAACAAAAGATTATTTAGAAGCATTTAAATAACCCTTCAGCCAACTTTCAGGAGATTATCTCATTGATACTTCAGTTTCAAAGCTTTAGACAACACAGTATTAAAGACACATTAATGCTAAACCTGTCATTTACGTCTCTTCTTTTTTTAAAAATCACCAATAACTTAGTGGTAATTTCTAAAATGAAAGTTTGAACAGTTTTCCATAATTTAATAACACTTCTCATATTACAATTCACCTACAATGAAATACATTTTCTGTAGTCATTCTTGCTATCTCTTTCACAACCATTAGGCTCATTAATCATTTAAACAAAAGAAAATTGCCCCCTGCATTATTGAATATTTATGCTTCCCTTTATTAAAACACTTCCTTCTAGTAAATACAAGAAATTTCCCAGATACAGACGAAAAGAAGAAAAACATACATTCTTTTAAATGAGTAGGCATGCAAACACAGTAAGGTAAATACCAACATGTAAGCATTGTACGTCTCAAATATTTAATTATATTCAAACAATCAAAACACTCTATTTACCTGACTAGTACTGCTGGTTGCCACACTGATTTCTGCTGCTCCTTGACCTTCATTCTGCCTCTCTGTATCATGGGAACCTGCCTCATGCTTGCTTTGAGGTGCTCTCTGTTAATACAAGAGTTTATGAAATTACAAAGAGAAATGAGGCACAATTTACCATTCAAAGTTTTCTCAGCTGTGAGCACATCAATACTGCATCCTCAGGAACCCACTGAGCAGCACTTTGCATTTCATAACCCTGAGCCTCAAAAATTAACAGCCGAGACTGAGCGCCTTCAAAAAACTGTGAGATGAAAGAGAAGCATTTCCTCTGAGGATTACAGCCCTGCAAGACAAAGGATCTGCTGTAACACACAGCAGCACCATTCTCCACCAGCTGTGCTCACATCCCTACCAGAAATGTAACAGAATTGGAGCAAACAACTGTCTGCTCTGCTTGGCCACGTGATCCCTGCTTTTACTGCAGACCACGGTCAGCACTGTTCAATTAAGCTTCACGTTCAAAGATGAATAATTTCTGCTTGAACAGAAGGATATCTGTACTATAGGAATCCTTCTAAATGTCAAGGACAAACAGTGCAGGAATTACCACTCTGACAGAAAAGAAATTTATATAGACTGATACTGATCCATCTAAAATTTTGTCAAAATAAATTTAACTGACAAGGCAAGCTGGTATAGACAGGTTTCAGTTCCTTTAGGCAAACAAATTTTTATACGTCTACATAAAAATTAAGTTGGTCTCCCTGCCACTGACAGGCATTTAAATGAGCAGGTATGAAATATGTGAAGTATCTAACATCAACTATTAATGTGTTTAAAACATTTCATATTTTCAGCAAGACACGAATAATCTGTGGAAATGGCTGAAGTCCAGAGTTGAAAGCAAGATTATTTTCTAAGTATTGTTTTTGTTGCCAAGCTTCATCTCACAGACAGAGAGGCTACTACCTAACAGACAACACAATCTTAATTAATTTGTTTAGCCACATGTGGTATCTGTCATGCAGTTTCTATGGGGCTCTGTTATTGATGCCCAGAGTTGCGGAGCCTAGGATAGCACAGTGTCTCATCTTGCTTTAAGGATATTTATCTCTGACTTTTAGCAATACCTCTCTTCAATGTACACACCCTGAAACATCTTTGGATACTCTCATTGATTAGAATAATGCAGTATCATTGGCATAAATAACTCTGTTTTGTTCATCTAAGACAGAAGAGTCTCACTTAACACTGAGCAGAATTTTAGAAACCAGTAATCAACATGTGAAGTGATACTTTAGAGATAAACTTAAAAGTCTAAATATAGTTTAACTAAAAGAATAAGGTATGTCAAAAATGTAGGCTATTACACAAACTAATAATATGAGAAAATTGGAAACAACTATAGGTAACAAATTCCCTGACATTATATCTTCACTTATGGAAAATGAGTAAGCCACAAAGCAAACGTCCAAGTATTTTAGGAGACACAGTGTTACTACTCTTTTAAATCTGAACTGTAATTTTTCAACCTCTCTGTCACTGTGTATGAAATGAAACTGCTATTGATGCTCATACAGTAACTGAAGAAACTCTGGTTCCCAGTCACACAGTAATTAAAGAAACTCTGGTTCCCAGTAAAAGAGTGGGGATCCAGTTAAGATCAGGCGCTGCTGTACATGTGATAGATACAGTATAACGCTGAATTCCTATCTCTTAACACATTCAGTCTTGAATGAAGTGCAATTATGAGTTTGACAAAATCTACATCTAAGCCTCCAGTGTAACTCAAGACAGAATTTTCCAGTCACTAAGTGACTTCTTGCATCCCACGAAGAAAGCAGTACCGAACATGCCTAGAGGTGAAAATCTGAACGGTTCATTAGAAGGGCTCTGATCCACTGGGTCATCTGAGAGGGAATAATACTCCTCTTCCAAGAACACTCCTGGGGTTGGGGCAGGGTGGTGACAATGGGGTATATCTTTTAAATAGTTCTGCTGCATCCAGAGGACAGACACAGAGATATTTCATTCCCTGACAAGGAAAGTTTCTGCTCTCCTTTAGCTCTTATTAACATACATTTGTTTGCTACACGCTGTTTATGAACGAGGTGCCTTCCCATTCCCCCTAAGCAGTCTCAAGAATATGCCAATACAAAAAGTAGTCAACTCAACACACAAATTAATTTGCAAGGCAGTTTTTAACAGTTACTAGCAGGCTTTATCTAATTTGAAATGCAGAACGTGCTCGCAACATGGAAATCCATTACTGTTACATGAATTATCAGCTGGACTCGAACATCAAATCTGTGAGTACTCAGTGAAGACTTCCTACCACTTCAGCCACTGCAGTCATTTGAAGTGAGCTGTCCTCTTCATGCAGACTGGCACAAAGGAGTTAATAGCAACACAGGGAGCAGAAAGCAGGTTATTAGTTGAAAACTGAGTCTTTATATAAATATGTATTATATATACACATGATTAAAGATATTTATTATATGTGAAAATAGCATGTATCTGTGCACATGGATAATGTAAACATATTTTTGTATAGATACAGTAAGTAAGTTAATATTCATCTGACAGACTGCAGATTAACAGTTAGAAAGGCAATATAACCACTGAAAGTATGTCCCCTCTTCATGATGCCTTTCAACACTAAACACAGGACCTGTGGAAGAAAATACAGAAGCTACCAACCACATCTGCAAAGAACCAGAGCATGTGAACAGCAGCAGGCTCTGTAAGCCCTACGTGAGGCACAGCTGCCAGAGAATGGCACTCAGGTCCCCTGGGTTAAACTGCCCCACCTGTTTTGAGGCATGACTTTTGAGGAGGCCTAAGCTGGGTTTGTAACCTCTGTCATTGCTGAATTCTGGCACCAGACCATGAAAGTCAGTTTGACAGAGTTCACTTGTTTGCTCTTGCAGCAAAATGGTGGGAGACTGCACGTGCTGATTACAGGGACATGGAGCTGCTCCTTCCATTGCATTTGCCACAGTTTTCTAAGTGCTTCTGAAGTCAGTAATAACTATCATTACCAATTATTAATTTCCATGTATTTATTAGCAGAAAATTATGAACTCTAGCTAGCATAGTAGACCATGTCTATTTCTGCTAAGAAAGTCAATTACAAATAATTTTACCTAATACTTTGTCAACCTGAGCTGCCAAAGCAGACACTTACATATTCATTAGGAATTGCCACTACTCCGTATTAAACTCAATATACATACACATGTATAAGTAAGACATATATTAAAAAATGGAAAATGCAACAAATGAATCTAAGAAACTTTAAGAAATAATTTTGCTACAGCTGATTCAAAGACAAAAGAAAGTCTCGTGAGTCAAATCCTTGAGAATGCTCCTGTCCATCACAGTTTAAAACCTGCTGCGCATAATCCCAGGAAGAAAAAAAAGCTTTACATTTTATCTACAGCAACACTGCCTAATGCAAGTATTTCACATATTTCAAGTTACAGGCATTATAAAAGAATGGCCTGTACCAATACTGCCAAAATTTTCCTTTTTCCTTTAAAATAATTTCATCTTGTACCCAACAGCCAAAAAACTGCTTTCTCGACAGGTCTAACCCTACAGTGGATGAAGATACCACCAGTTGCAGGTAAATGACTTCAGTTTTTTCTAGAATCATTCACAAGACTTAGCAACTTGCCAAACCTTAAAAATGTGATAAAATGCATGTGAGAAGTTTCTCTGCTCATTGATTTCCAAAAGCTGATTTTATGTTGCAGCATTGTATTTGCTCTTATTCTCCAAGATATATTGCACTTGGATTCCACAGTAACTGGCATCACCACAGGGCCTCCTGTATCAGCAGACAAGCTGTGATATTTACTATTGTGTTACCAGAACCTTATAACATAAGGAGCATATTCAATTTGGGTATTGGCACCAAAAACTGGGAAATAAACTCTCCAACCAGTTTACCAGGTTAGAAAGCCAACATCTCTTTTACTAGCAGTGCTGGATGCATGGGGAATTTTGAAGCATGCTCAGTAACAGACTAACAGACCAGACTATATTCCCAAAACTAACACATATTCATCACATTTCCTGAATACATGCATATAGACTAATTATTTTCATGGACTTATCTGGATGTGGTTCAGATCTTCTGATGAATCTTTTCTCCTTGAGAGTATCTCAAATATGTGATCAGGCCATAATGTACTTCTCTTATCATTCTTTGCTGTCACACACAATCCTTGTTCTCAAAACTAATTTATCAGCTAGTACATATTAATTACTGATATAAGTAAATAAGGAAGCATTAGTTGGAATGCAACTTATTAGTCACAGATGTAGGGAGTTAACACAAGGCCACATTAATCTCTGGCATTTGTACTAAGCACTGTATGGTACAAAACTAAGCATTAACCACAAATATAGGGATCAAATAACCACAAATATAGGGATCAAAGAGTATTGTACTATGGTTAGAAGAATTTTCCAGCATTTTTCCACTCCTGCATAGGCTTCTTCTTAAAGAAACATACTTGCTCAGTAATAGTATCAGGCACAGGATAAAAATATTAAAAATGTCTCATGTTTGTATTTTTGAGTTATATGGACTTTGCAGTGTGACTGCACCACCAGACAATTTCAGAATTAGATCGAGCTGTTCTCTGCAGGAGATAGTCATCACTTGGAAATGATTAAAACACACTATAAAGTATTAGGGTGTGTGTAGTGACTGCCTCCTTTACCACCATCAGCATGGCGTTAACTATGTCCTAAAATATTTAACTATGCAACCAGATACCCAAACATTTTCCAGATAAGACACATCACACCAAAATTTCAATATATCAGAACTTCAGTGGATAAGGCAGACAAATAATTTGGTGGAAAGAGTGAAAAACTAAGACAAAACCTTTTTTCTGTAGTTGCATCTCAATGCTAATTGAGTCCCTGAGCTTAAGTAAATTCAAAATACTGGTTGTGTTTTTTGGTTTTTGTTATTTTTTCCAGAGTAAAAGATAAACACTCTGGGGACAGGATCTATCAGACTATATGGGGCAAAAGTATCTGTTGAGAGGCTGGCCAACCAGGCAGGGAGAGCTTTAGACCAGAAATGACAGGGGACAGAGGGTAGGGCTGGCAAGGCAGGAGCCCTGGCTGGTGGGAACAAGGGCAATGCACACAGCTGAGATAAGAGCAGTGTCCTTGGGCACAGGCACGCAAGGAGAACAAGGTGCAGCAGAGCTGCCTTGCTGGGAAAGCTCCCAAGCCTGTGTTGGGCAATGGGCACAGCCGGGTGCCTCTCTCCACTGCTCAGGGAGCAAGCAGGAGATGAGGGCACAGGGGTGTGGACTGAAAACTGCTGGAACACCTGGGAATCAGGGTCTTGCAATTGGTAGGACAAAGTACAGCTGGAGGCAAGCCAGAGTTAATACAGAGACCAATCCTGTCCAACATCTGCATGCTGGGACACAGCGCACCTTCCCCAAACTGGAGAATTTGATACAGCACGGGGTTCAGCTGCCTTCCAGAGAGACCTGGATGGGTGGGAGGAATGGGCTGAAAGGAAGCTCATGCTGTTCAAGAACGGGAGTGCAAAGTCATGCACCTGTGAGAGAACAACCCCAGGCACCAGCACAGGCTGGAGCTGTCCAGCTGGGAAGCACCTGGAGGTCCTGGTGGGCCATCCTTTCAAAGGCCCTTGTGGCAGAAAGTCCAAGGGTGTCCTGTGCTGCAGAGAGAGGTGCATAGCCAGCAGGGCCAGGGAGGTGACCCTTCCTCTCCACTCAGCATCCAAAGTCCTGTTCAGGCCCGCCTAGCACAATAAAGCTGGATTTATGATGGATTCACTGAAACAAGTCCTATGCAGGCTACAGCAGTCCTTAAGGGTCCTGAGCATCTCTCACACACACAGAGGCCAAGAGAACTGAGACTGTTCAAGTGGAGAAAGAGAAGACTCACAGAGATCTTGTTAATATCTATAAACACCTGAACTGACTCACGTCAATAGACCAGGCAACTTTAATTTCACACACTAGTATCTGCATCACTTCTAAGAAATTATTTTTCTCCAAATCCTGGAACTATGAGACCAGTATTTTACAAAATGGAAAAAATATGCATCATTTAGTGATCCACATGATGCTCTGAGTTTTTCCTGTAGTTATTTTGGGTGAAGACAAGTCATAAAATATTCATATCAAACACACAATTTAATTTACCAGTACAAGAAACAGACTTGACATTCTAAGTGAAATTCCACTGTGAGAGCAGTTTTTGCTAATGGCAATTACTGCTATGGACTTTGTAATTTACAGGAAACATCCTGCATTTCTTATTGAAACACTAAAAATATACTAGGCTTCTATAATGAAATCTGACAGAAGCTCTATTCATCTTTTTTTTTACATCTTATCTCTTTCAAAAGACAAGAAAACCATGAAGGTGCTTATCAGGGATTCATAATTAGAAAGGCATGTACAACTGATTGTTTTAATTATATCTAAAACCAAGACTCAGCCTTTACAAGCACATTGCACGTGGACATTTTTGCTGAAATTTCAAGCTAAACTTTTAACTTATATATGATTACTGATTAAAGCTCCACAGTAGTATGAGGACTAATCCAAGCATTCCATCCTCAGTTTATTGGAAACAGAGCAAGTAACAGTCTAAGAACACTGACTAACTGATTAATTGTGACATCAACAGCTGATAGGAATAATCCTGCCTACCACTTCATTCAAACATTTTGGGTTTTTTAGAGAAAATATGCATACCACAAAAAAAAGGCAACTTATTGCTCACTAACCTCTGCTTCAGCTGCTTGTGACTGCAGAAGCTGTCGTATACGAAGAATGTCCTTCTCTATTTGTTGAATTCTGGCCACCCTTGCCTGAAATGAATGGATTTTCATGTTTGATTTCGTTCAAAAACTCCTTTTACTTACTGTACAGAGAGACAGGATTAAGAGCTCTTGGCAAATACTGCTGACTACAAAACAAACCTCCTTCAGTAGGTACATGTAGCAGGTACTACATGCAGTAATTCAAGTGTTCTTCATAATGAAAGGAATGACTGCAAGTGTTCAAAACATAAGTGACTAGTTGGGGTCCTAATAACACTGATACTCATTTGGATGTAATAGGCCATCACACAACACACAATTAGGTATTCAAAAATGCTTCCCTTAATTTGCACAATATTTCTGTTTCTGAAACTGACATTTTATGCAGATCTTCAGCAAACTATTTCATTTTTATCTCAAATATCAGAATTTTACTTGCCTTACAGAGATCTGAGGGATATTTTTATTTGCAGAGTATCTTGACGGTATGAGACCCTGACAGACTTTTATTATATTCAGTTGCTATACTGATTTGGGAATTTTGCTTATGCCCAACTTCTGAGATTTTCCACTACTACAAATCTAAAGAACTTAACACGCTAAGTATATATATATAAAAAAATCTACATACTGCTTCTTTCCTTTATCTGGGATTTTACAGACATCTCTGAATCAGTCTTTTACAGGCATATTGCTACTCTTTTCCCACTGCAACCATTCTGTGGTTAGAAAAGGGAATGCTTAGAGATTCCAAATGTAACAGGATACACGTACTCCACATAAATTGTACAGTGAAGCACAGGATGCATTATTAGTCTGTGAAACAGTAAGTGCACAAGCTTAATAATTTAATAAATTCACATTATTTGACTTTAAATGTGGGCAGAAGACCAAACTGATTAAACAGTATTTTTTTGTGTCATGGATAGATTAATAAAGTGGACATATTGTTGAAAAAAGTTCTGATGCCTTTACTTAATTAGCATTTACAGTGCTATACTAGAAAAGCAATCTAGTAGACACTGCAAAGATCAGCATTACAACCAACCTTATTTGACATGTTTATAATCTGAAAATGGAAATAAGATGAACTTTCAAAAGGTGCTAATGCAAAAAGATGCACATGCAATAGAAACACAATGCTATCTAGAAAATTTAGAAATACAAAAGAAAACGTAACCACAAAATATAAATTACTGAAAGACATCAGAAGCAGCTGTGGGAAATAGCACCATATGCATCAACATTTAGTAGAGTTGAAAAGCTACAACTTTGAAGTTTTTTTTGATTCAAATTTTATTTGATTTTGTAAAGCAAGTTATTTGAAAACACATAAAAGCTTCAGCACAGAGGCAAACAGATAATTTATCCCACCCTTTGCTCCTTGTTCAAAAAATTTTTAAGTATTAGAAAGATGATAATAAAAAAATATTTCTGGGAATAACTATGCATTGGTGACATGATGCATGACTGAAAAAATACATCTCTCACTGTCTTTAAGAATTACTTGAATTTTATAGAATTATAGAATAGTCTGGGCTGGAAGGAACCTTGGCAGTCATCTATTCCAAACTCCCTGCCAAGGGCAGGGACATCTTCGAGTAATCAGGTTGCTGAAAGCCTGTCTGATCTTGAATGTTTCCAGGGATGGGGCCCCTGCTGCCTCTTGGCAACCTCTTCCAGTGTTTCACCACTCCCACTATAGAACATTTCTTTCTTGTACCTAATCTGAATCAACATTCCAGGAATTTAAAGCCAGTAGCTCTTCTCCTATCACTATTCCCTGCTAAAAAGTTTTTTACAGGTCCCCTTTAAGCACTCAAAAGATGCAGGTCTCCCCAGAATTTCCCATAAATTCAGTTTCTTTCTGTGTAACCAGGAATGTATCCAACAAAGGGCATCAGGAAAATCTGAATATCTTTATACATGCACCTCAACACAGGAAAAAGATTTTGTGCAGATGAAAACAATTAAATACTGCATGATTTGCCAAATATTACTGACTGAGTCCTCCAAAGGAACAGGAATTCTATCTGCCTTTTCCAATTTTAGTCCAGAGATTTAAACATCAAATCATTCCTCTAATTTATTTTTTTCTATTACAGGGAAAATGGTGAGTTCCACTAACCAGGAGTGTATTTTGTGCCAAACACTGTAGAAGTAGAAAAAAGGAATGAATATATTGCCTCTACAAAGAGGTAGAGCTTAATGGCAAATGGGCCAAAGTCTGATATACGCAGTGGAACAAGCACCAGGAATGTTTTTAACTTTAGATCCCACTTGAGAAATATTATCTTTGATTTCTATTTGTTCATACTACATTCCCATTTATTGTTATAATTACTTGTAACTTTTATTAACATGAAATAGTTGTATACAGTAACTTTATATTTGAAGTTACACATTTTGGCTTTCATTGCCCCAGTAAGGCATCTAACAAAACAAAAAAAAAATTCCTCCTCACTCACTGTGACAGAAAAATAATCACTATACAGAAAATAAAAATAAGGAATAACATTTTGTTTTAAAAATGTTGTCTGGCTTTTTTGTTTGGCTGGATTCTTTTCCAAAATAAACACATATAATAGACAAACGTATTAATGGCTTGGTGTACATACAAGACCACTGTATAAATATAGCAGTGCTGAAATGTTTATCTTTGTGAGACTCCAGGATCTGAATTTTCTTGTATGTTTAGTGGTCTGCTGTTTTAGCAAACTTTTAGAGATCTTGGGATAAATTCTTGTAAGAATGGTAATTTCATGTAAGATTTTAAGGAACTCAGCCTCAAAAAAATTAGATCCTTTTTTTCTGACTTGAAGGAAAAATAAATTCTATGTGAACATGAATTCAGTCTTAGAATTGAAGTATTTTTTAATATATCTACAGAAATTAAGTTTGCTTCTACTAATTACTAATTGTATCAGTTACGACATTTGAACAGCAAAAATAAAACACAGCTAAGGATGCTTTTTTCCTTTTTTCAGGTAAGCACAACTATATAAAATTCAGCTTCAGAGAATAGTTACAAGTTTACAAGGTAGTGTAAATCATTAAACTAGCTGAAATAAATTGCCAACAGGCTTCTTATGCATCTTTCTGAACAACTGCTGGGCACATGCTTGTGAACAATCTTCATAGAAGACATCAACAGTGAGTTGCTGTGAATTAAGTTGCTTCAGAAGGAAACAAATCCAAATCATGCCATACAAAAAATGGGAGAAAGCCACTGTTTCAAGGTCCACGAGAAAGGGCAGCTACAGAAAAGTGCAACAACTACTTGGGCAACTGCAGGTTACCAGCCCTCTCACAAAATAATCTTTGGGACTCTTAATTTGGAGATGTCAGCAACGCCAGACTTTATGTAGCTGAAATGTTCCCTCCCTTCAGCCTACATTTTGCATAGTATTATGTATCCCAATCAGTTTGGGTGGAAAGATAATTGAGCAGAAAGAAAATGGTAAAACTACCAACTTGAATGCCCTTGCCAAATACAAATATTTAATTTTACACATTTAAACATCACAGTGAAATAATGCAGAAATTGCTTTTATGTATCTGTACACCAATGACCTTTCACTTATTTTTGGCACTGGTCCTTGGCAGAATGAAACCAAGGGGAATTACCAGTTAAATTCACAAGAAGCATAAGCAGAAGTAGTTACTTTTTATTCAATGATCTTTATATAATCACAATAGGCACTGTAATTTCTTCAAGTATGTGTTACACAGATACAGAGAGAGACACTGAAGCAGACAAACCCCATGTCAAACATTAATTCAGAGACCCAAAAAATGTTTCAAGATCGTCTTGGCAGCATTTTTCTCCCCATCAAATTTAAAACCCCTCAACAGTTAGGGAAGAAGAGAATTCAGGGCCAACTTGATTACTTCCATATAGTGATATAACTACAGCCAAGTTGTGTGTCTGAACAATTTCTTTTGATCCGTGCCTGAGTGCATTTAGCATGTTGCCAGCAGCCTAGCCTGACCATTTTGCTTAATTCACTTTCCCCCAGCTTAAGCCTGTTAACAGCAGCAGACCTTGCCCAGGAGTTTTGCTGTGCAGGACCTTCATTCGGGACAGGCTGACACAAACTGCACAGCTGAATTCGTGGAAGGCACCACCCCTGCCGACAAACCTCGATAACAGCCCTACAGCTCCCAGATCAGAGCCAGTGACTCTCTAGGCAGACTAAACTTGGGCCTGTCTGAGAACATCAACACAGACAAATCCCTGCACAGCCTTGCATGCATAACTCAACAGCTGCAGGGTATCTGTTAGGCTGAATACTTTTAACTGTAAGAATTTTCTGAAAAGTCCTACTAGATTACTCACTTTAAAATTTAAAGCAGCTATACTGATTACCTCTTGTAATCAGAACAGCTGCTTTAACTGAAATGTAAAACCAAATTAGAAATGTTTTTCATGTAGCAAAATTTTGCGTTGAGACAACCTAGCAAGGGAAATAGAGCCCAAAAAGACTCTGTATTGAAAATACTGATTATTGTGACATTCAACATAAAACCCCCAAATCTTACAAAGTTGATTATTTAATATGTCTAGAAATAAATGGTAAAAAATAATTCAAATTGTTACTTTCCCACTATGGTGGATTATTTTTTATAACCAGCAACCAGCTGATTATTTCATTTATGGTTTTCACATGATTACATTCTGATTTATACTTCCAAATGGGTGTGTCATGTGGTTAGATATGTACATATCCTCATCATGAATGCAAAACAACTCTTGGTGAGAGCAAACAACTTCCAGATATGTAGGTGAACTACATTTTAGTGAAACACCTTGTATGAAAAGATTATTCCCTGATATATCTTTTCTGGCTAAGGAAACTTAAGAACAGTAGGTGGATTTTATTCTAAACTTACAAGCATGAAGGAACCCAGCAAAGAGATGCAAAATAAAGCAGTTGCAAATACATGGGCTTTTTTGAAGCTAAAATGGTAGTAAATTGTAAGGAAATTATCACTAAAAAATATTTTTTCTTGAATAACTTGTCTGTATCTGCTGAATCAAAAGGCTTATTTACAACAAGCAGATGAGGGTACTTTTTGCTGAGCAATTATTTCCTATGTCCTGATTCCTATTTTTTGATTTGAAAGTGCTGTGCTTAAACACAGTTTAAAGATACGATTATCAATAATTTAATAAAAATGCAGGAAAACCTTTTCCCTCACTTCTAACGGTGAAACACAAACTCTACCTGTGCTCGCTTCTCCATGTCCTGACAAGTGCCCAGTTGTTCTTCCATTGCAGCTCTGATTTGCCTGGCCTCGTACTCCAGCTGCCTTCTGGTCATATCTGTTTGCAAGGAGAACTGAAACCAGAGTCCAGGGAAGGCATTTTAGCAAACTGCATTTATGTAAGCAATGTATTTCTCAGAACAAAAAGCAGAACAATTACTTTTCTACAACAAACTTCATGAACAAACAAAACAAAGTAATACATTCTTAAAATATGACTGCACTATGAAAAACAAGAACACATGTTCAATCAGCAGGCTAGACCTGAGTTTTGTCAAATGACTAAATACAATAAATAAGCATTGAGAAAGTATCATTCCTTACAGGAATATCTGGCTGCTACCAACAAAATTGTAATGTGTGCCATCTGAACTGGCATTTTCAAAAATATCCAGAAGTATTAAGCTACTGCACATAGTGATGGTATTCATACTGCTGCCATTTACCTTATTTCTAACTACCCTGTGAAGTGAGCACAAGTGTTAAACCCAGGAGAAGCAATACAGCCTAAGAGAAGACGTTTGAACTAAAAGAATTTTCAAGGCAGGAGCAGAGCTCTTCACTAGCTTTGGGCAATTACTCAGTCTGTAAATAAATGAGTCTCCAAGAGCAGTTCCGTCCAGAAGACTTCACCAAGGTCAATTCAGAAAGTCAAAACAAGACCATCATCTGCAAGCACCACATGGGATCTGTCATTTTACTGTGTCCAGACTAATTAGTAATAGATACAAATAGCCACAAAAGGCCTTTAGAGTAGATGCTAAGTAATGCATTCTAATCCTAAGAGCAGCCAAGTGAATTTATTATCTATGCAACAGGGGCGACAACCTTAAAATCTATGACAGAGTGACATAGCTACAGCTGATGGTGCTTTGAGAATGAGTTGCACTTCCTCAAAATATTTTTCAGGCCTTCTCCCTTGGTTCTGGTGCTCTGCTAAGCTCAGCCATGACTCAGTGTTATTTCTGCTCACTGAAGAAGTGTTTCTGTTGTCTGTTTCCATTTCCAGAAGGCTGACTGATCCTTCATCAGGTGTGACTCTCAACTAACTCTGTGTGTGAAGGAATGCACTGCAAATACATCCACGTTGCTGAGATCTAACAAGAAATCCTGCATTATGTGGGGTATCAGACACCTTCATTATCCCAGATAATGGTGACTTGACTATAAATAGTTTGGAGGTGCCAAGGTAAAAGCTTACAGCAACACCTGCATAAGCTACAGAATCACTTTACAGACTGTAATGGAATAACAGCTCCTGTGTACATTGTCTTATGCTAATATTACTCCCAAAACTACAAAAGTCCACTGAACAAAAGAACAGGGGGGAACAGAATTAAGGAAGTGTACCAACGTGCAATTAATTTGTCATAAGGACTTCTCAATGCTCCTCTGTTTTCACTGACATTTATACTGATATGTCTGAATTTTAATGTGTAAAATTCTATGTGAAAAAATGCATTATTTAGGCTAAGTTATCATTACATACTGAATGAAAAAAATTTTGAACTAAAGTGATAGTAGAGATTGCCACCGAATAAATAAAATACACACAGCATCTAAACAGAGACTGTACCACCAGACACCTCACCAAGCACTCAGAAGGTACTTACATTTTCAGTAAGAGGGAGACTATCAATCCTTTTAGTCAGGTTCTGAAGCTGGGCATAATACCAGTCCTTTTCCTTCTCTTCCTTCTCAAGCTCCGCAAGCAACAGAGATCTATTAAAAGCAGAAGGAGGAAGTGTCTCACCATTAACACCTCATTTCCATCTGGAGGTTTGAAGAGGGCACTAAGGAGAGGTTTCAGTTCAGTTTCGTGGCCCTGGCTAAAAAACCTATCCACTCCTCTGTGCTAATCTGTGAGACAGAAAAATATGTGTTTTTCTCTAAAAAACCCACTTTGAAATCCAAAGCTAACAGAC
>WEKY01003612.1:73195-90033 GCA_013390045.1 Picathartes gymnocephalus | reverse complement strand
TGTGAGTTATCCAGCTGCAAGTAAATTTTCCCAGGCATTTAGAATACACTTTAGAAAAAGGAACTTAAAAAGGCATCTCTGTTACCAAGTAGACCATTGCAAACACCTGTCTTGGCCAGCAAAAGGTGAAGCACCCCTGTGGAGCTGGAATAAGAAACCACAAGTTTACCACACAGCTCAAAAGAAAGTTTGCATGTTCCTGTTGAAAAAGGCCATTTTATGTATCAGAGGTTGACTTTCTGTGCACAAATCTTCTGGTTGTGTAAAGTGTCCCCAGCTCCACAGAGGAGCTGTGACAATTTACACCAGCTGAGGTGCTGCTCAGCATTTTTGGTTATGGACCTTTTTTACTCATGGTTAGTTAGAGTTCCTGTGGAGCTGTTAACAGCACTGTGTGGGTGTAAATCTTGCTATAGATGACTTTGGAGCAGTTAGGAGATAACCTGCCTGCCTATAAAGTAGAAGCATCCTTGAGCATATGCCTGGTATAACCTTACAATAAAATGGTGCCCCAGCAAGATGAAATATATTTTTACCTAAGTGAAAACCTACAAATAATGTCCACTAAGAACTTGCCAGACAGGATAATTAGGTAGTAATTAGGGAGTAAATTAGGTAAAAATTTCTCTGTGTTTTGGCATAGCCCATTTCATTTGTGTCTGTGTTTTTAAGCAGTTACAGCCCAGAACACACCTACCTCCTCATCCACATCAGGGTGTTGTGCTAACTTACCTACATTTTCTTCTAGAAATTGTTCAGTCAGGGAATGGCATCAGCCATTTTATTGAATTAAGTTTGCTGAACAGTCAAACAGTAGCCTAAGGTAGGCAAGGCCTAAGGTACTGACATGGAGCAGCAGTTCTTACTCTTTGCAGTAAAATAAGGTCAGTGTAAATGGGAATTTAGTTGTCTGGCTAGCTACTTTCTGTGTAATCACACAGGTAATTCACATGTCCTTGTGGTAGGATGCAGCTATGCTGCAAAGGTTGGGTGGCATTTTCACAGCAAGGCCCTGAAACACAGACATTTCAGAACGTATTCCTCTGCCCGTAACACTGTGAATGGTACCAGCAAAAAACCAAGGTAACAGTGAGCAAGGAAACCATTACTGGCCTTTGTAAACCTCCCTGAGATCAGCATGCACAAAGCCAGCAGTGAGTAGGAGGAAGGAAAAGCTCAGTCTTGTGAATCCTTATCAGCTGTCCGCATCTCAGGGGAAGCTGGTTCTGCAAAGCACAACATGACATCTCAATGTGTTTTCCGGATGCCATGTGTGAATTGCAAGGGATAAAAAACTGACGTACGAGGTCCCCCGAAAAAATATTTCTGTAGAAATTTTTAGCTTTATTGATACTAAATTACAGCAAAACTTCCCAGGACTGTTCTTTCAAGTTCTTTATACCATAAAACATAAAATTACAGTAAGTCTTTATTAGTACTGTGGCTACTTTTGTAATCAGTTTTGAAGAATGTGCTCCATCAGTGGAACTATTTTGATTTAAGTTCCTGTTGAGGAGCAGTCTAAAACATATACTTTAAATTATACTTTAAAATAAGTCCCATGGGACCTCCCTACAATGTCTATGGTATGCTGGCTTGGTATAATTAAATTCTTGTTCAAAATTGTCGTTAAGTTGCAGTAAATAGTGAATCTACCTTCTTTCTAAAACAGATTTACTTCTTGATTCTAGCTGATAAATATTGTTGTATAGAAAATTAATTAAAATATGTATACATTTATAAAACAGGGCAGGACTGGTGCTTTCAGCTGTCACTACCAAGCATCCTGGCTTCTATCAGTAGTATGGCAGCTGACTGAGAACAACATGGAGAAAATGGTCACACAGAGGACTGCTCAGGGTGAGAATGAAAGGAATGAAAGTCCCAGGCCCCCTCACATTTCTCATTTCTAGCACCAAATTAATTATTAATTAATTGAAAGACTTCCTGTGAATAACAAAAATCAGATCTGAAACGTAGAAGCAATCATTTCTCATATGTGGTCAGGCCATCATGAGCACAACACTACCATGAAATGAAAAGGATGGAGAAATTCCACTGAGTAGACTGGGTGAGAAAAAAGTCAGCTCTTTAAGAGTCTAAAAAATAGTAGTACTTTTCAGAAGTTTTATGAAACTGAGTGAGATGATGGAGGAGAAAGTCTCAAAAAATCCTTGTATCTGCCGAAGAACTTATGTAGGCAATCATTCTTACTAGAGAATCCATGGTGGAGTCTCATGATATGGGACCCAACTAAAAAAGGTTCAGTTTGAACTTACATCTTTTAGAAACTCCATTAATTAGTCTGTAGGAAATCAGGCTTGATTGCTTTCAGTGCTCACAAAACTAATTGTGTTTTTTCTGGAACACAGGCAAATTGCTGAGATGACAAATATATGTCTTCCAAGAATCTCTCTCTCCCTTTCATGAATGTCTGAATATTTTCATTTCCCAAATGTATACTTGTTTGACAGCTTTATACCTAACAGATGTTTTGTGCAGATTTTTTGGTGCCTCAGACCTTTCAAGAAAATGAAAAAAGTGTCTGTCTTTACCTGGACTACACCGATTGACGTTATCTTAAACCATTGTCAAATTTCTTTCCATTCACCTCCATAAGCATTTCCACAGGCTGTCCTCCAAGTTTTCTTTATATCTCTCTGGTTATCTGTTACAGAACTGCCATTTGGTCAAACCCTTTTTAATGTGTTACATTGTCAAGATTTGACACTCTGGTGGAGTGTATTCAAAGTTTGTTTTGATTTCTACAAATTTTTCATATGTGATGTGGAACCACTGAAAAATTTCAGGTCTGCAGATTTCTGTATGGCATACATGAACTTCTTGTTCTGACTGCACACACATCCTTTAGCAGCAGTCCAACTATTCCTCCCCTCCACATCCAGAGATTACAGACTGAACAGTTTTAGCACATATAACTTTGGATCCTGAAATGTCAACAGTGGATGACTTATGAACTAGAAAATATCTGAGGTACAGATCTAACTAAATGCAAATTTGAAATAGTAGATTGCTCCAGTCTCCCACAAAGGAGCAGGAGTCTGGTAGTTGTGGAAGCCTTAATAGGACAAGATTCCTAGTTAGAATTACACGGCACATCACATCAGACATTGTGGCATTACAGTTACAAAAGGGAAAGAGAAGAAAAGAGCCCTGAGGAGTTTCAAAAAAGTCCATATGAGATTTGGATAGCAGGTTTCTGTGAAGAGCCTCTGTCGGCCTAGAGAGAAAACTGTACAGAAAATATGTCTGTGAGACTTCACTCCCAGCCCATAAACAAACACAGTTTTATTCTCCTTTCTTACTATTGGTTGGCAATCCGGCATCGCAAGAAAGGAGAAAATCTTGAAATCTTTTGACATTGTATGGTGGAAATTGAGTTCTTTGTTGGTTTGACTGTCACTTCTGATACGTGGTGTACACTGAAATCACAAGTACAAGTCAGCCTGCTGCAATTTCAGCAAGATGGAAAATAGAGTGAAATCTAGGGTCATTTATTCATTGCTAACAAAATTCAAGTTCAATAAAGAAATAGCTGTTGCAGGTAATGCTGTCTTCTTTTACAGTATTAGAGTTTGCAAAAACATCTGTCCCTGTCCAGGTACAGTATAGCCTGTAAGAAGCAACCAAGTAGTCAGGAATTCAAATTTGTGATGTTCTAAGCATACGTGAGGATTTTGCTGTAGAACATGACAGATAACTTTTCCTAAAACTTCTCTTTTGNTGGCTGCTGGCTGGGGTGAAACCAGACAGAAGTGTTAACACTTCATTTACTGTTTCCAAACTCTTACTCAAGCCTTGGAGAACACATTTTTCTATCCCTCATTATGTCCATTTTTTTTGCTGTCACAGTTCAGCTTTCTGCAGGCCTCTAACACCCAAAGGTGCAGCTAAGTATCTACTGGGATATTCAAAACCAATGGTTCAGCGAGCTCTTTATCATACCACTCTGAACCACCAATGTGACTCCCTGTGAGTAACTTCCTAAGGTGTTTAAATATCCTTTGACACTTGGCCCTAGAGCCACGATTCTGCAAAATATTCCTGATGTACACTCAGCTTCAGGCATGCAAGAAATGCCCCCTGCTCAGCCAAAAAAAGGAATAATACCCCAAACCTAACTTGCCATGATCAGTTAGAATATAATATGTTATTTGGATCTCTTCTGTTCACGGAGTGTGGCAGTGCATGCAAAGCTTCGTTCCCATGTCTACACAGATCCTAATTTCCCAGGGTTAAAACTTAAATCAAGTTTTTCCTTTAGTGAGTACAAGCTGCAAAGAGCAGACAACCTTCATGTAAACAACAATCTATAAATCCTTTATTCTTCACCTCCGTTAACCACATTGTTTGAGGTGAAAGCTGTTAACTGTGGTCTTTAGAAGGCATGTGTAAATGCAACCTTTGCCCCAAAAATTTTGAAAATGCACATAATCAATAATATTTTTGATAAATGCTAGTGCTAAAGACAAGAACGACTTACAATAATGAAATGCATGGGCTTGATTCTTTATTCACCTGAGTCACCTCCTTACCTCCACTGCTTTAAGGAAATCATTACAAGAGCAGGATCAGGCCCTTAATGGTCTGCCAGCTCTACACTGACATTATACCCAGACAACTGTCACTGAAATTTATATTTAGTTCCATAAGACCAGTACATTAGATATCCTTAAGTGTTTTATGAGCCAGGACTTTTCTGACAAAACCACCAGTACATGTAGAAACCTAGCTGTGAACAAATACTGCAGTTATGATTTACAGCACAATTGACAGAGTCTTCCCAGCTTCATCTCTGATGGCTACTTACTCAGGCTGTCATTTTTAGCTCACAGATTATATCTGCCTTGGCCTCTTCCACAAACACTGGATCCACTGGAGTGTGTTGCAGACAATACAGCTCTCAAATAATGAAGCATTTGTGTTCTTCTATTTTATCTTAGGAATTCTACTATTTAGGTCACTATCTGTTGCTTCCAGCTATTCTTTCCTGAAAAATTGTAGCTCTTTTCAGGCTTAAGAAGATAAAATCAATGAATTAATCTATGTTATTCCTCTGGGTATAAAGGTCTAGCTGTAATAAGTGGTACACATAGTGTAAGATTACATTGCTATTCCTGAACTGCAGCCCCAAGATTAATTGTGCCTTATAGGCCAAAATTTGAAGAGCTGCTGGGTGCTGGCCTCTCTGAAAATCTGATACAACTAACACAATAAAACCCCAGTATTACTAAATTTCTCAAATGCTTTATATGTGATCCCTCACCAGCATGAAGAGGAAGGGTGTGAATGTATGTCTGTAGAGAATTTTAGACACAGCTATGGAGAATAATGATGAATGGATCCTCTACCTGATTTTATCTGTCTTTCCTAAAAGAAACAAAAAAATCCACTACAGGTTTTACTTGAGAAAGATAATACTTGGATTTTAGCAAGCAACATCACTCATTGTGAAATCCATCAATATCTGTAGAATAAAAATTATACTTAGATATGGGGACATACAGGAATTCAATTTATATTGCATTTAAGCTTACTGATTGCTGCACTGACATAAAAAATTGGTATGCTCTAAATGAAAAGAAGATGAGTGCTTAAGCAAACAGTCATAAATTAATTTATAATGAAACCTGACAGTCATAATTTAATTTAGAATGTATTTAAGTTTGTTGTTACTATTTGTATAGGACTTTCTTGCCTGGAGGAAGATGTGGCTTCATAGTAAAATGTCAGATACTGAAATACTAAACTTCTTAAGCATACATATGTATTAATTAATTAAAATTATGTAGATACTTTCCTAATGAAGATCTGTTGTCTACCACAAGCAGTCAAAGACTCCATGACTGAAGCACACCAGTGGGCCACCAAGAACTCACGTGGAAGCACAAAGGATGCTGAGCACAACCTCTAAAATCTGTGGGGTGATCAGGGTGCTGCTCAACTTTCTTGGTGAGGAGAGGGAGAAAGTCAAGTGACAAAAAGAAGTAATTCTATTCACTTTGTTAGTTGAGAGATGGTATGGTAGGGCATTTGGGCATAGTCAGGCCATGACCCAAAAACCTTGGCAGTTTGTCTCACCATCAAGTAAGAAAACCATGCTCCTAAGATGTGAATTCTATTTGGAAAGTAATGTTTAATAAAAACCAAATTACAGGCTTTTGAAGTCTAATAAATGCTAAAAATAGGTACCTATGAAAAGTAAAATAAATTAGTCTCTCTGTCATGATTAGTTTAAAAGCAGAGGGCAATGGATTGCATTTTCCTCACTGTCAAAATTGGTATGTGTCACACTTGATCAGCAGATTCTTTAAATATGGTTTTAATAAGCAGCATATAGGAAGTATGTGAGAGAGTACAAAGTGACAGTAATTGGTTAAAATGGAGTTTGTGTCTTCATCACATTGGAAAGTTTGCAAAAGGTTCTTTCCACACCCCTCATGAAAAGAGCATTCCCCTTGTCATACGCTGCACTCTTATTTTACAGCACTGATGCTCATGATAAAGGGTGAGCCAGTATATTCTGGCCAGTATATTCAAGGACACGGCAGTGGTGGCATTTTAAGTGGGCAGCTCTTGGGCCTTTCTATTGTGGGTGCTGAGAAAATCAGCAGTTAGCTGGTTTTAAACTTTCTGAGCATGCTCAAGGACATACAGTGACAACATTCAGGGTGTTATCATTTCCATGCTGAGCTTGGGGAGCTATAATGTGGTTAGCCTGTATTTATCTACTATTTATCCCAATTTCAAACCTGATTAAAAGTTAGCCCTTTCACATCAGAGAATGAAACCTTCCTAAAAAAAATACTCAACACCTACAATAGCTCCTTCATCTTCTCAAATCATAATTAACAAAATTATCCCTGAAAACAAAAATTACCCTGGTTTCTTTACAGAATTGTATCTTGGGAAACATACTGGGGGGGGAAGGATTGCTAAGCTGAACACTGTTCTAGCAAAAGCCTCTCTTTTATCTTTCCCATTCTTGTGCATCAGTACCTTAAAAGCCAGTTTCATGACTCTCATCTTTAATACTGATAGTAGTAGCCTTTTCTCATTGCCTTTTCGTTGGCATCTGGCAAGTTACCTGATTGCAGTGTTCCAGGAGAATCTAAACTAAGACAAGCATACTTCAGATACACAGAGCAAATTATATTCTCTGGATAAATCAAATTTTTCCAATAGCTGCTGTTTGGGGTTTATGCTTATTTGTCACATGGATATGCAAATCTTCTGTCTTTTAAACCGAAAACTGCCAGCAGAGGCTTGACAATACAACAAAATCTGCTATTTCATGGTATGTTAGCTGTTGAGGGTATTATTGTGATGAACTTCTTTGAAAAGTTGAAAATATTTTCCTGGGCTAATTTTCAGTCAGATAAGTGAACTAATCGAACTCATCATATATTGCACAATGGAAGCAGGGCAGGGAGCTGAAGCCACAGACTGTAATGCTTACTGGGTACCTGCATGGTCTTTGGTGGCCTTGGGGCTCTGAGTCCTTAATCAACTGGCACTAACCCTATGGTGGTTAATACAAGCAAAAAGACCCCAGTGTAGTTAAATATTTCAGGACTGCACTGCAGATGGTTGTGTGTTGAACCAGTTCGTCCATCAAAGATTGTCACCTTCCATGGATCAAAGGAAGCATGTTGTCTCCACTATGGGTGGAAAATTGAGGCATCGAGCAATTAGGGAAATTACCAAGTGAGGACTTCAAATAAAGTCCATATGGAATGTCCGTTTCACTCCCTTTTATCAGTTTCTGTAGTACAGTATTTTCAAAAACAGACTAGAAAAATGTGAAAAAAGAAGTTTAATGATGACTTACAAATATACAATACTTACATTTTTTAAGAATTACAAAAATGGCATACTACAGAAATCAAAAGCTTCCTGCAACCTTTGGAGGAAAATTTCCAAGTTATTTATTTACAAAGAAAAATTACACTCACTTTTCATAATGTCACATGTTTGCATATAAGCATTTTGCAGTTGAAAAATATCTTGCAGCTTACCCAGAGGCATTTATTGCAGTCTGAGCTCTACACCCATCTATCACATCAAAAACTCTATCAGCCCCTGGTAAGATGACAGGACATTGCATTGTTATAATTTAACCGCCTTTAGTTTGAAAATATGTACAACCCATGTAGCTAAACTGATGCACAGTTGTTGAGATCTCACCTGGTGCATATGTTGCTCACGGTTTGGTAAAATGGCATAGGCAACCTTTTTTAATTAGCTCGGTGATGTGTGTTTAGAAAAAGATGGTCCAGTTTCCTTAGAGTAATTCTTCCTGAAAGGAATTTAAAAAGCACTTTTTTGCATAATGAAATATTTATATTAAATTCTTCCTTCTCTATGTACAGTTGTTATCTCAGGTAACAAGAGACAAACTGAGCACACTTTCCAAAGCCTGTTCATTTCCATTAGTTTTCTGATGTTGGGTGTTTCCTAGATTGTACTTTATTTAACCCAAAATTTTAAAACTTTCTTCTACCTGAAAGCAAACATTAGTATTTCTTGGTCTGTATGTACTTGAGAGTCTTCTTATAGATTAGAATACTTGTAATAACACATCCAGTCTGTTTTTGACCCCTTCATTATGTGTGTATACCAATACTTTCATGATTTTCAGACCATATCATTTCAACATGTGAAGTCAAAAGAATCTTCAACTAGTTGAATGTAGTTTGGGACTACACATTTATGACAAGATTGTTTTTAATTAAAACTAAGTACCTACAGAGTCTTAGTTATGGTTCAGGTCCATATCTTTTTAAATCGGAAAACAGAAAAAGCTTGCCACCAATAACTATGAACATAATTTAAAAAGCATCTTCTAGCATTACAATATTTCCCTACCAAAAGCTTACTCCACAGACAAAATAAACTCCAAGTTCAAGCATCTTTAAAAAATGCCTGTGTTCTGGATTTTCTTCGTGCAAGAGCTTCTTGTTTTTTTCTTTCAATCTCTTCTTGAGAACATTTTCTATTTTTTTGTTCTACCACAGACACTGTAAATAAAAAAGATATATTAGGAGCTTCAGGTTTGTTCAATATGTATTTTAACTTAGCCATTTTCAGTGTTTGAAGATCTATGGCAGGAGCACACTATTCTGACACATGGGGCACCCAAGTTAAAAATGGCTCATCTATCCTGTCCCCAAGGCAGGAAGGGGGTAAGATGCATGACCTTTGTAGTGCTACTGATTACTACCTCCCAATGAAAACACTGGGATGCACACATTTGCTTCAAGGAAATTTTACTTGGCTGCCCTTCAAGTGAACCTTGTGACATCAAGAGTCAACATAGGAGATGGTGATGGGTTAAGAAAATTAAGGCTATCAGAGTGAAAAGGGCTCTACAATTTAGTGAGTTAGGCAGAGATACGGACATGGAGATGGTATAGACACAGGGGTCAGATACAGTACAGGTGTCACACAAATAAAACCAGATAGGTAGAAAAAAGGTCAAAAGTAGCAATAAAAACTGGCAAAGGAGACAAGAACATGATAGCTAAGTGTAGCATTTTATATGGTGTGTTACAGAACTATAAATTCCCATACTATAAAATCCTGACCTCACTGGAACCAATAGGAACGATCATTGCACATATCAAGAATTTTACCATTTTTATACACCAATTTCCAATTAATGTATTTTTAGTAAGTATTCAAACTGAATAAATGAAACAAAGGGTATATTTGCTTCTCACAAATAGTGTCCATGAAAATTGAAATAGCAATCTTTGAAAGGATCACTCAACATCCATTTTTTGGTTAATGTCCTTTCCCTCAAAATTTAAGATGAAGAAAGTTGTTGTTTATCTGTAAAGAAAATCTATGCTATTTTTTTTCATTCCTATACTCTCTAGAACATTCCACAGAATAACAGGTTATCTCTCCCTTTCCTTTCCCCTTTTAAGACAAAATTACTACTTTCCATTTATATGCTTCTCTGCTGGGGAAGAAAAGATAAAATATTCATTCTTCAATAATTACTTGTTTCGCTACTTTTGAACAGTGCTTCTTGAAAATAGAGGTTGATATTCTTAAAGTCATGTTTTATCAGAATGAATATTGATTAAAACTTTGCCAAGCTGTGAGATCGAGTAAAAATAAGACTGACTGGCACTTGACTGGTTCTACATTTCCCCAGTACGTAACACTGAGCATGGAGTATTACTGATGGTCACTTGGCAATAAAGAAGTGACTGACCTCTCCCCTAGATAAAAGGGCATCGTAGTGTTTAGACTGGTAACACAAGACTATTTCACTGGCAATTTCAGCCACAGAGCAAACAACAATACAGGCTGAGCTCTGAAAAGCGTCAAGTGATTTGAGGTTCCAAATTCCAGGTATACAGTAATATAAAGAAACTGGTATTCCTGGTATCTTCTTTCCCTGTCCCATTATTAACTGGGGTTTTACTATGCATCAAAGTAATAGTGTTTTTAAATAAGAGATTAAGAAAATAGTATGCTGAGTGCTGCATCAGCCTATACTACATCCTAGGGAACCTGAGTGCCTGGAGAGAGGGTGTGAGGCATTTAGAGAAGTGGAATGGAAACAGGTGTCCTTAACTACAGGAATTCAAGATATGCATCAGGACAATTTTATTTTTGAGAAAATAACCTCCAGATTTTCCTTAGAACATCTGCTAATACCTTAACTGAATGAATGAATATTGAAGCCTACTTTAAGTTGCAATACAGTACAAATTTCTCGGACGTTCTGCCTCCAGTAAGGAAACAAACAGTAACATTTGAACAGTGATACAATAAACACAAATACCTGATGTAGTCTGTGCAAAAGACTCTGAAAGGTGCCTCTTGAAAGGTGACTTCTTATTGTCAACCTTGCTGTGCAAAGTCACATTCACCTGATTCTTGCTTCCTTCCAAACCCTGCAGAGTAATTCCAATGCCAGAATGATTCCCTGGATTTTCAGACCCTACATGAAGACCCTGAGAATTGTTCATCTTTCGGAACTTAAACTTTGAAGGTACAAGTGAAGTTTTGTTACCAGAGCTGCTACTTGGAAACTTTCCCGCATTATACAAGTAATGTGAGCTGTCCATTGCTTTGCTACTAAAAATATTTACTGCATTAACTGGACTTACTTCAGCACCTTTCTCTGCTGCTGGCACAGAATTTGACCTGTACCATTTCCCTGAAACAGTCTTTGCAGTATCTTCAGAAGCATCTTGACGACAGTTTTTAGGCAGTCTGTATTTACACTCCACAGAAGGAACTGAGATCACAGTCTGAGGATTTGAGATGTTCTTACAGTTCACTACATGACCTGTTGTGGCCAGCCCATGCACTATCTTTGATGAATTCCTACAGGAATCATTTAATGAGAGAGCCTCCTGTTTTGCATTTATTTTTTGTGCCAAGAGGAGATCAGGTAGTCCTTGTTTAGGTGCTGGAAAGCTGTTGTCAGCATTTGTTCTGGAATTAATACTGGCCCCTTGTATAGTTTTAGTTTTTTCATGTCCTTGTTTAACATCCTGGCTCTCAGTCTGCTTTTCTATATCATCACACACCTGATATAACAACTCATCATCCTCATAGTTTGCCTCCCAAAGACTATCGGATCCACAAAACGTACCTAATATCTCATCTGAGAATTTTGGTTCATTCCAGGTATCAAATGACAGAGGACATTTCTTTGGCATTTCAACTTGATTTGAGTGACCTGTATTAGCTTGGTTAACCACTTTGGTTAGATCATTAGGTTTCATATTGGTATAAACACTGGATGACTGACAGGAAATAGTATGAGTGTTATTCCCAGGTTTTCCTGCCAGTTGTCTATGAGGATTAGATCTTGAAGGAAAAAGAGAAAATGCATCACTTTCAGGCTTAGTAGATTCATTTCCATTCTTCACTTCAGATTGCACTGAAACAGGAATATAGTTCAAATCACTGGTTTGGGCACTCTTCCGAACAGAGTTAATTTTATCTGGTTTAACGTCACAGTTGTCATGCAAGGCCGTGGTCTCTGTCTTTGAGTTTTCTGTCTTACATGGCTTTTGTAAAAGAGATTTTGCAACACTTTGTGAGTTTTTACTAGAATGTTTCAAAGGTGAATATTGTAAACTGTTAGATTTGTTTACAGTCCCCAAAAGAGTTACTGAATTGCCACTATTTCTTTGCTTTGTTCTGCTAGCATCACTGAAATCATGCACAAATGGATTTGCAGGAGTTTTTGGCGGTTCTTCAGTACTTATCAATTCAGGATTTTGGGTTATTTGCATCACAAAAGAGTCATCTGCCAAAAGATCTGTATCCCAGTCATCAAAGTCATCATTAACTACTCCAGCAAGCGTAGTAGAGGCCACCAATTGTGTCTTCAAATAAGGAGGATTTTTTTTTGTTACGGTGTAAGTATCAGGTTTTGGTACAGTCTGGTCCACGCTTCCTACTGCAAACAGAGTATCTTTTTGATATACCTCTGAATTACCATGCTGCGTGTCTTCAGTTTTCTCAGGAAGCTTCTCCTCCTCCAAGGTACTTTTAATATGACGAAAACTATTATTTAAAGAAATATCTGACAGCCCTTGGCTCAACTGTCCACTGCACTTCTGGGTAGAAGAGTCAAAAAGAGCATGAAGGGCTATTTCAGCCTCAAGGTCTACGGACTTTTGACTGCTAGATTGACAGGGCTCTGCCACAGGGATACCAGTGCTCTGTCCAACTGGTTTCAGAGACACAGCAGTATCTGTTTCAGAACCTTCACCAAGGAGTGATTTCTGGTTCTTCATATTTATTTCATCTTTAGAATTAGTTGAAGGCTCTGAGGTGGTCTGGATGAAGTTGTGACCAAGCTTCTCCTGTTCTTGAGCAGCATCTAACTCTACTAGATTTTTATCAAACTCCTTAGCCAATTTCATGAGTTCCTCTTCAGGATTTTTTATTTTAAGATCTCTGGATTAAAAAGAAAATACAGAAAACAAAGTCAGAGCTACTGAGAAAGTTCAGTTATATAACGCTAGGAGCAGTTCATTTTCTAGTTTAACAACTACGCAGTTATGACTGAATCTCATATGGAGTCAACATCCACTCCCTTCAAGAAGACATAGCAAGCCCACAGTTAAAAGCATTCTATATGCTGATGTACAATTATATGGTTCACTATACACAGAAGACCACATAGCCTTTTTCATGAAAGCCCAGCTATGATGGACAAGAAAAAACTGTAACTTACCTTGTACAACTCAACTTTGTCCTAGGGTGTCCTTTTACTACTACAGGTGTACAGGGAATAGCATCCTCACCAATCCATGTTCCTAAAAGGGAGCCTTCATTACAGGCTGCTTTTTCATCCTGAATAATTAGATTTATAATGCTCAGAAATTTGATTTCAGATAAAGACTGGACTAGACACACATCTTACATGAATTAAAAGTTGCTAAACTAAATAAACTGGATGAAACCTGTTGAAAGCAGATAAGAGCAAAAAAAAGGGAGATTACCTCAATGTTTTCCACTGATAGTTATATCACTTTAATTACACCAATTTAAAACAGGAACTTCAATTAAAATAACTGAATTTTACTTTGGTGTGCAAATCTAAAAGTCTGCTTTGGGTTTACACACATTCACATTACAAGCTGTGATTACTTTACTTCAGTATACTACTAAGGAGTTGGCTGAGAGGCCAGCAGCACAAATAGATTAGAGATCTTAAAATAAATTACATTCTGTATGCTTACAGAAAAAGATTCTGACTTCTTTCACTACAACTCATTTATAAGAAGAGCCTTTAAACAGAATTAAGTGATGTTTTGAAACTAAATGAAATTGTTTCAGAGCTTCAAAGTTCAGGCTTGAATTTGACTTCTGAAATGAAAGAGATACAATACTACAGTGATGAATTGTTTAGAGGGCTAGAGCAATAGGATGTAGGGAATTACTGCACGAAAGCCAGCAAAAGTAATTTGAACTTTACTAACTACTACGGTAGTTTTAAAATGGTTCTCTTATTCTGTGTAAATTTAAAGGTTTTTTAAATTTATTTTTGTTTAAGAAAAAAACCCATAAACAGCAGATTACGTTTATGGCAGAGCTGTAACTATTTAAAAGGAAGGCAGTGGCATTCCTTATCAATGATTTTCCAATTCTTTTAGTATAATTTCTCACAAATACTCTAAACAGTAAATATATTTTAAACATTCCTGTCAAAAAAGCAGGCATGTTTTGCAAGCTAAATACTACAGATGTATTTTAGGAATTAGATGTTCTCTTCTTACACTTAAAATGCAGCAGCACTTTTGTTTCCACTTTCTGGGCTGTGGACATCAGGTTCACAGCAAGAGGGAAAGGGCATTAAAGAGGAAAATTATTTAGAGTATTGAAGCAAGGTTACTATGTTTACATTATTGTAAAATATTTCTCATCTGGGTCTCGTTCAGGTAAATCAGCAGTCAATCAACACTGTTCAAAATGCTTAAAAACAACTGCCAAGTAAATCCAGTATGTGAAGAAACTCTTACTTTTTAACAGATGAGTAACTGAGGATAAATAAACAGTATTCCTAAGACCAAGGGCAGTAACTTGTATTCTGAAAGTAAACCTTTCTAAAATGGAGCTGTTGCAAGTTTCTTCATGTGTCATTTTTTACAGCATCTGTGACTCACAGAGCAACCAGTCAATGCAATGCTTACTATTTTAATTCAATCCAGTTTTACAAACTAGTTTTCTGCATGCCCAACTCTTACCATGAAACTACTGCAACTGAAACCGAGGCTAAGGCTGAAACCCTACTCTCTTTGATTACTGTACATGCAGAGTGTTGTTTTAAAAAGTTACAGTTACCTGAGGAGCAATACGATTAACAATTTCTGAAATTTCTACTGCGCATCTACTGGTAGACTGCTTGGTTTTTCCATTGCCTATGAAAACAAACAAACTTCTTAAAATTTTGAAATCTATTCAGTTTATGAAATGCAGTACATTTCTAATAATTCAAATAAACCTGTAAACATTGGAGCTTGATTCAGCACTATATTGAAGAATTTATGCATTTTTAATGCAAGTAAAATCAAACAATTATTATAAGAGAAAGGAACCTTTTCCCAATAAATCTTTTATAACTTATACTACACTCCCACTGCATGCCTCAAACAGGTGTCCTGAAGTCTGGATTCTGGTATTACCTAGTCTGTGTGCAATTGGTGAATGAGATTCCCAAAAGATTTCTTGCTGTGTATCAGTGTCATTAATAGGTGAGCTGAAAGTAGGTATTCGGGATTTCCTACTCAATGATCTCTTTGGTGTCTTATGTAAACATGACTCTGTGTAAAAAGAAAGAGGATCTTTATTAAAAAACAACAAATAAAAGGCAAAAATCACTTAGAACACAGAACAGGTGAAGGTGAAGGAAGATGCTTTAGGAACATCAAGAATAAAAGTCAAGTTCACACTCAACAGGATTCCTTTACTCACAACAGGAATACTGTTCATAATTACACATTAAATACAGAACGAAATTCTTAGCTTTGCCAGTTACATTACCACCGAGATAAGAGAACATTACATGATCCTGACAGCTTTATGCTTAGCATCTGATTGTAAGGATGTCAATTCATACACTTGAGAGAATACTGAGTTCAGCTTATATTAAGAGAAAAATTATGTATATCTGTATGAGAGAGTATTTTGTATTCTTGCTTGCTTTGTGTCTTTCACCCAGACTTGGATCTGAACTACTATTTTAATGGGCCTCCAAACTACTCTGGGTCATAACCTACATTTGTCTATACTTCCTCCCCTGGGCCTTTCCAGCTAGGACTATTAAAAGTAGGAATATAGCTACTCAAAATCTGCTTGCAGCTGCCTTTGATCGGTAAGTGAACTAAATACCCTGTGAAGCTCAGCTAGTCATCCCTTCCCTTTAGAAATGATGCTGCAGATGTGAAAGTCTACAGAAATAAAAGATACTATTACTACGGGAGGAACATCTTAAAAGACGTTTTGCCCTGAAGTGCCTAGCATGGCCAGGTTTTATCCTCTCCTCAGTTAGTTCTCAGTATGTGCTGTGGGAATCACAGAATAGGTCAGGTTGGAAGGGACCATAGTGGGTCACCTTGTCCAACCTCCTTGATCAAGCAGGGTCATCCCAGAGCACCAGCACATGCCACAGGATCATGTCCAGATGGTTCTGGAATATCTCCAGTGAGGGAAATTCCACACTCTCTGGGAAATGTGTTCCAGTGCATGGTCACTGCACAGTAAAGAGGCTCTTCCTCATGTTCAGGTGGAATAACTTCCTGTGCATCAGTTCCTGCCTGTTGCTTGTGCTACTTGTCGGCACCACTAAGCAGAGCCTCGTGCACTCTCCCTTTAGATATTTATAAACATTGATGATGTGCCCTCTGTTTCCTCTTCTTGAGGCTAAACAGGCCCAACTCTCTCAGCCTTTCCTCGTAAAAGACATTCTCCAAACTACTGACCAACTTTCTAGCTCTCTCATGGGGACCTGTTCCAGGAGCACCATGTCTCTTTTGTCCTGAAGAGCCCAGAACGGGTCGCAGTATTCCGAATGTGCCCTCACCAGGGCTGAACAGAGGGGCAGGTAAACGTGCCTTGACCTGCTGGCAATGCTCTTAACGCACACCAGGGTACCACTGGGCTGCTTGGCCCCCAGGGCACGCTGGCTCAACACGCTCTTGAGAGTAACAGCCCCTCCCCAGGGCGCCCGAGCGGGGCGAGCGGAGATTTCCACTGCACCAAACCCTCCTCAGGCTCGGCCGCGCCTTCCCCGCCGTTCCAGAGATTGCGGGCAGGCCTAGGGGCCGCAGGGG
>WEKY01003612.1:61479-73187 GCA_013390045.1 Picathartes gymnocephalus | reverse complement strand
GGCCCCGCGGGGGCCCCCCCCGCCGTACCTGCAGCGCGGGGCGAGCACGCCGCCTCCCCGGCGGACAGGCCTCGGCCCGCGCCGCCTTCCACCGCCCCCTCCTCCGCGGGGAGCTCCGCCCGCTGCCGGATGAGCTGCTCCTCGTCGCCGCTGCGCCTCCTCAGGGCGGCGGGCCTGAGGGACAAGCCCCTCCGCCGGCTACCGGGCATGGCGGCCGCTGCGGCAGCACCGCGTCCGTCCCGCCGCCGGCAGCGCCGCCATTTTTCCGGGCAGCTGGCGAGACCGCCGCCAATTGGCCGCCGCCGCGCCGCCTCCAGCGGCCATTGGCCCCGCGCTGCGTGNCGCCCCACCCGCCGTGAGGCGTCCCTGGGTCCTCCTGCCCGGCGCTGTCTCCGGCAGTGGGGCGGTCAAACCGTGCTGCCCCACAGTCGGGGATAGGAGGGGCTCAGCCCTGGGCAGAGGCGCAGGATGTGCCCTCCTGTTGTCGTTGGCTTGGCCTGAGGTGTCTCGAATCTACCGTTAGCAAATTCTAGGACGACACCTAGATGGGCGGGCATATTGTTCTGCTGGAGGGCAAGAAGGCTCTGTAGAGGGTTCTCAGACAGACTGGATCGATGGGTCGAGATTAAAAGTATGAGGTTCAACAAGGTCCAGTAGTGGCCTCTACACTTTGGCGAGAACAGCTCCATTCAGATACAAGATGGGCAATGAGTGTCTGGAAACTGGCTCCAGTAAAAGGGCCTGGGGGTGGTGGTCAGCAGCAGCTGAGCATGAGCCAGCATGTGCCCAGGTGGCCTAGGGCATCCTGGCCTGTGTCGGGAATAGTGTGGCCAACAGGACCAGGGAAGTGATTCTTCCCCTGTCCTTGGCACAGCTGAAGCTGCGCCTCGACTGCTGTGTCCAGTTCCAGATCTGCCCAATTCAGGAGGGACATGGAGGTGCTGGAGTGAGTCCAGAGTAGGGCAGTGAAACTGGTGAAGGGTCTGGGAAACAGGTCTTACAAGGAGCAGCTCAGGGAGCTAGGGGTGTTCAGCCTGGAGAAGAGGATGCTTAGGGGTGACCTTCTTACTCTCTACAGCTCCCTGAAAGGAGGTTGTAGCCAGGTGGGGGTCAGTCTCTTCTCCCAGGTAACCAGCAAGAAAATTAGAGGAGATTGCATCAAGCTGCACCAGAGGATGTTTAGGTTGGACATTAGGAGGAATTTCTTCACAGAAAGAGTGATTTGACATTAGAATGGGCTGCCGAGGGAATCACAGTCTCTGTAGATATTTAAGGCCAGACTGGTTGTGGCACTTAGTGGCATGGTTTAGTTGGCATGTTGGTCATAGGTTGGACTCAGTGATCTCAGAGGAGTTTTCCAATCTAATTGAGTCTGTGATTCTGTGAAACCCAGCAGGCATAAACCATTTCATCCCAGTGAGGCAATTGGTGCTGGCAAAGAGAGGCTTACAGAAGCTAAATTTGGTAGGTGAGAAATTAACATGGGGTTCCTGAGGGACTGTGATATTACATCATTTTAAGCAATATAAATGCAAACATGTATATATATGTTACATCACAAGGTGGATATTTCCTCCCTGAGCCTCTGAAAGTAAATGTACAAACATATTTGTTGAGCATATAGGGTCAAGGAGTGAACTACTGTGTACTTGTCTTTTGCCTGGTTTTCCTTTAATCGATTTGGAGTACTTTGGGATCATACTTAATTAGTAACATGTAAGCAATGGGTTTCAGTCTTGGACCAGGAGCAAGAAGTTTTGAAGTCACTAAAGATTGATTCTCTGAGCCATGAAACCTTTTGTTTTCACCTGAGGCCTCAGGCAAACATGTTTTTTCACTTCTCTATTCTCATGAGTGTAATTAAAGCCAATAGAGGACTTTTTAACAAGGAAGAAACTTAGGTACTATGTATTAAACAGAGAAGCTGTATTATATATGTGGCAAATCTATAGCAAGCACATAAAGTTGTGACATTTATGTAGTTAACTTGTTTATGCCAGACCTGTAAAATATAAATTGGACTTTAAAACACAAAGAGGACTGAAAAAGTGGGTCAAGAATTAGGCTTCAAAATCCATCATAGACATCTGAACATTGCTACTGCCTTGTAATCGTACCAACGTGGGTAGATCTGTACACCAGCACGAAGTGTGGCAAAGCTGTGCGTTATGTTTTTGGTTGCTGCTTTGCAATATAGTAACTAAAAAATGGCTTACGTGGACTCCATGCAATAGGCACTATGCAAGGTACCTGCTGTTTATTTACAGTTGAAGCAGATACTGATAAGAAACTTTTTTAGTAGTGGTAAATACACCTTGAGGGAACGCAAAACGCTGAAATTGACATGCTTGCTAGAAAGTACTGCTAAATCTTGATGTCTCCTACCACTTCCCAGCAACCTCTTAGCAGCTGGCTACTGTCTGCTTTTGTATTTCTTTCTGTTGAAAAGTATAATCTGAAATACTGTCATCAGTAATTAAAATTAAGTAACGTCTGTCATATTCACTGAGTGTTAAAATTTTTGCAGTGTCTTTTTTGTTTTCTTCCTTTTTCTGAGCTCATTGTTCACTAACCCCATTCATAAAATGTGAATATTTGCCACAGGTCTTTCACACATTTGTGAGGTTTTACTCATCCAGTAAAAGCATTTAACATGTATTTTGTTCTGCATCGGAGATCTTGTTGCATCAATTTAAGCCTGTATAAAGTCATGTTACTGAAAGGTGGCAAAAAACAAAAAATCTGCATGTAGAGATAAGCTAAACAGGTTCATGATGAGAAAAAAAATCCCATTTTCCTAATGAATAAAAGTGTGTGTATGTCACTGCAGCTTAAGAACTCAACTCTGAGCTGAGACTGTTTATTAAGTTAAGGAATGTAGTGTTAGCAGCCTGTGATGTTGGAGGGTTTCTCTGTGGAGCTGTAGCCTCAAGGAGGAGGGAGTTTGCATTCCCGTGGTGTGGTATGAGCAGCTGGATCAATGGCTAATTGTGGTGAGGCTGTGTTCCAGGGACTTGCAGCAAACTCCTAGTGCTGCAGTTGTGAGTCCTACATTCAAATCAAAAGGGATAAATAATGGAGGAAATTGAATGAATAATAAAGTTAGTTCAATTTTTAATAGTGATATAAACTGCCTGAGAACTTTTCACTTTATTTTATGAGACAAAATCTAAAATGAAATTAAATAAATGTAGCAGATCTGAGAATTTTCATAAGAATTTCCCACTGGTGTAATTAATTCATTGAAAATAAGACTGAAAAAGGTTCATTTTTAGAGTCCTTTGAACACAGAGCTTTAAAGTGAGGATTTTTATCTTGGACAGCGTATTGTCTCATTAGTGAGTTTTTCAAAATACCTAATGTATTGCATCAGTATAAGAAACAAAGGGAGGTGACTATGTTATAGTTCGTCTTTCGTTCTTGTTAGGGCAGGGGAAAAGGGAAAATCAATAATAGTGATTTCAATGAAAATATCAAGATTTATGAAAGCATGGAAGTAATTATGAATAATGAAATTAATTTGACAAATACTGCTTTTTTTCTAGTGTGTTTTTAAATGCTCTGTAGTATTTTCAAAGTGAGGTGTCTTGGGTGTTTTGTTCCCAAACTACGTTTTCATTTTGAAATTAATTTCTTTTTAACCACTGAAAAAGAAGGAAGCAAAATACACTCTCATGATTTGTCTCCAATGAAAACATGTCTATGCATTTTGATCACCTGAGACTAGGTGAAGAGGCAAGCCATATTTTCCTTGGTTAATTTGTTTTAAAAAGTGGTGTGGGTACAAACTCTAAAACTCAGTACAATTATATGATACTTTAAAACATGTTTTCTCCTAAGGAAGGAGCACTTAAGAAAGATGTGTGTACCTATGTGTCTCGTCATGTATTTCTACAGAGGGAGGCTCAGCAATACTCAGGGGTTGCGGAGGGACACTGAGGCATGTAACTCAGAGAACCTGGTATCTTCTAGGCAGCTTTGCTCCTTCAGAGCCAGCTTGGGTGTTTCTCTGTTGCACTGGCTGACATACTGCCAGGTATGTCTGGCTTCACATCTGCCAGAAGGAGATAATGGTACTTACTGCAGCATGGATTGTTGTGGGGAAAACTATGGGGTCATTGGGTACAGCAGTGAGGGGAACTGTATAAACAGAGAGGAGAGAATTGAGATGCTTAATGTAAGATGCATTTATAAATACATCTTGGGCCCTGAGGGCCCAAGCAAAAATAAACTAAGACACCTTCCTATGATTTAGCCCTGAAAGCACAATATTTTCAACCTTTTCTCATCCCAGAAATCCTGTTTATCCACATATTCTCTTAAGAAACCTTGGAATGTTTACTAAAGTATAGCACTATGTGATAGGAGATTATACAAGTTAACAAGAAGATATTTGTGTTTTGTTGCTGTTTTTGGGACTCTAGGAAGAACTGAGAGAATATCTCAAATGTTAACTTAATGGACAATAATTTTTTCCATCCACAGGGGAACACAGGCATTGTGTGTGTATTTCTGCTTTTATTAGTAGCATTTTGATAGTACAGGTATAAAGCTTGTCCTTGGCTTGCCTTGAAATATCATACTGACTTCACTTATTACAGAATGTTACTTTAATTTTCCAAGGTGAAGTGCTCACAGAGCAGAAACTGGCGAGGAAAAAAATATGGCCAAAACAGTTACATATACCTTTAATTTTAAAGTGCTGTCCAGAAGGGTTTGCAGCAATTTTTGCTGATGCATAAATTGACCTAGACAGTAAATGATACATGACCTTAAAAATATTTGAAGTAGCCTTGCTTGGGAATTTTTAGTAGAGAGTTATTAAATGTCAGAGTAATTTACACTAGCCTAGTTTATGCTTTTGCATTCTCTTTCCCTCTTTCTCTCTGGCATGCCATCCGAGAATCATAGGAGGATTAAAAATATTTTACATATATCTCTTTTTTTCCCCCTCTTCTTATCATAGAGCTTCATCTTAATTTATTTATCACATTCAGAAAATCTCATTAAATGTGGGACTAAAATGTAGCTCACAAAGACCTGATCCAGCAGAGCACTTAAGTACCTGCATAACTTCATTGCAATGACATTTTCCATTGCTCATTAACTGGAATTTAAAGAAAATTTTCCATTGCTTGGTGTCTGGGCATTTGGAGGAAATTGTCAGCCAAAATGGCTGAGCCATTTAGAAGAATTAGGTCAGGCAATGAACAGCCTACAAGTCCCAGAGGTCTGCAGGGAGCCCTGGAGGTTCAGACCCCTGGCAGAAAACTGGGGATAGCCACTGGGAGGGTCTCCTAGGTATTTATGGTAATGTAGGCTTAATTCCACAGCTGTTGTCCTGTGACCAGAGTGAACTGCGTTCAGGAGAGGAATCAGGGTTGTGCAAGACAGTGGAGACTTATGCCTTAAACCGTAGCTGGGCCAGTCAGCTTCAGTGCACTGCTGCCTGGAGACAGCTCAACAGCTTCTGGAACAGGTATGATCACCTGGGCACGTCAGTGTTGTGCTGGCTCATACCAGGGAGGCTTGCGCTGAGGAATGGCCAGCAATTCCAAGTCTTGAGGCAGTCATCACCCATCCACTCAGTCATTTGCTGCGTCTCTCCTTGTGCCAAGGAACTTTCAGAGCTTCTCACCGTTTTTCACTCATGTCTATACTATTATTGTTTGCTGTGGCATGGAGAATGTGCTCTCCCAGCTGAGATGCAGCCTCTGTTACCTTATTGTTAATATATGAAGAGAAGATAGAAACAAGGATCAAAAACTGTTCATAGAAATTACGGCAGCAAGATTTTATTTTATTTTGTTTTGTTTTCCTTAAATCAGTTGATCCTGCTGTATTACAGCTCCAGGCTATCAAGTAGTGAGAAATAGGTTTTCTGTTCTGTTCTCTTAGTTTCTGGATTTTTTTTATCCCTTATAGGAAAATAAGTTAGAGAGTTCTTTAAAGAACAGGAAAGAATAGGTTTCCAGCTTGTTTGGAAAGCCTGACAAGTATTGATCTGCTATATATCCTGTAGATGATTTTTTTCATCAGTGACAAAAACTGAGCTGTATTTCAGACCTCGACTTGCTAAAACTCTCACATGCTATGGTGTAAATTAGTGAAGTATTTTGTCAGCTACCAAACATAAAGCAGTGGATGGTCAGAGAGGAGAGCTTTTTGATCAAGAATTCTAGAGAAGAAAATATGCACTGCTTATTTATTTAAAGCAGGTTTATCTTTTGATGATACATCTGTTCCAGGAAAATGTTTAGCGTAAATAGCTTACTGAAAAATCAGTAGTCAAACCAGTATAAAATTCTCCAAACATGGTCATTCTCTGTGTTTCTCCAATATACTCAACATTGTTATTTCTGGATGGATTATTTTTGTGTCAAGGGTTCATAGCTTGCCATTGAAAAAACAATTTCTGTTACCAAAGTGCCTTTTTTGAGGCTTTCATTTTTTAAGTTCTATGCATTATCCCTTGAGCCTGTATTCCATTAACTATAAGCCACAGTTTACATGGAAATGCATAACAGTGAAGTCTCCCTATTCTATGT
The DNA here is from genome assembly GCA_013390045.1 of Picathartes gymnocephalus. Classification (NCBI taxonomy): domain Eukaryota; kingdom Metazoa; phylum Chordata; class Aves; order Passeriformes; family Picathartidae; genus Picathartes; species Picathartes gymnocephalus. The sequence goes on along the minus strand of WEKY01003612.1, from coordinate 66,639 downwards.
GTATGTGTGACTCTTACTGCTGGTTTTAATGTTAGAGTGATTAGCAGTTACCCTCTCCCAAGAGTGGTTTTATAATCACTGTATAATGATTTGAAGTCTATGACCAGTTCCTCGTGGTTCCACACGTCTCCTGAGTGGCATTATTAGTTGTTTTGGTGACAAGACCAAGCTTGGATTGGATATGGAGGTTTGACCTGGAATTTTAGAGCCCTGGTTTCAGGAATGAAGCAAGAGAAAAGTTCATGTTTCTGATGCCTCACTTGTTTTCTGGCGGAATAATTTCTTTCTCTGGAATGATTGCTTCCTCAAGCATTCCTTGAGGAATGGCACCTTCCTTAAAGCAGAATTGAGTTCTGGACCCAGTGTCCCTTCCAGCTTTATATGCCATGGCTTGGTAGTCTGAATTCATAGAGAGAGCAAACAAGTGCCCAGATAAGAATTAGACACCCTTTTGATTATTAATTTTTTCATTTATTTTCAGATGGCTTTTCCTTTTGTCGTGTTGTTCACACATAATGCCTCTGACTCTTCCTATGTCACACTACATCTTTGCAGTAATTTTCTGTGCTGTTCTGTCCTTCTGAATTTTACAGCCAAGGATCAGAAAGGAAGTGCAAGCCCTAGCAGAAATAATAAATCCACTGCAGGTCTTGAAGGTACTAATTTCTGCAAAACAAAATACTGCCTCAATTTTGTTACGGGCTAGAAGGGGTGATCAAAGTGAAATACATTCATTGTGGAATTGTTTTGCAAAGCCTGCTTCTAAACCATTACACACTCTTTCTAGATTTCTTTCCCCTCCCCCAAAAAATAGTAAATAACGCAGTTGTGTCCTGCCTGGCCTGTAACACTGCACCCCATGCAGCTCTTGCACAGTTCAAGGATCATTCCCAAAGCAGGCCTGCCTCATGAGATGGATAGGGAAGCTGTGTTTGCTTGGCAGAGGGGCCACTGGGTAATACGAATCTGGATAACACGTTAGAGATCTGTGAAGGGCTGCCCGATGTGATACTTGTGTGTAATGCAGGGAACCATCCACACTGTTGCTGCACTGGAGTGCTGGGAGTTGTGGTCATCTCCCAGCTGCCAAATTGCCTGGTGTGCCCAGAAGTCTGTGGCATATGTCCTGTGACTCCGACCGGAAGGTTGAGGCGGTTGGTCTTTGCTGGAATAATATGACATTTGAAAAAATATTTTAGGAACTGTCCTGTAATAGCAGGTATTTTTAATCTGTGCAGTCTATCTAATTAGGTCCAACCATGCCCCATTCCTTGTCTCATTGCCTGAGCATTTCCGCTTAACCAGTGAGGTTTATTCAATAAGGTGACCTATAATGCTATTTCCTTCCTTGAGAGTATATGTTATCATCCCCAATATAGACTTAAGAATCCCTCCACTTTTTTCTTACTTTAACGTCCTCTGCCTCCACAGTAAAGCCCTGTGCTTTAGTTAGGAATCACCTAGCTGAGGAGAAACCTAGGTGAGACTTTGGATCTCATTGGTTTTGTTTTTAAGTACCTAGAAGATTCTTAAGAGACACAGCAAGTATAGAGCAAACACAATATAGGTAGAATCCCCATAAATTTAATACAAGCAGTACTGGTTAAATTGTAGATTCAAATAGTTAACAAGATTAGAAATAATAAGAAATTAATACAGTTGCACAGGCAGTTGAGTCACTATTACTATCATTTCCTTTTGGCTTTGGTCATGGGGATAACAAGGTAAGAAATAACTGTTTGTTTCCTTTTATTGATTGGTTTGATATCTGAAATAAAGATGATTTTTTTTGTCTGAAAAAGTCTTTTGTAACTTAATATTATGTTAATTGGAATGGATGTCTTCCTGAGCCCTATTTTCTTGTTCATTTGATCTAATTAGCTGATTAATTTTTAATTGCCTACTGAGAGATCTTTACCATATTGTGATTTGTGTTTTACATTTACATTTGGAAAACAATGGTTTACCTAAAATGACTCAAAAGTACTGTACTGAGGTATTTCTGCAAGGGATAATTGCAAATTATGATTTCTTCCTGCTTCCTAATTTTAGTGCAATCCACTTTGAGTTAGTACTCATTAATCAAAAAGGTTTGCACAGTGTGGAGTAGTAAGAAGGTGCTTCAGTTAGGGAAGCATCACGGTAGAGAGTCTGTTAGTTGGTGATCAAATGGAAAATAAACCTCTTGGGTGTTTATGAACTGCAGTGAACGCTTCACAGCTTACAACATTTATTCTTTTTCTCCATAGTAATGTTCTGAAATTCCTAGAATTAACGTATTGATGACCTTAGAAATAGAAGTATAAAGTTCTAATAAGGCCAAGTGTTGATTAAAACTTTTTTTTTCTGGTGACAGAAAATAAATCATAGTTCTTGGCAAGTTATTTCAAGTTATTCCCTAAATGTTTAAAATTTTCACCTTATTTTTAGACTGAATTAGTCTTGCTATAACTTCTAGCCTTTCGATCTTTTTCTTTCTTTGCCTGCTAGATTGAAGAGCCCTCTATTATCAAATTTTTGCTCCCTATGGGAGGCACTTGTAGCCTGTGATCAAATAGTTCTTTAACTTTTGCTTTGATAAGTTGATTGATTGAGTGCCTTGAGTCTCTTGTAGTAAGACATGTTTCCTAATACCGTAATTGTTCCCCTGGCTTCCTCGTAATCTATGGAGTTTTTCATAGTCTTTCTTAAAACAACACCAGGAACACAGTGAAACTACTAGTCATGTCACTGATGAAAAATAAGATAACACAATCTCCCTACTCCTATTTATTATTCTTCATACATCTGATGAGTATAGTAGCTTTTTGTTACTGCAGTACTCTAAAAATTCATAGTAATCTGGTTGTCATGACCTGTGTTCCCAAAACCTTGCCTCCTCTTTGGGATCTCTTTTTTCCAGAGTCGAGCCTTCCCTCATTAAATTTATCTCATTATACTCATTCCCTGATCCATGGTCTTCCTGTTAGCTATACTGAAGTACATAATGTCTGGTTACACTCACCTAATCCAACTGTCTTCTCTATTATTTTTCATTTTCTAGTCATCTTCCTATATCGTAAAAATGTGATTTTTTTAAACAAAAGTGAAAAATAGTCTAGGAGGCAAGAGCCAGTTCCAAGACTAGTGCCTTGTTCCCTAGTCACATAATGATGGGTTAGATGTATCTGCTACATAGTTTTTAAGTAGCTTAGGATGCCATTCTGATTCACTGTATCTCATTTTAGCCATCCAAAAATTAGTTTCTAATGATCGCTAGTTTTCTAAGCTCTTAATAGTCAATGGAGAAGATGGAGTCCCTTGCAGAAAAATGTAGTGGACTTATCTGAAAAACCATAAATCACTTTTTGACAGTCTTTTTCTTTTCATAGACTATAATGGGAACATAGAGAAGTTAAGACAAGCTGCCAGACTTTTAGACAGCTATAATTACTGTGGATGAATCCCATCTCTTATGCTTTTTAGCTTTTCAGTCAAACTGTGGTGTGGTCCAAAGCCAGTTCTATTACAGCCGTCTATCAAGGTGGTTGCCTTTAGCAGTCCCATTTGTAATCACATCAGAAAATGGTATCAATTTAGCTTGACAAAATCTCCTTTCCAGAAACCCATGTGGATCAGCTTTAATTTGATTATCCCTTTTAGTTCTATATCAGGTTAGTTATCACTTATATGCCTCTTTTGCTTTTTTATCAGATCCTTTTATCAAATCCCTACTTTTTTCACTTTAATATTGACACACATCCAAACTGTGAAAAATCTGAGGCTCTGATGTCTTAGATTTTTTTATTTGCTTCCACCCCATCTATATCCGATGGACTTTTCTCTGAGATACTCCTTCAGTCCTTGTTCAGTCACCAGGTGGTCTCAGGATGACTTAGAGACATTTCTGATAAGATGTCCTTTCCATGGAGCCTGTCCATATAGTTAAGTCCTACAATCTGCACAATGGAGGTAATGGTTTTGGGGTTTTTGGGGTTTTTAGGGGTTTTTTTTGGTTTGGTTTGGGTTTTTTTGTTTTGTTTTGTTTTTGGTTTTGGTTTTGCTTTTTCTTTTTTTTTTTTTAGGGCTTAAAGTGAAACATTTAATAAATATATTACATTGTGTGTTTCTCTTTACAAACATGCATTGTTTTAAACTGTTTTTTTAGTATCTGAGGAAAAGTCACCACTTTTTTCTTCGTCTTTCTCACTTCTTTTTCTTTGTAGAATAGAGATGTCTGGAAGAAAACAGGCATACCAAGGTGGTCTGCAGAAAGGCTTACAGGGCTGAAGGGAAAGCTGTGACCTTGTACTACTTGTATGGTAAGAGATGAAAACCAACTGATCTTTTTTATTTAATATTGTTGCATAAGCAGATGCTCTGGAATAAGGAATTTTGCCTTCAAATTAAAAGAATGCTTGCAGAACAAAAGCAATAGAAGAAAACATACACAATGGTGTTTTCCTGATACAGAGACTCCCCAAAACTCAAGTCAATGTTATCTTGGAAACTACTGGTGGCAGTTGAAATACCAAAATGCTAATTTACCTGGTACCAAAGTGATGAGCTGTGAAGGCACGTCATTGCCATCCTGTCCAGGCTGATCCCTCTGCCAGATTTTGAGTAGCACTTTATATTTCACTTATATTTCATTCCAGCCACTCCTGTTCATCTGTTGGAGTGATGTGTTGCCATTGTAGAAGTGGATCCTTTCACAGCATGCATCAGGATTTCTTGTACATAACAAATGGTGGACTGCAATGTCAACAATTATAGGAATAATTTATTTTCTGTAAAGATGGATTAGAGAAATACTTCAGTGATATTTCCTTCTTCCTGGGTAATCCAAGGACAGATTTTGATGAGAGGGCAAGGTGGTGTTATCTGGCAATGATATTTCACACTGCCTAATTCTGAGCCTTCTGATAGGTATCAGGAATCCAGTCAATGTCTGGGGCAACCACTCACTTGGGAAGTTAATTCACCTCAGTTGGAGGTGTCTGTAATTTTTTCTTCTCTTACCTTAGTCTTATCACGTCCTTCGTTTTTTGCTATTGTCTGCTATTTCTTCCTCTGCATCAGAAGTAAACATAATAGTTTTACAGGGGCCAGACTACCAAAGGGGCCAGTTGGAGAGTTTCAGTTCATTGACGGTCTCAGGATGTTTTTTTTTTTTTTTTT
>WEKY01003612.1:47721-61468 GCA_013390045.1 Picathartes gymnocephalus | reverse complement strand
CGTACTTTGCCAGACTAGTGTCACGTAGGACATTTTGCGATAATATTTTCCAGAATACAGTTTTGCAGTCCAGAACTAATACCTTGCAACACAGGAAGTGCTTCACAGCACTACATAGTTACCACTCCAGCATCTGCTACATCATCTTAAAAGGATATTTACACTGAAGCCATTTCAGATCTTTGGGACAGATCACACTTAGGCTCATTATAGGAGTTATCTAACCAGCAATGAGTTGCATTTCATCGTGAAGGTATTTACGTGATGACTTCTTGGGAGGTGTTCATCCAAGTGTAAATTACTCTGCCTCAGAACAGATTTTAGCTGGTGCCAACAGCTTGGATGACTGGCACTTTGTCATTTTCATAACACACCTAAAAGGCAGGTGCCAAAAGAACCTAAGTGGCATTGGTACAGCAAAAAATTTCCAGTAAAAATTTGTCTCACGGTATTGGTTGGTTTCAGTTAATATCTAGGACAAAACAGCATTAAAAACTATTATTTTTCTTTCGCACTATTTGGGGAGGAGGGATTTCCATTCATGTGAAAGCAGTGTATGGTGATACTGCCGTGGTAACAAAATTTATGTGGTTTATTCTTCTTCTAATGCATACTCATCCTCTTTTCAGATGTCCCTGAACTACTCCAGCTGTGCTAATGTCATGAAAACAGTTTATTTTCTCTTCTAGCCATTTTGTTAGAGGTTTTGGGGGTGAAACTTTTGTGCTCTGATGGATATTTTGCCCTGTTTTCCCAGAGAATAGAAGGGATATGCAGTCACTCCATATGCCAGATAGTCAGTTGTGTTCCTCTCTCTGTTGACCCAGTTACAACAAGATTGGATGTAAAAAAAAATATTTCTGAAATTAAATTCCTACTAGCATTAGGAAAAGTCGTGGTTAAAAAGAGCAGACAACCAATTTATTACCCCCATTCTTTTGGACAAGAGAATCACCACACTAGAGTGATGCTACATGTGCTCCAGAGTTCACACATTACTAAGCACATCTCACATGCACTTTATTAGACAGAGTATAATCCAGACATGGGATGCAAATCAAAGTGAACCACACTTTGTGAGTTTACAGCTCAGGAAATGGAGAGAAGCTGCTTTCCTTCTGCTCTCTACGACAGAAATCCTTTTGAAAATAACATTGGTTTCAATTCAAAAAATGTTGGAAGTGTGCTGCATGTGATTTCATCCCGTTAGCTGTGATGGTCACCATTTGGTCCTGTAAGTGATGATGTGATGTAATGGGGGAAAGGGTTGTTTCCAGTGTTATCAGTATAAATCTTCCTGTGAACACTTGACCAAGAACACACATGTTTTGCAATTATGTCAGTTTAAAGAAACCAGCTATTTCCCCACAGTACTGTAGAATTATTTTTTTTTCATTTTCTTTTTCCTTTCTTTTTCCTTTTTTTTTTTTTTTTCTGGCAAGAGATGTGAAGAATTTGCCATTTCTATATATTATAATAATTTTTAATGCTGGAATGGTTCACATCCAGGTTTTTAAAATAGGAGGCATGTAGCCCACAGTATTGTTTGTTTCATTTATTTAGCATGGCATAGCTGGGTCCTGGAACTAGCTTATATGAGGTCATTACCCTATTGATTAAATAGTGTGATGAAAAGGGCATGATAATACACTGCTGGGAGATTATTGCCAGACACTTTGCAAACAAAGCTGCTGAAAGGAGAGCAGTTGTGAGACCTTCAGCATGGTGTGTAATTAGCAAGTGAGTAGGAATTAAAATAAAGGATACATGGCATGATATAGTGATTATGTGCAGATAAGTAATGTTTTGAATACTCCCTTTTGGTAACTCTAATGAGAATACATCTTAGTATAGGAAATGTCTGCTGGGACTACACTATGCAGAATCCTTAAACAAGCTGTGTAGTAAGTTGTCCCCAACAGTGAAAAGCATGGATGCAATGCTGTGGGTCTGCCTCTTTCTTCAAGCCTTTTTCTCTGTGTCTTTCTTTTCTTTGAAAAATCTCATACTGGTATCATGAGTGTTAGAGAAAAACGGTGCATCTGCACTGTTTCTTTGGGATGGAGCACCATTTCTCTAAAAAACTCTAAACAATCTTTTGGGAAACAACAACTAGATTTGAGCAAGCTATCTTTTCAGTGGGAAACATCAGCCACTACAACATGAGAGTTGTCTAAACCTGGGATGTATATGCAGTACCAAACTTGTGATTCTTGCACTCAGCCTAGCCTTCCCTCTGTTCCTCTGAGGAGCACAAATACTTACATGTTCCTGAAATAAATCTGGGCATCTGATTTATTCTGTGGCATGTGTTTCACCTCGGCAACCCTTCCAGGCCTTCAAAACCCAACAGATCAGAGGCTTTTCAGGCATCACCTCAGTTGCCTAAAGGAGAATTAAATGGAAATATTCAGAATAAGGCACAGACCAACTTTAGGGAGAGAGAGATGGATAGACATTGGCAGACATCTTTCTGGCCATTTCTTTGCCCAGTCATGAAATTTATCACAAGACAAAGAAAATTTCCAAAATGATGTTAGTACAGTTCTTCAGAGCTGTTACCAATGGTGTTACAGATATGGGAGGGATATAGCTCCGGTCTTAGTGTCTGTCAAAAATCTCTAGTTGCACGTTGAATAGACAAAGTTAAACAGGCACAGCGGCACTAACAGTGGTAGAGAAGAAGGCACCAGGGGAAAAAAAAATAAGGGAAGGGAGAAGAGAGGGAAAGAGAAAAACAGTGCTTTTGTGGGGGAAGGTGTCCACTCAAGGCAGAAGGGTTGAAGCAGCCATGGTGAGGGCAAAGTAAATGGGGAATAGTCTGTATGGCTCTATTAACCCTAATTTTAGTTCCTCTTTTCAATTTTTCAGCTTAAGTAAGCAAGCATGTAGCCATGTTTATATAATGGCTGGTGTAATGAAGATGGAATATACCAATTTGGGGCTAATTCTTGCCCTCAGGAGAGCACAGGCACTGCAGCTGTGGCCAGCCCCTACCAAAAAGGAGTAGTGAGGAGAACGGCTCTGTGTATCTGATTTCCCATTACATCCTCACCAGGGACCACCATAGTCTAGCCCTTAGAATAAATAGATGAGGTTAATTTTTCCATCTGTAGAGTTGGTTTAGTAGCTCTCAGCACTGGTTCAGTTGTGCTCTCACTGAAGCTAACGAAGTGGTTTCCTTGAGAACAGTTGGACCCAAAAAGCCCATTTATAACTTTTCTCAGATATTGGAGTTTGTGTCTTGGGACTATCTTTTCTTCTCCTCCTATTTGATACCTTCCAGATCATAACAGGCAGGGTTTTCCTCAACTTTATCACAATGCTGTTACATACTTACAGCCATAATATCCCTTGATTTGGGGGCGTGGGAGAAACATGCAGCATGCCACATTTGACCACATCCTCTGAAACTGAGGTTGTGGTTGAGCTAATTATTTTCGCGGCTGGAAGAGAACAGATAAAGCTGCCTAAAGAGTGGGAAGATATGTGTCTGTGTGAGCCTGTGTTTGTGTGGTTGTACCATCTGGGAAGAGCAAAGCCAGATATACTTCCCCTTGGCTTTTTTTTATGTGCAAATCCTCAGTAAACATGCAAACGGTGAAGTCTCATTTCTCTTCTGCAGTCCTGCATTTGTCTGAGGGTTGGAGTGCTAGGGACCACATCACACTGCAGAAACCCTGCCCTCTGGAATTCCTGTTCTTCATTCCCCAACTGACGCTTTTTGCTTCTGTGGGCAGGGGGGAAGTTGCCCTTCCTCTGCATTTCTTGTTTTTGTTACACAAGCAGTATGAGGTACCCTTTATTTATAATCTGAACGTTAGGGATGTTGGGCCAATCTGGTGCTTCCAGCTGGCTGAACACTTCCTAGAGCTTCGGATGCCAGATATAATGTAATTTATTGTGGAAAACAGTAGGGGAAATACACTTCTCGCTATCAAAGGTTAATGTAGAATATCAGCAGCTCTTCAGCAATGGTACATGTATTGTTGGATAGTCTGTGATTATGTGTCTCTTATTAAAATAGAAAAACAAATTGCTTTCCTTTTTCATGCTGCTGTTTAGCCCCTTCTCTTTTCCCTCCTTCTCCTCTGGTATTTTAACTCCTTCATTGCATTTTGCAGTTTTCACAAGTTTCTCCAGGGAGAAAAAAAATCAATTTTACTTTGTTTGGCATGAAACTGAGCAAAATAAGGAGGATTTTTTTTTTTCTTTTGGCTTTCTTTTAACTAAAACATCCGTTTCTGTGCCAAGACAGAGTAAAACTGCTGAGTTAGCTAAGGCTATAAATTGAACTGGTCCTTTTACCTCTAGAAAATATTAAAGCATCCTTCTGCCAGTGAGCTGGCACTCGTTGCTGGATCAAGTGCTACTATTAACAGGAAATCAGGAAAGTACATTATCGCTCCAGTGCTGTCATTACCAGAGGGTTTTACTGAACTATAGAGTCAGGAAAGTGACACTGGGAAGCCCAGAGAAAAATGACACACTTTGAGCAAGGGAAGGGAAGCTTCAGACAAAAAACTTGGAGACACATTAAGAGTTTGCGAAGGTGCCCACCATTGAGGCAAGTGGCTGCCTTTAAAGGGGATGTATTAGGTAAAGTGTCCCATTATTCTTCAGGTTTAAAGATAAACTGGTGTAGACTTTTCTAATGGGCTCATTTAATCAATTCTAGAAGATCTGAAACCTACCAAGGCAAGATTGAGTCAGCCTGGAATCTAACAAGGTTCATTCTGCACCAAGAAAAACCCCAAAGAGAGATTTTATTGGCAACTTTTTTTCTTCCCACTAGAGTAAGTTCCCTCTCAGGGATTCTTCTGCTTAAGAGAGGTTCTTTTAATCATCAGAAATACATAGTGAACTGCACTGATAGTTCAATTAAAAAATATAATGGAAACATATAGAATAATAAGTTAGTAAATATTGTGGTTATTTAAGACATAAACTTATTACTTACTGGATGTTGCCAGGTCAGTACGTGGGGGAGCTGCTTTCTTCCTGCAAAGCCATGCTGAATTCACCAGTTCTATTGTCATTAGAGCCATAAGGAAGACTTAGGTGAACATTTTGTTATGGTTCACAGTCTGGGCTGCAACTGACTTCCATTTTATGGGATAAAAAAATGACAACTAATACATAAATTCAGTTTGGCTTGCTTTTCCTTTTCAAAGTTCTCTAAAGACCTGAAATAATCTTCCTGACACCCATGCAATGTAAGCGTAGCTATCGAGTTTTACAGATGTGGAAACTGAGGCACAGAGAGGTTAAATGGTGTCATTTGAAAATATAGGTGCCTAAAATAAAGCAACTTGAGTCCATGATCCAAACAGCAGAAGCTCTAAGCTCCTGATTTCATTAAAAAATGAGGATGCTCAGAATATCCATGCAGCAGGCATGTGCTGAATGGATGTGCTGAAATCTGCTGCAGAGCAAGTGTCCCCCAGCTTTGGTTCCCCAGCTTGTGGTCAGACCACTAGACCAGAGCACTCCTGAGTGATTGTCAGGACCTGCATGCTGTTCCTAGCCCCATTTAGGATTTGAGAATCTGACATTTTTACTGATATTTGCTCCCAACTTACCTGCTCTTTATCAAGTCCCCTAATTCTATACCTCCATTTTTTCTGTATGTGTGAGATGTCTCCTTAATAGGCATGAATAACTTCATAAGAAAACCTCTTTAGCAACATAAAATATATTTTTGTTTTTGTTTCTTGGGATAGGCTTCCCTCTGAGAATTACTCACCAAGCCACATATTTGCTTTGCTCAGCACTATTCTAGTAGAAATATTTCTTGTTTATTTAGTCTTATGCACTGGTCTGACATTCCCTTGTTGCTACAACACATTTGAGTAAGAGATTGAAGCACCCAGGGAATCCAAGATTACGCTCAGAAGTTAAAAACAAGCACTGATTTTAACTGTGGTTTTTGGGAGGCTCTGTTTGGAGTATCAGCACATTCAGTTTTTCAGCACGTCCTGAGCCTTGACTGGGTATCTGAAGGCAGCAGCCCCTGTAGTTCACAACAAACATTTCCAACCTGGGGCTCCCAAGGAGCAGATGTACCTTTGAAACATTGGTTACTTTCACTGAGCACTTATTAGTTTGACTAATACAATTTCTGTCAATTCATAGTCTCAGTAAATTAAACAATATTGAGCTACTATTTCACAATTCTTTGAAAGACATCTATTCCCTAAGCTACAGGAGAAAAGAATATTTCCTCATACCTCCCCCTAAGTTGTTTTCAAAGAGATTTCAAAAATCATTCAGATAATGAGACTTTAGTGATGTGAAATTTTATCAAAGGGCACTCTTTCCCTGGACTCAGATATGAACATATTTTGCCAATCAGATAAATCTTCCCAAGCTTTTTTCTAGCGGTATCAGTGGTTAACTTGATCGTATTGCACTGTAAACGATTTTTTGCTACAAATCATTTTTCATAGAACCTCTTTGTTATGTTGGATGAACTCTGGAAAGATTATTTGTAAGAACATTTCCAGGAACTTTAGAGCACAGTGTAGTCTCCAATGAAATGAAAATTACTTAAAAAGAGTTTCTTTTAGATTAATAAAAGAGAATATATAATGAAAAGGACTGGTAGGGAAATATTTAAGTATAGTAATAGGCAGAAGAAATACCTATTAAGCAGAATAATGTCTGTGTACCAATCTCCTCTCCATTTTAAATTATAGATATTATTTTAGCTGTCAGGAATCCATCCTTCTACCTTGTGAAAACTGACAATTTTTACTTACAGCCTGAAGCTAAATACTGCAGTGCCTCAAAATGGAAGATGAAACAGGTCAACAGGTTTTCTTTCTCTTCTGAAAAAAATGGAGTGTTATTTCTTCTCCCTCCCTCTCGTGTGTTCCTCCCCCCTACTACATCCCTACTGGCGTTAGCAGCTTTTCCTCCAAAAAAGCACTAGATGGTGCCCCTTTTCTTTGAGAGTGACAGAGCTGGATTCCCAAGGGACATGCTGCTCTGCCGGGAAGAGCGTCGGACACAAAAACTTGGAGTGTCTCCTTGTCCCTTAATATAATTATGAGTCCAGTATAAGTCTCTTTTATGTCTTTCAAGTCAAACCTGAGCTAGATCCATCTTTAGGAGACCCTCTTGTTCCTGTTGGAAAATGAGTCATGACTTCAAAGATTCATGGGCAGTAACATAATTTTCAAAAAAGTGATTTTAAATCAAAAAAGAGAAAGAACAGGGTATGTACCTTCCTCCCTGTTTTCAGTAGCCCAACACTGTGATATCGAAGATTGGCATTCTTTGCTGAAAACTTTTCAAGTCAACGATCTTTAATTAGATATTAGATGGGCAGTCTGACTGATAATGAATTTGTTAATTTTGTTAAGAACCTTAAGCCTACTTGACTGAACAGCTGTTTGTAAACAGAATTGATATTACATTTCAATATTTCTTTCAAATAAAGTGCCGAACAGGGAATCTGGCCTAGCCTTTTATTCTGCGTGTTCTGTCAACTTACTCTTTATCTTTCTCAAAAAAAAAGTTAGTAGTTATGTTTATCAGATTGTTACTTAGCCTTTGAAATTGGAATTAATAATTGGCTAAAAGGATATTACCTACCTGCATCTGTATTTCTTTCTGCAAAATAACTGTTTACCCTGGTACGTGTCGTCTTTTTATTTAGACAGTCATTATATTCTAGACCCTTAACAGAAGAAACTGATAACATGACATTGAAACAAATTCAAAATCAACAACAATAAAATGTTGGCTTGTTAAGAAGGAATGTTGAAGCAGATATCTAACCTCTCATTGTGAAAACCCTAAAATATAACTGAAAAAAAGCCACTTCCTTTAATCTGTTTGTTTATGCATTTGAAGTGACATAAAAATAATCATTCTTTGAAGTGACCCAAGATAAATTAGTACAGGTTTGTCATTTCTTCCTATTTTTGTAAATGGTCCTTAGAAAATTAGGTTCGTTGGCATCTAGGAACAAAAATTCAACTGGGAAAAGAAGCTCTAATATGAAACAGAAAGAATTATTCCCATGCTCTGGCTGCCCTGTCATATGTCATGACATGTGGCAGGTTGACTGCTCATTAATTCTATTTATATCAGTATGATAATACACCCCACTGAGTACACATGTGTTAAAATATTCATAAATTATGTTTAGTGCAAGCAGATATACATTACATGCCAAAAGAAGACTATTATTTAAAGACAAAACTGGTAAACAGTCAAACATGGAAAAGTCTTTTTAATGTTAGTCCAGTACGTTGTGTGTCATCAAACTCACATTTAATTGCCTTTACTTGCAGACTCTGTCTCCAGCAATGCAATATCCAATGCACCTTCATATTTTTTAACAGCTTGCAAAAGAAGCTGCTTTTACTGAAAGTAATTGGAATTTCAGCAATTACTGTAAATGTCATATTATCTCAAAGCAGTAACTATAACAATTTGAAATATTTAAAATGAAGCTTTACTTTGACCTGCACATATTTCAAGGTACTTTTACATAGCTTAAAGCTCTACTCTAAATATTAAAAAATTAAAATCTGAACTATTTTTGAAGGGAAATACAGTTTAACCTCCAAAATAGTTAATAGTAAATTTTAGGCAAAAATTAGCCAAAAATAGTTAATCATCCTTTCTCAGGATATTTTATATTACATATAACTATATCTCTATCTACATATATTAAACTTTTAAAAGGCCTGTTAAAATTATAAAATGAAAAGTATGTTTTACAGGTAGCTAACTTTGCATAGAATGTGAAAGTAATCTCAGGATATTAAACTAGATATATCTGTGTCTTAAAATCAGTTTGTTCAGCATCAAAATGGTCTTCTATGTGCAATCAATTTTGAATTACTCCTAGCATTGTATCAGAATTATTAGAATATTTAGACATTGGGTTTTTTTCTGGCTAGAAATCATTATGGATTATGTTGAATTACTTTATTTAAAAATACCTTTGAAATTATGTTTTAAATTTAAAAATGTATTTCAGAACTTCAGAAATTATCACAAATTATTGTGGATTAATGGCAGAGGTGTTAAAATCCCTGCAAGTTTGAAAATTATTAACAGATGGTATGAAATAGTACACAATTATTTGCAGGTATTGTGATAGCAATTCTCCTGCTAAGTAAGCACACACCAGGCTGGTTTTGCTATCCTGTCAGTGCTTCATGTTTGGAAAACCATTTCAAAACTTATAAAAATATCAAATATTGTACTGGAGGCAGAGAGAAGGGAGAAGGGGGTTACTTCATGGTGAAATTCTGAGAAGATCTACGGTGAGATTTGGAATTTACATATATTGCAAAGGGCAAATAATTATCCTGTTTCTACTCAGTTTTAAGAAACCTGAATGGGGCAGGATGACATGACTGACTCTAAAGCATATACAACTATTCAGTCACAAAACCATGCTAATGTTTTTAGCAGCAGTGAAGCATAGTGACTTCTGATAAAGGACAAAGAGGGGACACAGGGGCACAATGTTACAAAGTCATCTCTTCAGCAGATTTGGTGGGAAAGATGGTTTGCCCAGGTGTTTGTGGGCAAAAATATCACCCCTTGATTTTGACTGCATTGCCAAACTCACCAGCCCAGTTGACTATTGCCCAGCTGTGCAAGTGGCTCAATTTTAACCATCAGTGAAATGGTTAGAAGGGGTTGGGAATTTTCTCTTTCTTTGATTGAAAAGGCTGGCTTGAGGAAACCAAAACTTTTTTTTTTGCAGGCAGGTATCAATTTCAAAGAAACTTTCATCAGAAGAGATTTGTCAGCCGTCGGATGGAATTTCTGGTCGAGACCAGAAGGAGATGGCAAAGTTGGAGTATCAGGTAGCGCCGTGATCGGTCAGGGCACTCACCTGGAATGTGGAAAATCAAGGTTCAGGCCTGGGGACTTGAACGTGAGATTTACAGAGTGCCCTGAACGAGGCTTTTGAGTTGTTTGCTTGCTGTGCATTTAACTGTTTATGTATAGTGGAGCCCTGCTAGTGAGCAGGAGATCTTGAGACCGGATGTATCCGTGATGTGTCGGACTAGCCTAAGACCTGAGGCAGTCTGTGGAAAATGGGAGAGAGTGGCAAAGCAGGCAGCTCTAACTTCTTTTCTTACCCACCTTTTAAATACTGTCTGCTCATCTCTCATTCTTGTGTAAAAATTCAAAAAGTCTTGATCCTGGTGAGGAATGGGAACATTTCTGAAATCAAATAGCTTTGCAAAATGTGAAACATGCTTCTCCTATCCCACCACTATCCTCTTTGCCATAGAAAGAAATTGCAAAAATCAGCTGAATTCCTGGGAGCAAACTGTGACTCATGTAAAATGATTTGTCAATTGCTAGAGAATTTACTGGATGTAAGGTTCATTTTAAGTATAAAAATTGCAGTCTCTTAATAAGACAGCTTTTAACAATAAAATGCTTTCTGAATTTTAAGAAACTTTGTAATAATATAAACAAGGCTTTTAATCTTGGTAATGTTAGTAGCAAATTATATACAACATCTAATTTTATCAGACGATAACAGTTGTAGTTTTTATCTTCAAAAACAGGTTGTGAGTGCTTGAGGGGAATAACTCTTCATAGCAAAAGCTAAGTTAATTTTGTGTTGTCTTATGTTGCTGGCAGAGAAGCCTTTATTTAGTTCATCTCTTTTTTCTGGTTGATTTTTTTTTCTCTAAAAAAAAAGGAGTCATTTCACGCAGCAGTTTATTTAAATACAGAAAAAGAATCACATTAGAAAGATCTCATTATAAGCTTTCTAAAAGTTTGCTATGCACTTTCATGTAAAACTTGGCCTCAGTACAGAACTGCTGTACAATCATTTTCATCTGAGATTTGAACATATTGGATGAACTAGAGCAGTTCTTTCTTCTATCCTGTCATTTTTTTCCCTTGGAAATGATGAGCATATGGCAACCACCCTTACTGGATTCTCAAACAACAGGAGGGACCTTATTTCGATTCCTACATCCTGTCATCAGTGAATCCCATGATATTTTGTTCTTGCAAGGCTAAAGATGTGATTCGCATTTGCCATAAGGACAGAACTTAATGTGATGCCATTTTACCACAGGAGCCCTCAATCAGTTAATTAAACATGATATAAATCACTGCATGTATTTGTAAAGTAAGATTAATATGGCAAAGTCAGAGTAACGAGGAATCCTCACCATTGTCTGAGTGTGAATCACTGATACGAAGATTACCCTTTTTGAAACTGGATATCTTTGAGTGGGTTTTGTTGGCTTAATCCCTCAGACTGCTTTGTGCAACTTGAAACCCAGACCTGTCATCTTTAGCCAAAATTTCAGCCATAACTTCCTCAGCTTTCACCCAATCATTTAAATCAGCATTCATAATACTTAGAAAGATCAAGCCTTTCAGCGTACCACAAGGCTTCTTCATACCACCTGGGACATTGGCAACATGTTTAATAAGTATTTCATCTCATTTCATCATGGAGATTCTTCTTTTGGGGTTTTTTTCCAGGGGATTTACAGGATGCACACAGCAGCACATTCTACCACTACGGTCACTTAGGTTTACAGGCTTAATAAAAAGGTTTTTTTCATTCTTGAAGTGCTATGGAGCCTTGTTAAACTAGAGCAATTACAGACACACAGGATAGGTGCTCTGGAAAAATCAAAGCCCCCTAAAGACAGCTCAGCTCTCTAGGGTTCTGGAGCTCTATTTGAAAAGCACTCAGTTTACAAATTAGAAATTTATAAAGCCACACTTTGAAAGTCTTGTGTTCAAGTAATGCTAAAGACCTGATATTATTTGATATGGAATGCACTTTGGCCACTCCCTTTTGACATCAGACTTTGACCTACTCTGGAGGAAGTCTCTTGATAGATGGGCATGCCATGGCACTGTGTGCATCCCATGGCACTATGTGCATCCTGTGGCATGGTGTCTTTCATGGAACACTATTCTTTTGTTATAGAGCACCAGGCCTGTATTTTGCTGTTTTAAAACTCCAGAGAGATCCTGCGTATAGTAGGCAGCATTGACCCTTTGTAGTTCAGTTAGGAATATGTAGGAGAGGAAAGAAAAAGGGAAGAAATTATTCTGTCCTTGTCCTTGGACTGAATTCTGTGTTCATCAGGGCAGTGAAGACAGGGTTCGGAGTAGAGTCAAATCCAATGAAAGGAAAAGGTGTCTCCTTAAACAGAACCCTATGCAGGAGGTCTTAGAGTGTCTGAAGAGAGTCTCAGAAGCATTATGCTATGAAAGGAGCTGGCAAGAGGATAAGATACAGTCAGAATTCATAAGTGCTTTCCAGAATGCATGGACTTTACTCAGAAGATGCTTCCATCAGCTTGAGACAGACCCCACTAGGAGTGAACAGCACAACTAGTACTGGTTTAAAATGTTGGAGGGTGTCCCAGCTGCGATCGGGATGTCTGGGGGGTAATCCACTGTCAAAGAAGTAAACTTCCATCATCCAGGAGAATATGCTGCCATTGTGCCATCTGCTCCTTCACCTGAAAAAGGAGAAAAGTGAGAAAATATATGGGTGCTTTCTGCTTCTCCCAGTGCAGTTGTGATGCTGGATGTCAAAGATCATGAGCAGAGAGTGCAGAAGTGACTCCAAAAGCCAAAGAAGAAAAAGAGGATGGACACTGATCCCTTTTCCTCACGTTACCAGCAGGTAATTGTCCGAGCAGACTAAGCAGTAGCTTAATCTAAGTGCCACATGCTCACAGACTCTGTGATGTGCAACTGATGGAGTCCATATACCTCCGGAAATGGGTGATTGGTGGGGGCTTTTCAAGTTGCTATTTTCTGTTCTCGAGCCTCTGCTGATTTTTCATTGATACCATGCTTAAGGGCTTGACTCTGTGAGCCCTAAGCCAGAGCTTAGGAGCGCACAAAGTTGAGCCCTAACGTCAGGGGCTTGTGTGGCTGTTAAAGAAGACCTCCTGGCTGACTTTTTTTGTCTGTCCTGATGGCCTTCAGAAAACCAGTAGATCCTGTGCAGCTGGAAGCACTGTCATTGCTGTTGAAGTTTTGAAAGGTCTGTATTTGCAAATGTGTGAATGATGAAAGTAAAAAGCGTAACAGGAGAATCCCTGTTGTATTCATAGCTTTTCTAAGCAGCAGGTGCATAAACATAAACACCTAAGATGTGATTATCTCCTTTCTGTGCTCTTCATTAAACAGTCTAAATTGAAGCCGAAGTGAAAAACTCTGTTACAGAATTAAGAGTTTTATTTCTGCTACTGTTTTTTTCTTTCATTCATGTTCTTTTCAAATTCACAAATTCAGATTTGTTTTTGATGCAGCAATTAATAAACATCGTGATACTGATTTGTGGATAGCTATTTGAGATTTAGCCTAAAACTATGCATAAATTACCTTACAATACCTTGAAAAATGGCCTGTTTAAATAACTTCACTCTTCTATGATCACTGTCAATACAATTTTCATGATATTGTTATTATACCAAAATGGCTATACTAAAACGCTGTCAGAAAAAAGATGTGTTTTCCTTTGAGGTCTTACAAGTATTCCTGTGTCTTCTATGATGCAGAATTTTTGTCATAAATGGTCAGTTACATAGAATGACTAAAAAAGAACAGAAATAAGATGAGCTAACATTAGAAAGAAGACTTTATAATGTGTGACAAAAGCCTCTGGAGATGGACTATATATGCGGATATGCTGTGCATTTGTGTGACCATTTGTGAGTGTTGCCACTGGTGGTCTCAGAGGCTGCAGGGTCTCCCCTCCCCT
>WEKY01003612.1:4129-47664 GCA_013390045.1 Picathartes gymnocephalus | reverse complement strand
TCCCCTTCCCCTCCCCTCATGTCCCACTCAAAGGTCCTATCACAGCAAAGAACTCTACTCTGTTTTTTAGAGTTTTCTGGTTAGAGTTGCTTATTTTTCTACTCTTGGAATCCATCACTCTCATAGAACTCCAGTTACAGCTGTATTTGCTCAATGTGTGGCTTGCTTTTATGGCTCTTCCAAACCTATATTGCATTTTACAAAACCTGCAACATATAGTCCCATGTTCATTCTTGTTCTTATTTTTGCCCTGTGGGTGATATTGCTTCCTTATCCAGTGCTGTCAGACCCTGAATAGCTTTGCTTTATTTATTCCTTTCTTACACTGTTTTGTTTTGTCTGATATCTAACCTAAAATTCCTTGTCATTTATGATGAAAACTTGCAAAATTCAGTTTCCTGAGAGGATTAGAGTTGATGTGAAGGATTAATGCAGAGCTAAGGAATCTCCCTGCAAGATATTTGGATCAAATCCAGCCGGCACAAGTTAACACAAGTTGTAGTGGGCAGAGAGAATGTACATTTTCATTGGTTTGAGGTACTTTTGTGTATAATCACTCAAATATTGAGAAGGTTCTCTTTTAGGCAAGTCTGTATGATTTCGTGGTTGAAGCACTACAGTGCTTTATTTCAGAATGTTCTTCGAAGTAAATTTTACAATTGGTGCATGAGCATTCATGGGAAAGGCACTTGGAGCTGATAAGGAGTTAATGTATGATGTAGAAATGTCTGTGTGCGTGTCCAGCCAGGAAGGGGAAACAATGGCACAGGACTTTTGTCCTCTCAATTGGCACAGCTTAGCACACAAAATGAAAATTTGTTTATTATGCTTTTTTTTGGAATTGAACTACTTAATTCCCGACCTTTTTGAAAATTGTGAAAAACATAGTGAGGCATCATGTCCTGCTCATATATTCTTTGTAGAAAAGTTATCCAGAGTGAAAATCCTCAAACATGTAAGATTATTGCCTGTGGACTTTCACTTATATCCAGCAATGCTGGCTGGAGAGATGCTTCCTGTGTGTAGCTGGAAACGGACTAGCTCAGAATGCCTGAGAAACTTTCTTTCTGGGAGTGAGAAGGCTGGACAGAAGAGTGGTGTGAGTTCCTTAAAGTCAATTTGCAGGTGAGAAAGTAGTCTCAAGTTTTTTGTGTTAATCCTTCATGCTCCCCAAACACTAGTTCTAAATAGTACATTTAATACTATTAGCAAATGTTGGGGTAGTTTCAGATGGAATATTCCAGGGCATAGAGCTTAAGGATTAAACCCTCTTGCAGGGTTACTTGTAGACCAGCCTATGATGCTGGGATCTTTGTTGATTCAAGTATTTGATATAAAAATGAAAAAAAAAAACAAACCAAACCAAAAAAACCCAAACAAAAAAAACCAAACTACCCCCAAAACCCAACAAAAACGTGAGTTTGAAAGTAATCAGGATCTCTATTCATATGCTTTACATTTAATGTGTTGTAATTTCCTGTCATGTGTTTTGTAGATTTGTAATCCTCGTTATAAGATTAAGGTAGGCTACAGGGACACGTACCTGAATTTTCCCTGAAAAGTCAGTGAGTGCAGTCAAGACTCCTCCATTTCACTGGCTGAAGGATCAGACCCAACTTTTGTGTTTGGTGGTAATGCTCAAGTAGGCTTTAGTGGCTTTTGCTCTGCATTGTAATTCCTTTGCAGCATAATAAAAAGCTCTTTAAAACATTGCTACATAGATTAATATAGAATGTGCTGGTGATACTTTTATACACAGGGAGTTTAATACTAGGATACAAGAGCAAATTGATTGCAGGCAATCCTGTGCTTGAGTACCCAGGAGTGAAAGGAATGATTACAATAACCGCTGGGATTTCTTCTCAGATGTGGTTCCTGAAAACACCCCCACCCACGAAGTATTGGGCACAACAGAGTATTGTTTCCTTCTGATGTGGAATCACAGAAACATATTTTACTTCAAGAGGTGGGAGGGTTGAGGGGGAGAGGAAACTCAAGAGACATTAATGTTTAATGTTTTTAATTTTGTAAAATGAACAACAAAGAGGATATGGTTTGTGAGTGCTGCTGAGATTGTTTAAACTCTGGCAGCTTGCTATCAGATGAGATGCTAAAAGCCAGGAAGGAAGAAACTGAGGGGCAAACTGAGTAAGCTGCTGGCATGTCACCTTTGGCACCCTGATCTGATGGAAGAGTGAAATAATGGTGAAACAAATTTGGCATGCGTTGCTGTGGTTGCCACAAAATGACTTGCACCACCTTGAATTGTATCAGACAGGACCTTGAATTGCAGCCAGGCAGGTATATTTCTCTTCCTTGCGGAAGGTTCTAGCTGTTATAGAACTCATTTTCCTGGCCAGCCCCTGGGTTAAGGACGACATTAATTGTGCCTTTGCTTCACTTAGCCCTTCCAGATTGGCCTCTTCTGCCCTGACAGAGAACGTCTGTGACTGAGGGCTTCCAGGCAGACAATGCAACATCTCTCAGGAGTGGGGAAGAATTGTCACAGGAGCTTAATACCTCAGCTTACCAAGGGTGTTTTAACCCCCCTGGTAAATGCTGAAGAGAGTAATTCAAGTTATACAGGTTAGATCAGTGTCTATATATACTCTGCACAAAGGAGCTCAGGAAACACCATTGCTTTTCTGTGGCCTAATCTGAAACTTTAGGGTGGGGAAGAGATAGGTTCAAGGGAAAAATAAATTCAGAGAAAAATTCAGTCTGGAATCTGACAATGAGTTTGTTTCAATAAAATAAAGATAGGCCTCTAGTATTTTAAAACAGTAAATAGATAATATCAGTGTTGGTAGTTTACCATGCCATAAAATAAAAGCTAAGTCAGAAAATAAAAATAAGAATTAATGATCTTAACATTATTAAACAATTTTTGCCTTTTGAAAGTGCAACATTGCAGCTTTTATTGTGTAGCTGAATTTTTGGCAGGAAAAAGAATGTTTATATTTCTTACTCCTCTTTGAGGCTGACTGATTGCTTTAATTTGTAGGGTGTGTGTGCTTAAAGGGCTCTGGTTGGTAGTATCCATCTGGTGTATACAACTCTCAGTGGTCAGGGCATTATAATACTGTGCCTCACTGGAGATTTTCCTGGAAGGGGATGTAGGAGTTGCTCCAGCACAGCTCTGACACTGGTGAGACTGTGGCAAAGGAACAGATGTTACTGTAGGTGAATAATAATCTGCTGTTATGGGGGTGGGGGGGGTTGAGCATACTACAAGTGAGCAACACTGAGCTCATTTAGGTGTTTGCTGGTTTATACCATGCCTTCATTTGTGCCATCTTTTTTAGGAGCCACCTTTGTTGTTTCTGTTCTGTTGGAGCCCAGAACCGAGATCAGGTCTCTCTGTGAAATACCAAAACCTGCAAGAGACTTGGGAAGAAGGACCCTGTCTACTTATGACTATTTGCTGTGTGGAGGGGATCAGGTTTCTCAAAGAAGAGCTTTCTGTGGGATGGCAGTCAGTAGCTTGGTGAACCTCTGACCCATTTACACCACAGAAAGTAAAGGAATGGGAACGATTTAAACTAGTATGACTCAGACTATAGTCACTTTTCCATATACCTCCCCTTTTGCTCTGGGCCCTACATCTGGGTCCAGAATTTGCTGGGGCATCCATTCCTGGGGGACAGAATGGTACAGCAAATATTTGTCATCCAGGACAGATTAATACAAGAATTCATGCTGTTCCTTCTGCAAGTGCCCTGGAACATATAAAATAGTGCTTGTATTTGTTTTACAGTGGGCTAAGGATGGAAAGGCTCCAAAATGTTGCCTAGAATAATGTAGGGAAAATTTAGTGTAACGAACTAATTTTATCTCTTCTTTTCAAGGTTACTATTTTTTTTCCTCCCACGAGCAGCAGGCTCATTATCTGCACAGCCTAACCCAGGAAAAGCACTGTCCTCAGCTGGGCCAAAACCAGCTTGCAGGAATAAAAATATTTCAGTGTTTTTCTCATGTAATTTCTGCTACACCATTATCTCCAGTCACTGTATTTGATGACTGTTGAGGCTCTTTCATTTTATTTGGATGACCTAGTGTCATGATCCGCTAGGGTTCTTAGAAATGCCCCTGCCTGAATTAAGGGGCAAACGATACCATATGCCAGTGACAATAATATGGGTTTTATTTGATAATAAATAGGAGAGAGAGAGAGAGAAATAAAGAAACAAAATAGATGGGAGGGACAGAAAGGGAGTAACAGGGACAGAATAAGGAAAATATCACCACTCCATGGATCCCAGCAATGCTCCGTTGATCTTCTCCAGCTGGTCTTCTTGGTGGTGAAGGTCCCCCCAAAAAGCACAGAATCCAATGGGTTAATTAACCCTCAGGCCAGGTAGGAAAACCCAGGCACCTCCCTGGGGGCGGGAAGTTTGCCATTGTCTCTTACAGCAGACTCTGGGTTTGTTGCATCCCGTGCAGTCCTGCGGTGCAAGGCCTCCGGAGAGACTCTGGGGGCACCCTGGGGGGCCTTTGATGGATTAAGGCACCCCCTCAGCTGCCTCTCAGGTGAATGTCCCATGGATGTGGCCTTCCCAGAGCTGGGGGTTCCATGGCCATTTTGTGTAAGGGAGGATGGGTTCACTGCCCCTGAGCAGAGGTTACAACACACCAAAACTTCCTCCCCTCAACTCGGCTGTGGGGGAAATCTGTGCAAACCTGCTCCCAGCAAATGGGTCTGTGGGCTACGGCCTCCCCCACCCTGAAGCAAACCAGAGATGATTCTTAGCATGGCTGCTGGGTTTGGCTCACATTCTTTTCCTTGTTTACTTGTTTGTTTCAGGTGATTGAACAATGGGCTTTCCCTTTATCTAATCTCAGCAGTTTGACTTTCACTCCAAAGTCCCAGTCAGGTGTCTTCAGGGAGGCTTCTTTGGTTGTAGCTTCTTTATACAGTTTTTGCTATAATGAGCAAAACTTTATATCAATGTTTGAGGCATGAACTATTTCAGTCTCTGACGTCTAGGTACCCTGTATTGACAACTGCTCTCACTGCATCATTACTGAAGAGCTACAGTGTTAGGAGAGGCCTTAATCAATAGGTGTACATTTTTCAAACAATGGGAGAATAGCTTAGAAGTGGAGTTTTAAAAAATGCAGCATGCTTTTATGAATCAGCTTAGTTCTAACTAGTTTAATTTAGAAAAGAGCCTCTTCAGCAAATGAAATTTTATGGCACCATTCCCAGTTGGTCTTACTTTCCATACAGATTCTGAATTGCAGTGTGGGTCAGGAGACCTGAACTCCTCAGTGTAAGGCTAGCTGGTATTCAGCTGCTGCAGTGACAGGCAACTTAGGAGGAAACGATAGACTAGATAAGAAAACCAGAGCTGGGTTTTGGTTTGAAACTTTATGTCAAGTTCCTTTCAAACTATATTTTAAAGTGAAGCAAAAGACCTGATAAAAAGGAACTTGTCAGCAATCATTAGACCTAAAATTAAACCTGCTCTTCTACTCTGTTTATAGGCATGTAGTAGCATGTTAGACTGCTGTTCTGCTTTGTACCAAGAAGCAGGCTGAATACCAAAATGCTTTAATACTGATTCTAATTCTTTGGCCATTTTGCCACTGAAGTTCTTAAGACCTTTACATGCCTAGTCCTGTCAGCCATGTCACCATTCCTGCAGCACAAAGTCCAGGTGCTGAGCACTACAAAACTTACTATATATTTACACCTTCCTCTTCTCAATAAATAGTGGCTGTTTAAAGACTATTCAGACCAAAAATAGAGGACAAACCTTGAAAAGTCCAGTTTATTGCCAGACTATTTTCCTTTTGAACTGACAGCTCTGAAGGGAATAAATAACTGGTATAGACAGTGAAAGCCTAAAGCAGCAGCTCTGTTCAAAGTGTGTGACAGATTGAAGAAGTCAGGAGCTGAGTGACATCAGAGCTCTTCAGGAAAAAGGAGATCTTTCCCAGGCTGAAGAAACTGGTTCCATATCTCCTGTGCTTGCTTGGAGACATGAGGCTTGTCAGTCCAGATAGCTTCGATTTAGGTAAACACTTTTGTTCCCTTGCTTTGGAAGGGGCATTGCCTTTCCTGAATGACAATCCACCCACAAAACGCTTTCAGACCTGTAGATCTCCCCCAAAGGATCCTTGCAAGCAGTCCTAACCTGTCTGCTCTGGTTTCTCTTCTCACAATAACCTATTCAGATCTCCAGAATGAATCTCATAAATACAGAACTGGGTTAAGGCACAAATACTCTCTGTTGATTTCACAAGTCTCTTGTTTTTGTTTTAGCCTAATCATGCTGTTTTGATGGGTTTACCTTGGCCTATGTTGTGTTTCCATTGTGGCCAGCTAAGCTTACTTTGCTTTCCACTGATGTTGTCCTATATTTAGTGTTTTGACTTTACATGACCCTGACACTATGTAGGGGGAGGAGGAGGAAAAATTGTATTGCTGACGGCTAATCCTATGCATTGCTCAGAGACTTCATCCACTCTAGCAACCTTTTTTCATGGTAATATTTTTTGTTAGCAATAAAAGGATTAATTCTAGAAATCAAGCTCTTTGATTATGATAAGCATAATAAATATCTTAGACAATTTGCTATCCTTTTAAGAATATTAGTAAATGAAGACCTTTGCTCTTTTTGGCTGGGTTTGAGGCTGCTGGTACATGTATTAATACCATTTGCACTGTGTGCTAATACAACCTGTTGTCTGGTCTTCCTGGGAATGCATTATATAGATTGCAGCTGGTTCAGGATGCAGCTGCCAGGGTCATGACTCACTCTAAGATTAATCATTACGCATGGGTTAACTTCATTTCTTCGACTACCCATTACATTTAGCAGAGATTATGAGATGTTACTTTTAACTTACAAGGCTTGGACTAACACCTACTCACCTCAGCAACATGCTTTAATAGTATATATCCCTTGGTAAATCTCCTAGAGAAGCAGAGTCTTTTCAGATGCTGTACTTTCAGCTTGAGGAGCAAACCCTTCAGTGTTCTGTGTGTGAAGTGGCACAGGGTGAGATTCTCACACCTTTGGGTTCACTCCTCTGATAGGGACTTACTTCTGCCCAGTGTATACTGCCAATGTAGAACTTCTTGCTGGAGGAAACAGCGTGACAAAGAGGAGGATGAAAACATCACCACCACCCCTTTCATAATTAACATTGCAATTTACCTAGTTCTCTGGATTTAATGCCAAGTATTTTGAGTGATAGACATCCAAAGAAATACAGTTTACTAGAAAGGGAAAATCCAGTGTTAGTACTACCACTTTACATGCAACTAAGATCATACAACAATATGACATTTCCCAACAGAAGCCTACAACATAAATTCAGCTAACAGAAATGAACAGGAGTCTAACTCGACTACATTCCCCGAAGCTGAGTCTCTGAGATCTTCTCAAGCATAAAGGGGAAAAAAGCCACATGTATAGAAGACATTTGAAGGACAATTGACTAAATGTGCCTGTGGTATTCCACATCAGAGCTATGAAGAGGAAACTTGAGGTTACCTTTTTTATGTACATATGGTTTATGTTTCTGCTCCTAGGGTTGTGGCAAAAGCTATTGTTGCTGAAGAAAACCTGATTGTTCTTTATGGAGTAGAAAATAAGAAAGAAATAATTTAAATTATTTTATGTGCTGCAGTTACTTTATAATGTTGTACAGGCTTTTACCCCACCAAGCTGCTCAGCCCTGGGTACAGTGAGAAAAAAATATCTGTATCAGAGAGCCAGAGGGTTTGATAGCTACTGAGTGAGAAAACCCCCTTGTTAAGGGGATGAAACAAATTTTCAGAAGTTTCATTTGGCAGAGTATGAAGGAATAGGGCTTGTTTCTCTGGTGGAAGTTCTACTTTGTAATAGGCATCACAGCTAGAAGTTAGTTGCTTGTCATTTTTTGGGAGAAGGTCAAACTTCCTAAAAGGTGTCTTGTAGAAATGTGCTAACTTTATCTTACATTGAAATTAAGCACTTAGCTGAGGGGCTTATGCCAGGAATCTGTTTGCTCTCGGCAGCTTCTTCTGTCAATAAGAGAGACCCTCCCTCCCGAGGGCAGCTGTGCCAGCAGGTATGTTCAGCCATACTTTGCAGGTGTCTGCTCCTCGTCACCGACTTTGAGATTTAGAAAAGAAACACCTCAGACTGGTGGCTAAGGCTGAGCCAGAGGAATCCAGCTTGCAATGTAAATATAGTTTAGACCGAGGAAATCCATGCAGAGCAAAATCAAACTGGATTGGGTTCTCCTAATTAAGCACTTGAAAACTTCCCAGTTCTAATCTGGCAGCTCTGAAGGCAGCTAGTGCAGAACGTGTATAAGAAGGAGAAGAGCGGTACTTTTCCCCTCTAAGTGGACACATCGTGTGCTTCATACCACAAGAGGAAATTTGTAGGGAGACATGTTTGAGGGATCCTCATGCTACATCCAAGAAGAGCCCTTTCAGCTGACCAGGAGAGCTCTCAGGGCTCACCTGTGTGTTCTGCTGGAGGGAGGACCTGCAGAACATATTCCAGCTTCAGGTTAAGCTACAAGACCTGAGAAAGGAATATTGTGCCTGAGATCTTGTCTGGTCAGGGGTTGGTGTTTATACCCTTCTTTGAGGTCAACTAAAATCCTCTGTGGAGCTGAGGAAAGAGCAATTCCAGGAGGTGAGTGTGTGATGAAGCTCTTCTCCCTTACGATTTCTCAAGTATTTGTTGGCAGTTGAGGGATAGCCCTTGAGAGAAAAGGTTCAAAAGAGTGCCACCAGCCTGCTTGTTGGAGATGGGTGTTGTCTCCCCGAGTTTTGCAATTCAAGGTGTGGTAGTTGAGGGGTAGACTCAGTGACTCAGGGGTCCTTTCTACATCCTATATCCTATTATCTTAAATTAAATTTTTATGGGCTTTTTTTTTTTAAGGTCTCAAAATGATTTGTTGTGCATGACTAACACTTAGTCATATTATTTTTTTTTTTATCAGAATTTTGTAGTAAGTAGCTCTAGTAAGAACTACAGAGCTCTTTGAAGTGACAACTTTAGAAATGCTAAAGACTCCTTCATGGAATACATATGATTTTTTAAATTTTTTTTTTTTTCAAATTCAGTTCTCCCTTTGATTTCAGTCCTTCAAGTGCCCAGTAATTCCTGAGTCTCCTGCTGCTCTGACCCCTGTGTTTTATGCATGATGTAAAAGAATCTTTTTCCTTTCAAAGCAAAACTGTCCACATAGGGGTACTAAACACATGTGTACAGAATTATTTCCCAGTGTTTACCATCAGCTGAAACCTTTGTTCAGTGGAAAATACTTTAGTTGAACCTCTTTCCTGAAGAAATGGTGGTATAGGGTTCATACCAGTTATTTTAGAAGCAGATATATACGTATTTGTGTATAGGAGGCTTAAAGGGGGGATTGTGTGCAGCTGTTTTCCACAAAAATACACAAAATAAGTGTCAAATCTAAGCAGAGAGGTGAGGAGCAATGCTCACTAGCTTACTCCTGGTGCCTAAGGAATGTGCCCAGGAGGCGGGGCTACAACTCCATTATCTGTCAGCAGATTTCCATAAATGAATCTTATTTTACTCCAGGTTCCTCTGAGATCTGCCTGTAAACCTGAAATTTATGGGAGGTGAATTTTTCTGGGGTCAATAACAAACCTCTGGACCTGAAAAATGTGTTGGTTGTAACTCCGGCTCCTTCAAAACATTTGAAGCTCCTTGTTGCCTTTCTATAGCAGAGGGAGATCCTTTTCTCTTTGACTGCATGCTACTTTTAGATGTTATTTACCATCTTGCTGTTGTGTTGTCATAAATTAATAAAGCAACGACTTTGCATGCAGCCAAGATGTGCACTTTGGATTCTTTTATGTGATCATTTTGGAGTGGGAAGAAAGAATGATGTTTATTACATGATGTTTCTTTAAATCCCTTAGGATTAACATTTTCAGCTCAGTCCCCACCAGACCTCTTTGTAGGTCACTTATATGTGATACCCTGGTTGCACCCATTACTTGGAGATGCCTGTATTCAAGTGACCTAAATTGCATTGAGAGAGAGAGAGAGAGAAAGGGAGGGGAGGGAGCGAGGGGAAGAATTGGGGGATTGTAGAAACAAAGTCTGTCTGAAAATTTGACAAAATTCACTTCTCTTTCCTGGAGAAATTAATTCAGAAAAAGACTGGTTTAAGACATTTTGAAATATAAAGGGATATATTAATTTAGGAAGGATGCTGTTATATAGCAGCTCAGAATGTGGACAGAAATGGAAACGCAATTAGGGGTATGGTTACAAAGTATGGAAGCAAAAGGGGCTTTGCAGTGAGATGTCTGGCACTGTATGATCCAGTAAATGAACTCAAATTAGTGCATTCATATAAAGTTTATATGAGAGTGAAGGAATCTTCTGGAAGTGATGGTCCAATTAGCAAAGTGATATGCCTTTATTAACGTTATACAGCTGCAATAATCTTAATGGAGCAGTCTAGTGTTCTTCCCAAAGGAAGATCTTATCTCATTTATTAATTGTCTTTCTAGTAGTTATTAGTTTCATCATTAGATTCATCTGATCTTGGATAAGTGTGTGGGCTGAAAATTCTGATGCTGCAGATAGAGTGGGTTTAATGCAGGATGTTAGTAACTGTGTTCTGAGCAAGATTGACTTGTGCCTTGCTATATATTTCCATCTGGCTTGACTACTGGCTGTGCAAATACTTCATTTGCACTGTAGCCAGAATTAGCCACCTGTTACTAGTGTGCAAAGCAAGTGTTGTCTTCTTTCAGATGCTGACAAGTGGCATTTAAATGTACCACTGTCAGATACATGAGAAATTAGGCTGCTCAGCACATCTCCGATGCTTCCTCTGGCTGGAAAGTGAGGTAATGATTAACGGAGAGAACGAAGTTGGAACAGGTGTGTAAAGCTCCCTCTTTGAACCTTGAGGAGGTGCTAATACTGACTGCAGTAATTTGATGTTTTTATCTGACCTGTAAAGTCTTGCTCTGGTTTTTTGTCGGTTTTGGTTTTATTTTTAAACAGGAATGAGTGTAGAGGGAATAGGGATTCTTATTTCCCTCATGACACCTGGTTAGAAAACAAAGCAGTACCTGCCACCCCTGATTATGTGGAAAACACAGGTGGTTCTGTGTGTTATATAATGATTTTAAGTGAAGCTTGTAGGAAAAAAAAAAATCTGAGATGCTTTGTTGATGCAAGGTGGCACCTGGTAATACTGCAGTAGTTTCTTTCCAACGTGGAGATACTCCCCAGGAATGCAGCCTGTCCCCACTGGGGTGGTTTTGAGGAGGAGTCCTCCTGTACCTGTGCATTATCTGTGCTTAAGACATGCTGGAGCAGTGAATGGAGGACGTTCACATATTTTGTGTTGACAGTTGAACAGACCCAGTGTGATTTCTCCTGTTACCAGAGTAAGGGGAGGCACCGTAGGCATGAGAGGTATAGGACTGCAGGCTCTGAATCCCTCCCTTCTCAGTGAGGTGGGTATTTGCGTTTTGAATTTTGATTTCTTGCCCCTAGCCTCACCCTCCTCCAGCAGGATATGTGGATACCCAGAGCAGAGGGCAGAATACCAGCCAGTTAATTCTCTGGAGTATAGCTGCTGCAACTCCTGGTGGGGAGCTGAATGTATGGCTTATGCCCTAAAGCAAAGTGTATAATGCTTAGAGAACAGAGCAAGATTTTTTTATTTTCTTTGCTGCTGGAATAAATTATCATGTTGGAGCACTGTGTTTGGACTTATCCCTAGATGGGCATCACGAGTAATGTGCATTTAGCACATTGCATTATAACATTATTAACTTGAAAAGATGTCTCTTACAAATTTTATGGGTTTGGAACAGAAGGAAAATAACAGCATTCAAGGACTTCTGATTCATTGTTCTCTCAAGATTAACCCCAACAATGCTTTCCTCTCTGCATCCTACAGCATGATTTTTGTAGGTCATGTAATTCTGCTGTTTAGCTGTATGGACCTGTTAATTTTTTTAACCAAGCCTAATATGCAGCACACATGAGGAGAAAAAAATGCAAGAGAGAACGAATTTCCATCTCTAATATTCATTTATGTGTTTGTCAGCAAAGAATGCTAGTCTTGGCATTTATTTATGTGTGTGACACTCTGCTGTGGATCAATATTCAGTGTAAACATAAGGTGCTCTCAAGCTTTATTTATGACCTCCTGCATCCAGTTGTTAACTACCTTGAGAAATTTCTACTGAGCCAAAACGAGAGGTGAGATCCAAGGCAATAGATCCAAACCTAAAGGACCTGTGGGACACAGGTAAAAGCATCTTCTTTTCTCCATAGACTTAGACTGCAGTACTTGTGCTGCATAGCTGAGGAACGAGTGCAACTAGGAAGTTACATTTCTGGAGTGAAGGCTGTCCAGGGCTTACAACTCCGTAATGCTGCTTGTACTGTAGGAATTATTAGCAGAGGAGGAAACCATTTTTAGGTTGAGGACTTTATTCTGTTGCCCACATGAAGAAAGAAGAAATCGGTGGTCTGCATAATGATAGTATATTTCTTTAGATGTACACAGAATGTTAAAGTTTATGCAAAATATATTTATAGTCTTCTTCAGTGCTGTGAGGGCAGAGGATATAATCATCAGTGTATAAAGTAAAAAAACCTGAAATGTTTTGGAGTGTTAGAAGAAATGACAAGAAGGAAGTTGTGCTGTTGATCCCTGTCCAACAGGTTGCCATGAGTAAGATTTGTACAGAAGCTGGCTTAGGTCCAGGTTGCAGCAGAATTAAGCACCTATCCCTGCACACACAAACACTTGTTAAAGAAGAAGTGTTTTTGGCATGAATAGTTGAGAAGTTCTATTACTTTTGCTTACACTGCATGCCAACATTTTTTTTCCTTTTTACTCAAAGAATTGGGTATCCTGTGACAAAGGGGGTCACGTAACTTACTTCACTTGGCGGCAAAATTGCATTCATCTTTTGAGCTTCCAAACTGTTTCATTTTTGTTCTGGAAGTGTGAATTGGTTATTTTCTCCTGGTTTTCTTTAATGAGCTTGCCTTTGTCCAGTTTTTGAAGTCTTTACAATGACGAACTGGAGCAACTCTTGCAAAAGAGTTAAAGGGAAGAAGTAGTAGGAAATTTTAAACTATCACATTTCCTCAAAGTGGCCTTTTGTGAAACTTATACTACCATCCTCTAAAGAAAAAGCAGTTAAGTTATTTAAGAGGTTTCAGATTGGCTGGCTGATCAATATCAAGTACTAATAATGCTATATTAGCAAAGACCTATACACTCACACCTTATTACCATGATGTCCATTTATTGATACTAACATTTGATCATATACAAGAAATTATTTTGACGTTATTTTTGATGAATGTTTTTCATACATGCTATATGGCTTGATCTTGCAAACCTTTACTCATGAGAGTAGTCAGTAGTCTCCAAAGATTTTCAAGAATGGCCCATATGCAATACAACCTTGATTATCCAAATGTCAGAGGAGACATTGAATAAGTGCATATAATCGACATTTTGAATAATGAGGAAATTTCCAGTGCAATTAATAGATGTCAGGGGACATGACCATCTTTGAGACGACAGGGAATTTTCAGAAAATTTAGATTTTGATAGCCGAGTTCCTAATATATATGCTGTTGAGAGACTGAAATGGTGAACGCTAGAAATGTGCCCATATATTCCTTAATAGCCCTTTCTGTGGAATCAGCTAGAGTTCTATTTACTGTGGTATTGGCGTTGAGGGTCAAATTGTCACAAGCATTTAGCTTAATATTGCAGTAACTCTGCTATGAAGTCAGGTTCCAGGAACACAGTGTTAAATCAATATTGGAATTGTCAGAAGTAAAATGTTATTTAGAAATACATCGGTGTCAATTTGGGAATATGGTTTTAAGAAAAAAATAATCCCATCAAATCCTGAAAGTAAATAAATTTAAAGGGAGGAACCTCCTGGAGGTAATGAAAGAGGAGAAATCCAGTCTTTTTTGTGGAAATGTGGAAATACCCAAGGGAGATTCAGTTTATGTCAGAATGACTGTCTCTGAATATGGAGCTGGTCAATTGAACATAATCCAAAGGCAAAACTCCTGTGGTTGTGACTCCTGTCCATCTCTGTGCAGACCAACAGAAGGTTCTGTAGGGGGAAGCGCTAATTTCCTCCCTCCCCAGATGGCTGCATGGGAGCACCCAGGGATGCATGTGGCTCTGCCGGCTCCTGAGCAGGGAGCACCGATGGTGGTTCTGACTGCCTGTCCTCAGGTCTGCACCGCCACTGCCTTAGCCGTGTGTCTGTAACAGCTCTAATATGGGCCTGCTGGCTTCTCCACCGCCAACGAGCAGCAGAGGCAGAATGATGGCAATCACAACTGGTAGCGTGTGTGCTGGCGGTGTTCGGAATTCTGTCCTGAACCAAAATACTGGTGCTTGTAGGAAGCTGAAACTGATGCACAAATTTATTTTGGTGCAGAGATGAACAATCACTTGTTTCCTAGGAAACATGGGGCTGTGCATATGCAGCTCTGAATATGCACCCTAATGTTTTCCTTCATGGTGATAGAGTAGAAAGTTTGTCTGATGAGATCTATTATGCTTAAAGCAGAAAGGAAAATAAATTTGGAAAGTTGCACTATTTAAAAAGAAGATAGCAGCAATACTGCCAAAGTCATGAGAAAAAAGCAGAAATAATTCAAGAAAATAAAGGAAGTGTCCTTTCTGTCTATCTAATCTAGGAATCTGGAGATTTTTATAGTTGCAGAGCCATCTGCTAAGTTTCATTTATTGTGCAACTTGACTACATCACCATCATCTGCTCATTAATCTGCCTTTTTTAGGTCTGCTTCTGAAATTCTGAGCCTCTGAGCATCTGTCAAATAGCTGCCATTGGTTTTAAAACAGTCATATGATATAGTCTAAAGGTTTTTATAGTCAGTCATTTTGTGTTCTGTCAATATTACTCAGCAAAAGCTTAGCAGTTCATAAGAAACTCACATCAATCTTGTCAGTAAACCACTGCCACCACACCCTGACTCTGTGTTTCTTACTAGAAGAGTAAATAAAACATAATTATTGGCAATATTATTGTCAATATATACCGTGTCTCAAGATGTGGATTGGAGGGCATGGCAGCATTTGGTCCTCTTCTGATTGGAGCAGCGCTCTTGGGTGGCGATTGCCAAGAAGACTGAGGATTGTGGTCACAGATCACTGACCCCAGCAGGAGCCTTACCATTGACTCAAATGGCTGAGACTTGGACCAAGGTCAAGGACTTTTGGATGTTGGATCAGACCTGGCCATTCTGTTGTGACCTGAACACACGTTGCTGAGATGAGCACAGGGAAAATAAAAACTGTTAATTTCAATCAATGCATAGAGTTCCTCAAATACAGTACCACATCCTTCAGAGGTAGTCAAATGACTCATTCTTCCCACTCATGATTAACAGAAAGAAAATATAAGAGAACGGATCTGCCTGAAATGCAGAGCCCTGGCATCTGTGTCTGGGCGCATCTCAGACTAATCCATACCTTTCCCATTTGTGCGTTATCATAGCAGCAGGCAATCTGATGTGTTACCTGAAAAGGCACTTGGAATTCGAATTCTTGCTTTCTGGCCCCATTGGAGGTGAGGCAATCCGTGAAGCCCCAGGAGCCAAATGAGCAGCGGCTGTCTCTGTGAGTAAATGCTGCTGGAAATAAGTATTAGCAGGTCTGCGGGACTGGAGTCCTCTCCTGCCAGATGGCTGCCACGATGTCACTACCCTGTGTGCAGCTTATGGATGCCTTTGTCATTCCTGCCCTGAGGTTTCCTGATGTATTTTTTTAGGCATTGGTTTAATTTTTCCTGTTTTAGGTAAATCTTGGTAGCAGTGGATGATTCAACTCAAGAATTATTTTCTTTAGGGGCTAATCATTCTGCCTTGATCTACACTCCTAATTTTAGAGGTTAATATCTGCAGGCTTCTGCTGGGGAAGGCTGAAGCTTCCATTCTGAAACCTCCTGTGAAAGGACTAACCCTAGGCATTTTGAATCACACTCTGAATCTTTCTCTCTTGATTATGTATGAGACTAAAGAGACTGTATTTCTAATTTAGGCAGTTACAGATGAGGTACCATAAGATAGATGAGGTGATCTAATAGCCTGCTGACACTTCCTGGCCCTGTGTTCCTGCTGTTTCTCTTGCTTCAGCTGGGGTGCTTGTGCTAAAATGGCAGGAAACTATCCCAGCAAAGCAAATGGAGTCAAGGTAACCTGAGCCCTCAGACTGGGATGAAGGTGGGGACCAGACCTGGTGGCAGAAAGAGGCTTGCTCTGTAGAGTGGGAATACTCAGCTGTAACTGTGTTCCTTGATAGCCACCTTCCGTCCTTTAACTGAGTGGAAAAGTTCTCAAATCCTGTTGTTGCTGTTATTTTCCTCAGTCCTTTTAATGGCAACAGCAGTGACAGGTAGTGGTGGGCTTCTCACACTGCAGAGGCCTCTAACTGTGCTGACTGAGAGGGGCCAAAAGTATTAGCCAGCAATGCTCCTGACATAGGAACAGGGATTCCTTCTTGTGGAATTACACTTCAGTTACTGAAAGAAACAGCCAAAAATGTGTAATTACCCTTCTGAAGCAGCAGACTTCTGACCTGTGAGATGTCTTTCAGTGTGGGACATACAATTAAATCTGCTATTTGTCTGAGAGGAAGGAAAAGAGTCTTGTCTATCAAAAGATAAACTCATATAATCATCTTGACAGTGGATGTTGTCATTTATAATCCAGTAGTACTTTTCTAAAGTTAATAAAACTGAAGTCCTGCAATAAAATTAGCTCCAAGATGTACTTTTTGCCTGATGTTTAGAAATTAAACCTCTGCAGCAAAAAGAATTGAGCTTCTGTTCTAATCTGGCATCTCCCTCCATTAACAATAAATAATAGTGGAACAGGTGGAAAATTAGCATCTTCTTCTCTGACCAGAAAATATCTTATTTTGGATGGAAACTTGCCTGTGTTTTCATAGAGCTGTTCTGACTTGTTAGTTTCTACATCTTGAATCGGAAGTGGCTGGCATAATGAGGGAACTGAGACCTGAGCTATTGTCAGTGTCTGGAGTGGAGCCTCCAAGCAGTAGTGCCGTAGTGTTTTCCATGCCTATTTGTAATGAATGAATTGGATGAACAAACTAGGAGGGAAAACATATTTGAAATGGGACGGTGAGTGATGAAATTATGGCCTTGGCCGTGAAGTCTGAAATAAGAATTTTACGTGGGGCCAGAAATCAAAAGTCTGAACTTTGTATTTAACAGTTCAGACTTTATTTGAAGTCAGTGATATTTAGAGGTTATCTTTTGTGATCAAATCAGTGCATATTCATATGGCTTGGCAGGGAATGAATTGTGCTATGGATTACTTCTGGGCTGTGCTGCTGGATTTTGACAAATTCATGTAGTCCCATACTGTGGAATGTGTGGACAAGGTTCAGGTTTGTGCTGATGGAAATGGAAACCTCTTGCTTTATTGAGTTCAATTTGTTTTCACATGTGGTGTGTTGTCTATCTGGTATGTCTGTTTTATTTATAGCTGTATAAATATAATTCTGAAGAAAGCTCGTTGGCAATTTTCACATCAATATTGTGTTTTCAACAGAAAATGGCTTATTAGTCAGCAGAGGCTGCTGGCAAAGTTTTATCGTTTGGATCTAAAAATATTTGGTTTTAATGAAGCATTGTGAAATGAAAACTTGGAATTGTGGTTTTGTTTTTTTTTTCCTGTAAAATCATCAAGAACTTGATGCATCTGTTAACAAATCGTTTATTGTTAAAAACATTTTGAGTGAAAGTCTATCGCAGCTGGCTCAGACATTATGTATGCATTATGTATGTGTTATATTTTGTCTGCTGAGGCCACTGAAAAGAAGTTCTTTGTGCATAGTAAGGAAAACTAGATTTGCAAAGGCGGGGCTTTGTTGTTGTCTTTTTGGTTTTTTTGTTGTCTAGGGATTATAAAAAACCCCACCCTCGTAAATTTGCCAGTATTTTCATTAGATCTGGCAGCTTTTCTTTGTGACTCCAAATTCCAAATGGTGTTCCCTGTTTGCTTAGAGAAAGCAGGGGGCCCACTTCACAGTGTTTGCTCTGAGGCTGAGGCATTGACAGGCAGGCATTTTTCCACATTTTTTTATTATCAACTAGAATAAGAAGTTTAATAACTAGGATTAAACCATCAGATCATGACAGAGCAACATTAGGGGCAGGAACCAAGTTGGAAAGGATTCCAGATGTGATTAGATGAATACCTGCCCCTTAGGGGTAATAGTTAAGTGGGCCTCTGTTATTATTGGTAAGGTAAATATTTCTTGGGCCATTCTAGGCAGGTATCCCAGGTCTGCATTTTCCCAACGATATTGCAAATCCCTTGTGCCAAAGAATATACTGTATTCTAAACCTTAGCCAAAATTGTCTCCGTGATGAAAATCAATGGTTTTGCCAGAACACACAAGATTGTGCTCTTGCCTTCAATCGTTTACATTTTTGTTACAAATGCAAAAGTGTGTTTATGGCATGCCAGTCGATGAATATTTCCTTCGGGGAAGGGAGTAGTGGGGAAAAGTTTTGATGAGAACCTCTGCTGAAGGGAAGAGTTCCCCCTCTGAAATAACAAAACCTTACTGGTTTCAGTAAGATCAAAAATGATCATGAAGTTATACCTTCCCTTATCCAACAGAAGAGAAGAGGTGTTTATGTTTGTCATGACTGAGTTTGTAGTATATTCACATACAGATAAGTACTCAGGACTATGAGAGACTATTAAAAATCAGATGCAGGGAAGTGATTTTTGGAATGAGAGAAATACTTGTTTAGAGATCAAAATAATCTAAACAACTTGTTGGACTGCAGGAGTTCCTTCTGTTAGGAGTGGGAAAATTCTGTCATGCTGTTTCAAGATCAGTGCTGAGAAATTAATTTTTCTATGTTATTAACTACTTTGGGCCATCTCTGCAAAAGTATTAAGGTGCCAAACAAAGTAACAGTGTAAATCTGGCCCTGGAATACTACAATGTACTTACCCCAAATATTACATTGCAATATTGTTCCAGTCTGTGAAGGGAGATGTATTTTACAAAAAGACTTCACAAATCTATCTTTAAACAGCTCCACTTTCTGCCTAGTCACTATATAAAAAAAATGAAATGAACTTAAAGCACCAAGTTAATATTGGTGAAGAAATAAAATATCAAGCTAGAGCATATGATAATCTTAAAACCTTTCTTCTCTTTTCAGTCTTTAGCACTCAGGCTAATAGTGCAAATGTATTTAAATACCTACAGCAGAACACAAATGTAATGCTTTGAGAGAGTAATTCTAAATATGACTCTTGAGTCCAGATAAGTCTTCCAGAAATTATTAAAACCTGAAAATTTACATACTTTTATTTTATTAAGTATTTGTTCTACACTACTTAAGTTTAAAGGTCATGTTGTTATAACAGTCTAAGGGACCTAGACTACTGTATAAAGCAGGAAAAAGAATGGTGAATGTTTTAATGGTTTCAGTCTAACCATATTTCAGTAAATATCCTTTTCTGCTTGCTCTTCTGGCTGCGTGCTGTGTGAAAGACTTGAACTTTGTTTCCCTTTCCCTGTGGTATGGAGGAGTATTGAAGAACCAGCTGGTGAAGCTCAGAGAGTCCACAATATGGTACTGTATGAAGATGTTCTTCCCTAAGATAAGTGTATTGTCCTGAAAGAATCAAAGGAAAAAATAGTGGAAAATATTGGGGTTTGTAATTTTGTCTTACAAGACTGGACTACACTGAAGTTTGTCTCTATTTTTTGCAAGTTCTGTATTTATCTGTGGTCTGGTACAAAGCTTACTGAAGTCAGTCTTTGTATGAACCCTGATAGACTTCTGATTAGTGCTCTTAGAAAATTTATTTTGGCTTTTTTTATTGACAAATTGGTGTGTCTGATGTGAAATTAAACCAGGCCACAGAAAGCACTTTATTTCCATCCCCTGCAAGGGAAATAACCACCACATTTTTTGAAATTCTCTACCTTCATTTCTGAAATCCTTCACTGCTACATAGCAGAGTGTCTGGCAGTTGTTCCTAAGAGTAATGCTCCTCAGGTGTAACACACAGGGCAATCTTAGTGAAGAGTGTGTGGGAGGTTTGCTCCCTGGAGATTACAAGAAGAGCTGGCTGGGTGTGGGTCAGGAGAAGGCTGTGTGGCCGACTATAGATGTTCAGAGCAATACAAGGAAAGCAAGGTGTAGTAATGTTCATCTTGACTGACTCCCAGAATGACCATGGCCCTTTTGGCAGTGTGGTTGTCCCCGAGAAATTCCGTCTGCAGTTTTGGAAAAAGGTAACCCTTGCCACCACAAGTTCTCTCAGAGCATTTCAACGATATGCCATATTTTTGGGAGCTAGACCAGCTTCAAGTAAAAACTGAGAGGGTCATCACAGGTTGCAAGAAGGTATTTTTACAGGAGGGTAAATCTGACTTAAGCGTGAAAGAATTGCTGCAGAGCGAAACAAAATGCTTCAAAGACAGGTCTGATGGACTTCTGCTTAGACCTCATACAGGGGCTTCTGTTACCAATGAAGGGCAGCCTTGTTTGAAGGCCCAAACATGAAATGAGCTTTGGAAGAAGTGGCACAAGCTATAGATATTTTGTTTGTAATTTGCTTTTCCCCCCCTACCTATTCTTCACTAAAGTATTTCAGTTTTCTGAATGCCCCCAGGCCTTGCAGAAGACTAAATAGCTATGATAAAAAATGAGATCATGACAGAAATGAGGTAATCCTTTTTCTTTTGTCTTTCTCTGTATTTCTAGTGCTTCCAAAAGAAGTATTTAGGTTAAAAAAGCAAACAAAACCTCCCATCCCAGGTCCATAGGTGAAGTAGTCTTTCATATTTTTGTTACTGTTTAGTTAGTTACAGTTTTCCCCACACCTGTGACTTTAATGAGGCTTGAAAAAAATGTAGGAAAAACATCAATGTGTTTCTCAGTCTGAAGAAAAGCATTTTGTTTTTTCAGGTTGGTTTGGAGCCTGTTGCAGTTGATGAGCCCTTTCAGTGGGCTTTGGATCAGGCCCTGACTTTTTTATTTTTCAAGTGTGCAGGGAAAGGGAGTGCAAATACATGTGGGTACTTGGGGATTGACTTTAGAGGAGTTTTTGCCAGACCAAGCTGCATTAGACCCTTTGCACAGAGGATGTACTTTTGCTCCTGACTTTACAGTAAGTTCATGGCAGAAGCCATGTGAAGAAAAGACAGCAGGGAAAACCCAAGTGCAGGAGTGTCTAACCTTTTCTGCTGCTCTGTAGCTCCTCTCCCTTTGCCCCCTGAGACCCCGCACTTCCTGGGGTGGTGTGATACTTTTACTTGGGAAGTTGCATGAAAGTTGAAGTCAGACTGATAAAGATGTGAAAAAACCCTTGAAAAATAAAAAAGTCAGCTTTTTGATTAATTGTAGCTATTTACCTGTTCTTTTAACTATACCGTGTTTAATGCCTGGAAAAAAATGAAGAATCAGCCTTTCTCTTCTTGTATGTCCTGATTTTATTTTATACAGACTCCTGTTTACAATAATTTATAAAGATAAACCAGCCAATCTGAGGTAATTTTAAAAAGGCCTTCCCTTTTTTAATGGTTTTGTACTTAAAACCTTAGGTATGATTTTTCTTCCAACTGGGATGGATATGGATGCTTTTGTCTCAAAACAGAGACCCAAATACCAAATTGTTGAACAGATTTCTCCTTTGAAAATGCCACTGTCACTTGAAAATACCATGTGTACAATGCAGCTGTCTGATTTCTTAGGATTACAAAGATGCAAGAAAACGGGAAGCCTATAAAGAGGTTTGTAACTCAATGTATAAAATTTCAATGTTTATTTATAATGTTTTGAGACCCTCCTTTGCTGTAGTGGTTTGCTTGCAAAACCTCCCACCTTTCAAGTGCTCATGTTGAATTTTGTAGCTTTTGTCATCACTTCTGTTCACATATTCTTCCACAAGTCTGAATGATGCAGTACGCTTTTATTGTCAAACTTGTTCCTGCTTTTTAGTATTTAATGCACTTCTTTTTTTTTTTCCCTACCACACTGTTACATTTTGGGGCTTTTTCACCTCTTTTTAGTCCTTCCTAGCAAGTTTTGTTTTGTTTTGCTTTTGCTTTTAATGGCCCATTCCTCAGATGTGGGCTTCTGAGTTTCCCATTCTGAACTGCCATTGAGACATGTCCTTTTAACACATTCTTGTTGTCGTTAAAACAATTCTTCATGGCTAATTCAGCAAAGGGGAGGAAGTGACTGGCTGCTGTTGGTGTTGATGAATATGATGACTATATCAGTTTGTCATCTGGCATAGCCATTGTCCTCCTCTTCAGTTGGTGTTCATTTCAGTTTGTTATGTTACAGAAGTATCAATATGTGATGTTTTTGTTCATGTTTGACCAAAAGAGATCTTCTGATAGAAAAAAAAATCCTCTCTGCTTGAGCTCTGTGTATACTACAACAGCAGCTTGTGATATTGTGCTGAAAATTCTGTAGTCCAAACAGATTTGCTTCAGATCAGTGACTGCATAGCAAATCCCCAAGGAATATTTATAACCAGATGATGCCCTTACCAGAACCAGATTGGCAGATGAGAAGGCCTTTTGCTCCCGGAGATGCTGTTTTTATAGAGTGAGATGTAGATGCATTTAATGCTCATACCCTCTAATCAGGAGGAACTGGATTTCAGGGATCTGAGCCTCTGCATTTCTCTGAGCACAGTACCTGCATCTTTTCAAACTGGAGTTGACTTTCCAGCTTCAGCTGGAGCAGTGTTGAGGGGATTGCCTCTCAACGGAGGCAGCTGCTACATTGCGAACCAGACCTGCCTGCCCTTTTTAATAATCTTAGCAATTTAATCCAGTGCTTTCAGAGAGAGTGCAAAGGCTAGCTCGAGAGCTGATCAGCATGGATTTTGTTATCATTAATAGATTCTCCCCCCCACCCTCCTTTAGGCCTTAAATGCATTTTCTGGAAGAAGGAAGTTTGGAAAACTACAACCTTCCTGCCTGTGTTTCTTGAATCTTCCAGTTGTTGCTGCTGGCAAGACAGCCTAGAACCCTGCTCCTAGGTGACTAGTGTAACTCTGGAAAGGTATGTTTGCCCTTTTCTTGGGTGTTTCTCATATCCTTAGCCTAGTAATGGTCCTGTGGATGCAGTGGAGAAGAAAAAAGAATAATCGTTGCTGTGCAAGATGATGAGATGCTGCAGGGGAACTTAGTGGGCCTTACAGTAGGTATTGCAAAGTATGTAAGTATATTCCCAGGCTCTGTGTGACCAAAGGAGCATGGGTGAGGATCAAATTTATTGCAATTCAGAGTGTCCATTTTATGCTTAGCAGCCAAGCTTAGTACCTATTGGTATATAAAACCAGGTCCTCTGCATAACCCATGGACCCTCAGACTCTGCCCAGAATACAAGACCTCAAGGATGTATAATGTGAAGCTTTTCAGTGTATTTGGCTCAGCCACACGTGCCTTTGTAGATAATCTCCAGAAAGCAATTCAGTCATCAGCAAACTTGACTGGTGCACTTGTCTGTGTCCTTTTGTTGCTGCCTGTAGTGAGAGGGCCTGTAGGATGACCACTGCTCTTCACCTTTGTGGCACCGATGAGAACCAGAAAAGGCACTCTGAGCTTTTTCAAGCTATGCATCATTTTCTTCCTGTAGGAGTTGAAAACTGCCCTATGCTTTGATCTTTATTCCAGGGAGGGAACAAAATAAACAGTGTTGGACTTGTGTGGGGCTTTCTTGTGAAGTCAGAGAACATTAATTGCTCATTAAAAAATGTTTTACCTCACAGTGGGAAACAAATAGTTGTTTGGTTTTTTT
Source organism: Picathartes gymnocephalus (assembly GCA_013390045.1). Classification (NCBI taxonomy): domain Eukaryota; kingdom Metazoa; phylum Chordata; class Aves; order Passeriformes; family Picathartidae; genus Picathartes; species Picathartes gymnocephalus. Next base: position 23,816 of record WEKY01003612.1, on the reverse strand, counting down.
TTTATAAATGTCTTCTCTGCTTTCAAATGGTGAGTAAAAAGAAACTTGTAGAAGGACAGAAGTGTGGCATCACTGAAAGATCTGTAGTATGGCATCTGCGTGCATCACTAGTTTCCTCTCACAGTTCTTAGAGAGTCATACAATTGTTTAGGTTGAAAAAGACCATCGAGTCTGACCATTAAGATCGAGTCCAACCATTAACCCAGCACTGCCAAGTCCACCACTAACCATGTCTCTAAGTGCCACATGCGGAAGTCTTTTAAATACTTCCAGGGATGATGACTCAACCACTTTTATGGGAAGAATATTCCAGTGCTGGAGAACCCTAAAGGCAAAGAATTTTTTCTAATACCATTCTAAACTAAAAGTGGAGAGATTTAGATTATACATTGGGAAGAAGAGGATGGTGAGGCATTGGCACAGGGTGCCCAGAGAAGCTGTGGCTGCCCCATCCCTGGAAGTGTTCAAGGCCAGGTTGGAGAGGGCTTGAAACAATCTGATCTCCTACAAGGTGTTCCCGTCCATGACTGGGGGGTTGGAATGAGATGATCTTTTAAGATCCATTCCAACCCAAACTACTCTATTCTAAACCTCCTCTGCCACAACTTGAGGCCATTTCTTCTTGTTCTATTTCTCGTTAGTTGGGACGAGAGACCAACACTTATTTCACTGCAGCCTCCTGTCACATAGCTGTAGAGAGTGATAAGATGACAAGAAGTGATTTCTGGGTACCATCAAAGGATGTCTGCTTGTGTCAGGCCCTGTCCAGTCTTGTGAAGGTATTAAAAAAAAAAAAAAATACCCATTTCTTTGGGAAACTAAGGAAAAGCACCAGACTGCCAGGCTGTACAGGGTATCTCAAACGACAAAGTAAACTAAAATCAGCTTCCAGAAGTGGTAAAATACAAAGCATATAGCCAGGACATTGGAAAGCCTACTTAGTTTCTACTTGTGCTGAGCAATGGTAGCTCTTCTCTGACTTTGTCCACATCTTTAGTCTTCTGAGACAAATCATGGAACAGTGACACAAGTCTGAAGATTTATGCAGTCAAGAGCTTATGATAGGGTTTATCGGAATGTGAATTTATTAGCCATTCACGTATTTTGATGCCCGGCCATACAGTGTATCTGCTCTTGTGTATCGCCAATTGTCTTTTGTCTTGTAAATGTGAGGAAACTTGTGGCAAGTATCCATGAGGTCAGAGCAGGAATGTAGGCAAGTTTGAAGCTTACCTCATGTAGTGGAAACTCATATACTTCTGTAGCAAAATATGAAATAGATTCCTCCACCTAAAAGTTGCAGATAGAAATTAAAACTTCTAATTCTGCAGCTTTCAGCAAAGTTAGTAATTACAGTGCGAACAGGTGAAATACCAGATGTGACTTGACTTTTTGTTTATAATTTGAAAGAGTTTATGCATTTTCAAGAAAGATTTACATGAAGAACATAGATAAGTAAATAAATGGAGAGAGAATATGATTAATGTTTTTAAAATAGTAAATGCTTCCCATTTGTAACATTCTTGAAACAGATCAGTCATGAAGGCTTTGTTTTTCTTTCTGCTTTACAAAGCTGTCTGTGTTTTGTTTATTTACTGTACAAATTTATGTTCAATGCCTCCTTTTCTGTGTAAACCACAGGAGAATTTTGGTCGTTAAAGTGCATTAATACATGTTTAGTTAAATCATTATAAATATATATATATATATATACATATGATAAATTCAAGTATGGGAATTAAACATTAAATAACATTAAACATTTAATCCTTTAAATTTAATTATTAAATTAAAAGGAATTAACAAAATGAAAAGTGACAAAGCAGGAGAATGAAATCACATGTGCGAGATCCAACATAATGTTAAGGAGGGACCCACACAGGAACAGTCTCACTATTTGCAAGCTACTGAAGGCACAATTGGTATCGTAACAGATCCGTTCTGTGAGGATGAATGTTTATTACTGCTTAGTATTGCCTGTTTACTACTGTCCTTATCTGTTGCTGTTCCTCTTGCACTTTGTCCAGAGCAGTGAAAAAAAATTATTTCTACCTTTCAGTGTTTCTGCAGGCTGTGATTCTGTCAGAGATGCAGTGGCTGTAAGGAGTTGGCAGCAAGGCAGGCTTAGCAGTTTGATCAGGCAACAGGAGCTCATCTTGTGACTGTTTCAAGCAAGGCAGTGGAAATGGGTCAGCTGTGTTGACCAAATTGAAAGTGTTTAAATGTGAGTAAATGAAGTGGCTAAGAACATTTGAAATACGGTAAGTAGGTAAATCAAGTTTGAAAGAAGAGATCCCCTCTAGTAGAGTTCCATAGTACCAATGAATTGGTTGCCATTTCAAGTTAGATGGGACTTGTTCAGAATGGCTACAACTGGATAGAACATGAAACTTTTGGGGAATTTGAAATATGTAAATGCAAGCTTGGTAACAGACTGGCTGGAACATCAATATTCCAGTGTTCTCACTGCAAAATGAAAAGTCCAGAGATTTTGAGTACCAGTTTGATATCCTTAGTGAGCTGCTTTTAACTCATTGGAATTATGTTTTCCCTTCAAAATATTTGATCAAATTGATATTTAATCAAAATATTTGATTAAATAGAGTCATTTTGGAACAAGGAGTTCAGTTTTGCAGTAATCCTATTTTAATAAACCCAGAACAACAGCAGTGATCTTGAATCACTCAGACAAACAAGATTAGGAATTTCTTCAAATAAAAACTAAGTACATGTTTGAATTGAGTGAATATTTACTTTTTGTATCTCTAATTAGGAGCATTCTGCACTAAGTGTAGGTTAACACAGGCTTTTAGTCACTTAGTTCCATTGTAGCATTCTTGATTTATTTATTTTTATATTAATTTTTTAAAAGACAAAATAATGTTGCAATTGCTAGTTGGCACTACAGTGGGATCTCTGGCCTGTTCTTGCCCCTGCCAAGAGGTAGTTTTGTGTCTGGGAAGTTCATGTTGCTACTGTAAGCCTCAGTTTTCCTCACCTGTAAAGATGATGATGTTGAAGTGCGTTGGTAGCAAAGGAGGCGGAAACTCAGCATATAAGATGGCTATTATGGAACAGTCAGCTTTAGTACTGGTTCAAATGCTGCATCTGAACGACTTAACATTACAGAGATGATTGTGTTAGAAATTGTCACTCATATAGTGAAATTAGATGGATTTAATTGTGTGATTCAATTGCAGTAAGTCTTCATGGGGAAAAAGAAAGTGTCTTAAGATCGTGATGGGCATGATTCATACTGCTGATCTGCATTTAGGTGAGAATGTTTCAATCTGGCAAAAAGAGGTTCCTACTTGTCTTCCTGTGACTACTCTTGCCCAAATCCTTCAGCATTCAGATGCAAAATCTTAGAACTAAACCCTCCCAGATCTGACTGGTGTTAGTTCACTCTCTCATATATTCCCCCCACGCCAACAAAATTCATAACGTTGAAAGTGAGTCTTGAATTCATCTTGCTATGAAAAGGTGCAAGCCATAAAGCTCAGATTAAGGGGCTTGAAATTCTTTTAGAGCTGTACTGTATTTGGCAATTTGTGTTCCTTTGGGGTTGACAGAATTTCTTTGGCAGTTAAATTTTCACTCCCTGAGTTTTGCCCTGAGATTCAGGTTCAAATAAATCTGAAATGTGGAGCAGAATTCAGTCCAAAGTGAGTGAGTTTCCCATGGTTTCTGTCTGAAATAATAAATCCTTCCTTGGAGAGAGAAGGGCAAACCTCCATTTGGTTCATCCAGAAGATTTGCAGATGCTTTTATGAACCTGGGTTTAATTTGGGGTTTGCAAGACAGCCCTTTCCTATTTCTTCTATTCCTGTTTCAGCTCTGGGGTATAGCCCTACCTGTGTCAGAGTTAACAGGAGTTTTTCACTCTCATTTGTAGCAAAGGTAGGTTTTTCACTCTGAAGTTCTGCCTGTTTCTGTTTATTGCCCTTACAGGCCAAATACTGAGTTAGTAAGTATACTTAGTGAAGCACCTATTGATTTCAAGGCAGAATTTTAAAAACTCAGGATTACATGCTATTACTCCTAACTCTATTAAAATTGGAAATGTATTAGCTATCAAATGACCCAATAAATGGCAAAATTCAATTGAAGAAGTGTATCTCACTGAAGGCATATATGTTCCTGGATATTTTTTTTCCTGTGTTTTTAAAGAAGATTCTTTGGCTGGCTCGAAAAATCCACATTCCTACTTCCCCAGAATTTGTTTTACACACAGTGCATAATATACCTCCTGATTTTACAAAAAAAACCCCCTGGTGTTGTTCTGTTCTTTGACCTGCAGTCTTCTGTACCCTATAAACTGGAACCAAAAAGGTCTGTCTAATCGATCCTTATTGAATAAACACTGTTATCAATGCATTTGAGGCAGCTGCATGACATGGGAACATCAGGACGTTTGCTGGCTTGCCTTAATTGGCATGGCAACGTTGTTTTTTGACCTGGCACAGCAGATCGAAAATTGAATTTACAAAATCAAACTGTAGTTATCTACATTCCTTGATGTCCTCCCAGGTGAGCTACTGGGCTTCATGCTAATAACTTCTAAAGCAAGCAAACTTCAGCTAATTATGTGCTAGTTCATTCTCCCTTGCTAAATTTTGGCAGGTTGCTTCTGTAAATTATGAAAAATAAATGTGAAATATGCAGATGTCTTTTGTTTGAAGCAGATGTTTGGTCCGCCTTGCCAGAATCTAATCAGCTGTTTCCCCAGAGTTTTTTGTTTCTCCCCCCACCCCCAATGTCGTCCAAGAGTTTATGAAAACACGAAGGATTGGGGGACTGTAGAACAATAGGACATTCCTTTATTTTCCAGCTACCAGCCTTCAAGGTAACTCAAGGCAGATTTTTTAGGCTGTTGTCTTCTCTGGCTAAAGTCACAGCAGATGCTGGCAGAGGGCCCATAAGGTGTAATATTGTCTGAGGGCAGAATTTGAATGCAGCCTTGCCTGTCATGGGAGAGTTGGTGGCGAGTTGGGAAGGAGCTGGTGAAAGCCAGCTTTGAAGTCCTGATGGTGCTGTGTGGCCAAGACCTGCCAGGACTTACATGCCTCCCCTACGGGAGCCTCACAGATGGAGGAGGTAAAGATCTCCAGGGATGCAGAGAAGCTGTGTTAAAGGCAAAATGGGTGGCAGGATCTGTTTCCTTCCTGTCGCTGCAAACCACTCGTCTCCATGCCCTGTTGCCTACAGCCTGGCACGGGAGGGGGATGGATTGGCTGGTGTTGCACCCCACGCTGCCTGGCTGGGCTGGAGGGAGACTGGCATGGGTGCCTTAGTGCTTTGTTGGCTTCTCAGCCTGCACCACCTTGCAGCACAGGGTCTGAACCTGTCTGTAGAGTTATTGGCTACTTGCTGTAGTCTCCTGGTTATCCCAGCTGCTGAAAGTGAAGCCCTCTCCAGAAGTCTGATCCACGCTATACCTCATACTTTTCTCCTGGGCTGCAGTTTAGTTTGGACTTCCAAGACACAGGTATGCTGACACAGCAGCTGTGCCTCCCTTGCTATGACATTGCACCCTCCCAAGAAGCATTTCTGTTTCAAAGGCAACATTTACTAGTCAGGTACCAACATAAAGTGCAGGAAATGCTCCAGATGAAGATTCCTCAAACCTTGAGGATCTTTCTCCCTGCTGTTAAAGCTCCAGCAGGCTCATCAGAAGTTCAGTATAATAGTAATTATTTTTTAAGTAAGTGCTGAACACCTGCTTTGCACTTTCTGTTAAGGCTTTCGCAGCATTTGATTGTGCATGGATTTAAACTTGAAGCCCTCCTACAGGGTAAGTATCAATTTCCCCACTTTGCTTATAGGGAAACAGACACAGAAATAGGCATAGTGATGTTTGCTTAAAAGGAGAAAAGATAAGTTTTCTGTTTAAAAGACTTTAAGGGTGTAATGTCATCCTGATGATATTAGTCCATGTCAGAACCTCCTACTGGACATATTTTTCCAGCTGCCATCAGGGCTTCTCGTGTGGGTCAGCAGAAAGGTAGATATTTCTGCCACACAATGCTGGGATTTAGCTCTGTGTGTTCAGAGCAGTTCCTGTTTGAGTGGATCTGCTGATCATTTCTGAAATCTGTACTTTTACCTTAGGTGCTGGAAGCTGAATGGCTGCCTGAGTTGATAACAAATGAGCATCTCTAGGAGCCAAGAGGTACAGAGCAGTAGGCAACTTCTGAGCAATCAGTACTTTATGGTCCTACTTATTTTTTATCATGGCTGAAGCACAGATCAAGAGTCTGTTGTGATAGGTGCTTTGGAAGCAATTAAAATGAATAGTCCTTTCCCTGGGGACAGAGGTCTTGAGATTGTGGCAAGATGCTCTTTACTTGTAAATAGATTGCTGGAGGGAAGGATAATTTAGCAGTGTAAGACTGCTAGGGAATTTTTTTACAGTAAAACTGAAGGGGGAGAAAAACATTGCCAATTTTTATTAGCTTCCTTACATTCAGAGTTGAAAGAATCTGGGTTTGGCCCTTCTAAAAGCATTTGTTTAATCTGACTGTATCATCAAGGAATATTATTATTTAAAAAAAAAAAGAATCCTCATAAGGCAGTATGAATATATAGTCCTTTGATTATTCAAAAAATTGTACAAATCAAAATAAATTTGCCTGAGCTATTTAAAATAATTAACCTTTGACAAACCTCCCTCTCTGGTAATGGAATAGTAACTATATGAATAAAAGATAAGTCATGATATTCAATGAATTACAATATTCATCCCATAAATTACAGGATAAGATAGCAGTATAATCTGTGTTTTTATAACTGTAAAATGTCCTGAACAGTAGTCCCTGTACTCTTCAGGTTATTTTCTCTTCTGTTTCTTTGAGGTGTGCGACACCTCTTGTACGACGGGCTTCCAAAGTGTTGTTAAGTTTCGGCAGTGTTCACAAAGGCTGTGACCCTTCCCTGCTCTGAAAGGGAGTCTGTGCCTTAATGGGAAACCCACGCTACAGAGGGATTTTCCTGAATTGTAACAGTAAGTGCAAATTATGATCCTGGGAGTCTCCTGCTATATAACCAAATACAATGCCAATAAACCAGGGGTGTAAACCACATGAGCATATGGACAAAATATGGTCTGAATGGCATGATTATGTTTCTCAGGCCATAATGAATTCATCCCAAGGTGCAACTGTACATCTGTTGTTATAGTGTTCATGATAGCAAACACTACAGTTAAGGTTGCAGTTTAACTCAAATTATAGCTACCTGTTTCCATTCACTAACAAGTTTCTTAAAAATTATCCCTTCTGGACTGACTCAAATCAGTTTTAAAATGGTCATTCATTTATATATTTATTTTGGGGAAAATATGCTTGATTTATAGAGTAGGTAGGCTGAAAGACACTCCCTTCCTGCTTCCTCCTCATAGTTCAGACCCTGTTGATTGTCAAAATTGCATTTCCTTAAAAATAAATCAAATCTTCTGGCTTTTGAGGAACTGATCCAACTCACGTTGATTTTTTGGTGAATACTGTATTGGGCTTTCTGTGGCTCACTTTGTGGCTGCTGGCATGGACTAATAATGTGTAGAAACAGATCCGATTACTGCATATGAAGCTTTAGTTGCTTAGAAGTTAGGAGTCTTGTCAAGACTAGTTTTCTACTATATCTTGCTCTTTGTGTAGTCAATAAGTGTTTCTTACATGGCATACCATCTTTCTTTAGCTGGGAAAATCCAAACCAAAGTCTTTATAGACAGAAGATAAAGGGTAGGATGCTTGATTCTTGGCAATTGCTACTAAGGAAGATAAATTTCTTTAAAGCAAGTTTACCACCCCTCTGTGATGGATGAGGTACCAAAGAGACTAAATGCTATTATTAAAACTTTAAAAATGGCAAAAGAGGAGAATCTAGTTTTGAGTCTACAGACATGATGTTCTCTTTCAGTGTCTGTCTTAAAAGCTTTTAATGTACAAGTCAGCTTTCCAAATGTTTTCCAAGTTAAGGTATACAAATATTAAAGGAGGGTCTGCTACTCGTCCATAAAAATAGAGATCAATATCAGTGATACAAACAACATTTTGAAGTGTAAATGACCCTGAATGTGATAGACTCCCAACAAATGTTTATGGAGCAACATAATTTCTTAGCAAGTGTCCATAGTGTATCTGTTATTGAATGTTCTCCATTGTGCTTTCATCTGAGGGGAGTAAATGGCACCATGATTTCAGGTTTAGTTTTGATATGGAGTATAGGGAGCTGTTTGGGCACTCTTGTATTGGGTTTCCTTGCAAGCCCCCTCCTGACAGCTGTCTGAGTGCAGGAGGGAGATTACATGGTTCTTCTTGAAAAACTAACTCACGTGTCATAGTCAGCTCCCTCTGAGGGGCAAGTGCTGATACCAGCCTGCAGTCTGAAGGGCCAAGTTAGACTTCAGGTTAATCCACAAAGCTTGGTAACAAAAGAAAAATTCCTTCCCTTGTGACTTCAGAGCATTATTCCTTCTTTTCTCTGCCTTCATGTTGCTTACTGCTACTCTGGAAATGAATGCAGAGTACATTAAGGTGCACAAGTCACAGAAGAGAGTTTCTCTGTCCCTTTCATTTCTAAGTGGTCCCACTCACAAGGGACAAGGAAGTTCTCCAGTGCACCCAGAGTGCCTCTTTTTTTTTTATGTAATAGCGTTGTTCAGTTTTTATAGCTATATAATCCAAAACGGGGCTTGAGGAGGGTACTCATGCCCTTGTGCTTTCTCAATAAAGGGGAAGCTGAAAAAAGGCTTGCCTATAGCCTCGCAGCAAGGCAAGGGCAAACCTCGGCTTGGAACTGAGGTCCCACCCAACCCTGTGCTAACCCCTGAGGCTCCTCTTCTCTGTGCTGGCCCTGCTGCCTTCAAGGCTCTCCGTGCCTGGGAAGATGAGAGCATTAACGGGTTGTAGTGCAACAGCTCTGTAAAACCTCTGCCAAGTGCACAAAAATTATTCCATTTGGCCAAGTAACTCCACTGTCATGCATTCATTGTTACAATCAGGGACAGCCCTTGTGGTAGAAATTGTTGGAAACAGTATCAAAAGACTGGGTTTGTTTGGGGTTTCAAAAAAATTTGTAAAGTTGCTGCTTGAAATTAGGACATGCACAGCATTTTTGTTCATTTGCTCTCTTGTCAGCATGTTTTCTACCAAACTCCTGTTCTCTTGGGTGGGAGAGAGGAAGATGCTGGCAAGATGGGCAGATGGATGGCAAACTGCCACTCAGCCCAGAGCTTGCAGTCCACAGCTACCTACACCCAGAGGGCTACATGCGGCATGATTTGAAGCCTAAAAGAGAAAGTGAACTTTCAGTGACTCATTTCAAATAACTTTTTTCCTTACCTATATTAAAAGGTGCCTTAGTTAAAGCTTGTATTATCACAATTAAAAAGAGGCATTGATATGATTATGTAGTAATTGCAGTAAATTATCAAGATGAAATCATTAAGGCAGCTTTTTCTATTATTGCTGCTTAAGGTAGATGTCTTATTATTATATTTGGAAGAGAAGAAAAGAAGAATTCTCTTGCAGCTTTAGTACTACTAAGAATAAAGGAAGATTGTGCTCTTCTGCTGCTGCTTACTGACACTGTCAAGAATAATGTGAATGACATTGAACCAAAGTGAAGCGTATTCTTCCCTGAGCCCTAACTGAGTAGCATTATAGCTCATTTTATCAGGCTCTCAGTTGTGAAGTGGCCTTTTTTTTCTTGAACTTGCAGGCAGAGGAAATTATATACTTCACAGAATAAGGGTATTTTTATGCTTACGAGTTAGCCATTTGCAGAAAAAATGTTATTTACATAGGGGAGAACATGAAATCGACCACTCTCTTTCCTTACGGAAATCTTGTGTGGATATTTTTGTTTTCTCTTAGGGATGTAAGAGGAAAGAAGGGGGAATATTGCTTCAGTCTGTCGCTCTTAATAGGCTTTTTACATGGGCGCAGAGATCAGAAAGTCTGCTGGTGGCAATGATGTATCTGATTTCCAAGATTTGGTGTATAGCAAAATATTAACAATGAAGCAACTTTTGTCTTACTTCATTCTTGTTTATTCCTTTGTGTATATTTATCTATGTTTTGAAGACAAAACCATAGTGTCTCACACAGGGGATTGGTAATTGGATAGAGAGCCTTTCACCTCTGGGTCAGGAGCTCAGATTTGTTACAGGTCAGTACTGCCTGGGAGTTGCTATCATGTGACAGCTGCTCAGTGGACCTTTATGAAATGAGTTGGTGGTCCCAGTTCACTGCCTTGAGAGCAGGTGTATTCAGCACAGATCAAACCTGAGGGTGCCAGTGCAAAACCAATTGTTGGTAGAAAAAAGGAATTGCATTTGGAATAATGCTCACAGTTTGCATGAACTTAAAAAAACAGTCAGGGGAGCAAAAAGACATGTCTAGATCCTCAGCTGGTGTATTTGGCATAAATAAAAAAGTGTAGTTCCAGTGATATTACCTGGTGATTAAAACAGAACTCATTGTGGTTGGACTGTTTTAGTAATCTAAAGGTTACTAACATTACAGTAATATCTTAAGTAAAGATGGAAATTATCAATCCAAGTACCTTAGAATTAAAATCACATTTAAAACAAATCCAGGCTTCCTGAAATTTGGAATAGCACTAATTCTTCCATCTTGTGATGCCCTGAGATAACCATACAGGCATAGTTAATGCATCTTACTGTTTGTTGTCCCTAGGGAGGTGAAATTGGATTTCAAAGATACATTAGTCTCCAACTTTTAATGACTCTCTGCTTTTAATGGCTTTGCCTGTGCTTCTGCCAGGGCAACAAACCCAGGCAAGCAATTCTGAATTGTTGAGGTGTAGTGATGGAAGAAGTGAAGTCTTCCACCAAGGAAGCTCCTAACACTAAGGGAGCATAAATGTCTCACAGCATTTATTAAAAAAACTTTTAGCAGTTAGAAGTAGTTTAGTTGTCTCTCATATCACTGAAGTCTTGTTTAAGGGGAGTCCCAGTCTTGTCTGACACTGCCCAAGAGAAAGTAAGAGAATCATTTGCTCTAGAAAAAAATATTTCTGTTATGCTGAGATTTTGCTGCAGCATTTCAAATCTAAGTTATTTTGGTACTTATTTCAACAGGAACAGTACAATGGCAAAGGTGTCCTGATTTTGTCATAAAAGTGAGTCTGAAGTGAAATATTTATGAATTCTCCAAAGTAATTCTGTACTTTAAAGGGCATATTCTCTGTTTGTACAGGGTGCATCCTGGAAAGAAGTTAACTTCTTTGAAATGCAGACTTCAGCCTTAATTACAGAGTAGTGACTAGCACTTCCATTGCTTTAGGCTTAAAAATGATGGAGACAGAAAAGTAGCCTCTTCTCAGTAACTGCTTTTCTTCATAATGTATAACTTATGTTCTTTTTCTCTAAACTCACTATTCCCACATCTGGTATAATTTAGGGAGCAGGCTAACGTACCGGTCATTGCTTTTTCTTACCTCAGATCTGCCAGATGAGGGGACAAAAAGCCAAGCAAGAAAAAGGAGAGAGGACTGAAATTACAGAATGGATGGCGAATTGACATTTGTGGTGATCCAGTCTGTGCTGGATGATTCATTCTTATTTTCTGTGCACCCCTGGTTGTTGGTTATGGACAAGGACTAGAAGACTTGCCAGATGTCTTCAAAAAAAAAGTCTATTATCAAAGTGTTCTTATCCTCTCTAGTGTCAGATTCCTTCAAGAGCTTGTACCTTGTGTCATTCATAGCTTACTGACTTTGTATGATGCTTGTTTTTCTATGTCTGACCTTATTTACTGTCTAGGAACAATTAGGGCCATGATGATACGAATACAGTATTCAAAGATGTTTGCTTCAAAAGGATCAGTTTCAGTATTTACAAAACTGGAGGTGGTGGGATTCAGCTATAGATTAGTCCAGCCATTAGAAAAAGAGGCAAACACTGTGCAAATACTTTTGCTACATCTAAATTGAATAAACCAAGGCTTTGGAAGAAGGAAGGGTAAAAATTCCAGCCGTCTCCTTTCTTTCTAGCTGAAACTTGGAGGTACAGGGGCATAGCTAAGCTTACCTTATTCAGTCACCCAGAAAAAGACACCACTTGAATGCACTCTCTGAATAGAAGGCACAATGATAATAACAACGTCACATAACAGAATGGCTTCTGCCAAATCGCCTTAGCCTTTCTGCATGATCATCAGGATCAGCAATCTGTTAACCAGCCCATTCTCTAGGTTTTGCTGTAGCAGCATGCTTTAATTTGAGATTACTTTTGCACCTAACAAGAAACAAGCAATTCTTGAGAGATGGTTTAAAGGGGGAAAAAAAAGGAAAAACAACAAAAGAAATCTCACAATCCGGAAGAGCCAAATATTGGAAGGTGAAGGGAAGATTAAGAAGAAATTGCCTGTTACAGAACTTCATTAAAACCATCTATTAGCTTTGTAATGCCTAACAGTCTTCTGGCTCTAGAGTTTTTCATATAGGGAGTGGATAAGGGCACGTTTCACTTTCATTTGCATTTTTGATCCCTGCTGCTCTGTTTATGGCATTGATGCTATTCATACAGTCTTTGCAATATTAATTTTTAATTTATGATGCTCATTAGGAGACACTTAAAACAGAACAATTATAATTTATCTTGATATATTATTTACTAAGACTTGCTGTCATGGTTAGGGACCTGTGATTAGTGGGAGGGGAATAGAAAGCAGTTCCAAAAGGTGCTTGGCTGAAGGGACTGAATCTGAGGAAATGGTTGTCACCACCGAAGGCCTGAAGTTCTGATGTCTAAGCAAAAGACTTGCAGCACCTAATCAAAACTCAGGAGGAGCCTTTGAAGACAAGACTGGGACATCGCTTAATGAACCTGCAGGATAATATTAATGAAACTCTCCTGTAAACCACCAGCTTATCAATTATTCATCCTGCTTTTGTCCTGGTACTTTACTGTCTTCCCTTTTTGTCTCAATATGATTACCTTTTTTTTAGTCCCTGTATCCTCATTTTCCTTTTGTGGTTTTGCTGACGTATACCCCTGGTAGCACTTCCTCCCTGGAAAATTCTGTTTCTTGAGGCAACTGCAGAGTATCCACAGGAACAAGATAGGTAAATTGTGCTCTTTGAAGGCATTTGGATAACCATGCTGCATTTATTAAGACTTAGTAAACCAGATCACTAACATGACAGCCTTAGAGAACCTGATTTGTTAAAGGCTACTACATTGGAAATTCAGAATAATTTATGCATTTCTTAATTAATTTGTAGGATTTAGTAAGTTATTATGACACTATCTATATAGAAGTCTATATGGCAAAAAAGAATTTCAAATAGTAGTGACCTACTAGGAATATATAGACATGCTCTTTCCTCCCCCTTCTCTATAACTGTCCCTCTTACAGGACTTCTGAAAATCCCTGCCTTTAGTCTCTGAGTTCCCAGGTTGTTTATAATGTATGCTTTTGCAGAAGAGAAGGCAAATTGGATGTTTTGGAGCCTGATAATTGCAACTCTGCATCTGAAACCAATTGTGGTATTTTTGACTCTGTTTTATTTAGTTATTTTTAGACTTCCTGAAAGGGGTATTATTTCTGTTTGTTTTCTGTTTGACATCAAAGCAGGAACAACAAATTACTAATTTTGTAATCTATTCCCTGGACCCTTGACTTTCAATTTTTTGAACCATTGCACAGCAGCAGTGGAACTGTATGTAGAAAACCTCAAGGGCCAATACCATCAAACACGTTTGAGACACATGCACCATTCCCTACCTCTTTTCTGTTGAAAGTCTTGGTACTGATACTAATCTCAAAGGCAACGACTGTATTGATAAACTATATTTTCTAGGGGGAAGGATAGGGCTAATATAAATTATGAGGTTCAGCAATTCGGGCACTTTTTTTTTTTTTCTTTTCCACCTTCTGGATTTTGCAAGCTTGTATTTAGAATGTATTTATACCAGAAGGGGAAAACAAAAAAATCCTCTGCCTGGAGTTGCGGGAAAGCTGATGCAACAGTCTATGATGACTCCTTCAAAATAGTGCAATGAGGACAGCACAGAATGCTACAGCTTGTATTTATGCTATGTAGCATATTTCATCTCTAAGCCGGCTTAAAACTTGACAGATTTATCTTTGCAGCACTCCTGTGAGCAAGGTATGTAGGCATTGTTAGCCTCTTTGTTATGTTGTATCAGAACTTCATTAGGCACTGGGATTCAAATACAGAAAGGCATGGGAGAAAGTATTCAGCACACAAATCAGTTGTTCATGTTGTTTTACCCCCTGTTGTAGATTCAGATCCTTTTGTAAAGAAAGCACTGCAGAATGATGATTTCTGCCCCTTCCCCAGCAAGACCAGCTCTGACTACTGCTGTAAATAATTGGTGTTTGGAGTTAGTCATATGCTAAACCCAAGAATATTTATCTGACAATATTTTTTCCTCATTAATTGACAAAATATTCCCAAAGAGTTCCCTAATTTTTATACTACATGAACTCATTTAGACAGAATTTTAAAAACCATTAACATAATTTGGAGATGTAAATCCTGTGGTCTGATATGACATGAGCATTCAGAGCTGCAGCCTGACCCATGCATGAGTGATGTGACAGGTCCACATGTCAAAGTGCAGCCCCACGCAGGAACTAGCTTGTCTCCTGGAAACCTTATAGCTGTGTTAGTGTGGCACGCTCCCGGGCTTACTGGGACGGAGCAGGGGGATGAGGAGACAGGCAGCGCTGTGTTCGTACACTGAAAAATGGAGCCTTCCTCATGCCCCTGTGCTCTCTGTGTAAGCAGGCACTAGGATTCAAACAGCCCATCTGAAAATGAGTGTTGGATTAAAGTCAAGACACTCTAGACTTTTCTAGCCATTCCAGCTGGTTGTACAGGGTTTCATTCATCACCTCTAAAGAACGTTTTTGGATTAGCCTTACATCTTTCCAACCAAATCCAACCTTAGCTGCTCTGGTAATTTAATGTTAGAATTGCAATTTACTATAAACCTTCTTAGCAAGCAGGTAATCAACTTAACAGAGTTTATTGCACAAGCAGCTGTTCAGCAATCTAATATTATTATTTTTTTTTTACCTGTTATTTGCAGCTGCAGAACAGGATAAATCCACATTAGTTCCAGTCTGCCTGACAAACAATCTCATCTCTGCTATGTTCTAATTTTCGATAACTTTCAAGATCTGGCTTCTGCAAACTATGAAGTACATAAATTGAACAAAATAACTTTGAATGAAGCAAGTCTACTTAGTTTCTCTGGTTTACATGCCAAAGGCTTGGCAGTTATATGGTGTGTTAGTGATTTCTTTCTGTTTGTTTGTTTTTGGCTTCTCCTTTTTTCATTTGTTTTCAAAAAGGGTTTACCTATGTTTGTCAGTGGTTAGTGGAATTGCTAATGTTTTAACATGATAAGAAGAATAACCCCAGGTGCTTATAACATTTGAAACAAGGCACAGCAACAAGGTGAGATGAATAGGCATGTTCTTTCTAAAGATGGTGTGTGCAGTAACAGTATTGGGGCTTTTAAACCACAATCCTGTTTCCCTAAAGCGTTCTTCATGATGACATTCAGCTTTCATTGAATCTGGAAAGGGGGGAAAACTGATAGTGTGCATGTCACCACATTGCAAGGCGTACCTCTTTTAATGCTGGCCCTTTATAATCTTTGTAAGGCCGTGTAACTTTTATGATTTTTGCCCAGGGATAACTTTTCCCTTATTTTAACATATTTCCTTTTGTCTGGTTTGGCCAGCAATTGACTTTGTCCTTTTTTCATTTATTTCTCTGCCTCCTGGTTGTAGCATCTTCTCCCTGGAGTCTCAGGTTAGAAGTTTTCCCTTTTGTGAAACCATGACAGGTGCCTAATTGAATGATGAATGTCCCTTTATTACTCTGTAATTGAACTGCCAGCTTTTTGATTGGTTTGTGGAGATGCTCTACTCCTCATCAAGCACTGCGGGGGGCTCCAGGGCTGGCAGGCTGGGCCTACCCTCCATCTGTCTAATCGCATCTCTCCCCTACTTGGGTTTTGGGTGGGGAGGGGGCTCAGGGGGAGGAAAGTCATAATAAATTATGCTAATTCGGCATTGCTCTGACAATAAGAATATCGCATTGTTACGTGCATGGTGGCAGCAAATGCAAGAAGACGTTTTGTCGTCATGGCTGCCTGGCCTGACAGGCTCTCGATGAAGATTAATGGCCCTCACCTGAGTGACAGAGCGGGGGATTGTGGGGCAGAGAGGGTCATTCATCATACTCTGACAGGTGTCATTCACTCCGACAGCCGCACCACTGTCGCCTGGCTAGTGGTTCCATTTTTCTGCCAGTTAAGCAAGGAGTTTAATAACATCCCCAGAATTAAAACTCATTCTTTGTAGCAGGTCTGACAGCTGAAAATAAGAAAATCAATTCTTCACATGTTATAGCACAGTTAACTGACTAGGGTTTTGACTTTAATTTAGCCTTTGGGCTGAATTTCAAGTAGGCTGCTTTTGTAAGACATCATCTATTAAAATTTACCAATAGCACTAAGTTCACTTTTATTATTGTGGCTGGATTAAAATGCAGCCTTTAATAGTGGATGTCATCTTCATTTGGTACAAGCTCAAGCTCTTACAGCTCTGGTGAGGGATATTTGACTTCATCCTCATTAGTGATGTTTATAGCTTCTCTCTTCATTAATATTGATCCCTTAAACTACAGAGAAAAACAAGACAGACACTAATACGAACCACTTTGTATCATTAAACTGTTTGGATTTCTTGATTTCAGTCATTGTGGCAAGGTGAATAAAATATTTCAGAAATAAAAGAAAAAAAAGAAGAGACAGCACACGCTTGTGGTTACTCTTGGAGGGAAGAACCAGGTTAGCCTTATGGCCCTGTGCTGCTGATGGCTTTGTGCTTCCAAATGGGGCTGTCTAATCCTGGGGAAGGCTTGGAAATAGCCCCTGAGGAAACTACTAAAATAACAACCTTAGTATGTGTTTAATATCTTAGCTAGCGAACCTAGGACAAAAATGTTTGTTGCCTGTTTCATTTAACTCATTAAGACTGTTGTAGCCAAGGGACAGGCATGAACAGCTGGAAGCTCTGCCATGGAAACATGAATGAAGAAGACAGATTGATGTCTGTTTGTGTAACTTAGGGAGTTTGTGATTCAGCAGTGCGACACCACCACGAAAAATGCAACCAGGATGCAGAGAAGTGTGAGACCGAGTGTTTCCAGTGGACCTGGAAGCATAATTGTTGTTGTATAAGGTCAGAATGAAGCCATATCCACGGAAATATGTGTCGTTTGGGTCAACGTAATCGAGAAGGATTAATTCCATGTGGAGTAAGTGCCAAAAAAAGGCTGCTAGGGTGATCAGGAAAATGCAGAGCTGTCTTACAAGGAGAGAACAAAGGACCCCAGCTTGTTTGGACTAATGGAATGAGGGCTGGGGAGGACTATGACTGCTCTCTACAAATACGTCAGGGGAAGTAAACATGGGGAGTTGAGGAGAGGACAGGTTTGGTGGGACAGCCCAGGGCATTTCTTCCTGTCCTCTATTCTTACTAAGCAACTGTAATTTCTCTCCATGTAGATAATAAATCAAGAATTTAAAGAAATTGCATGTGTACCTCTCAGTCTCACTGAGATATTGTGGGAAAGGAAAGGTTTTGTTTAGGGGTGGTGAGGGAGGACAAGAATTCATCACACATTAGGAAATTTATTTCTGTCTCTGTTGCAAGTGGAGAGGGCGTGTAGGACAGCCAGGCTCCTTCACAGACACTCATTCAAGTGTCTGGAGAGACGTTTGTACACCTCAGTGATGTGAATAAGGAGTTCTGTGCTTATTTTGGTTTAGAGAGCATGTTATAGTAAGCTTTAAATTCTTGTAAATTTTCTCCTTTACTCAGTGTAAAATGTTAACTTTTATCCTGTGGAGGCTACTCTGCTTTGAAAGGAAAAATTTTCTCCTCTGTTTGTTTTTAGTGTTATGAGCGAGCTGCATTTAAACAGACAGTGTAGAGGTAAACTGGATACATAATGTAGAACAGCAGTTTGGCTATACAAAGTAATAGATAACATTTTACAAGTCTATTTGGTCTTAGTGGATTGTGTATATATGTGGTGTTTCTTTCCAGTGCAAAGGAGAGGCAAGAAGCCCTTTTTTTCCTGCTTCTGAAATCATTAACAAATTATGTCCTCTCTAGTTCCTGACAGTTATTGCAGTTTTTTGCACATTAGGCATTAAATAATAACATAATATTGGGCAGCCTCTGATGTCAGAAGAGGAATATTGTATGGATGACACTGTACATACATATAAGGGTGAAGGAATGTCTCTGACCTAGAATTGAATATAGTGGCATGTTAGAGACCTGTCTGACTCTTGAAAATTAAATAGCCCCTTGGGCTGTATTTGGTTCCAGTTTCAGACTGGATTGGAGGAGAAGGATCATCAGTGTTGTTGAATTGATATGATAAATTGCTCATAAGTTTGCTATTATTATTTTTTAACTGTGCAGCCAAAATCATGTTTATTCTGAATACTTTGAATGTGTAGCTCTATGGTGTATGAGTGAAGTGAAAATAGAGACGTGTAAGAGCTTAGGTGTTTTCTACTAGAACAATTGCTCTTGTCTTCAGTATTACTCATAGAAATGAGAATTGGTTTAAAATTATGTGAGTCACTGAATATTTGGAAAGCAAGTCTTTCCCCTAAAGGCAGGTTTTTCATAAGGCAACTCTAAATAAAGAAATGCTTATGAACCCAAAGAAATATGCCCTCTAATAGTCTTTATTTCAGGTAATAAGAGAAACATGATTAAAACATGTCTTTTGCTTCACTAATGCAAATGCCTCTAATGTTACTTCAATTTTTCCCTTCTCAATCTGGCTGGCTCTGCACTCCAAAAAGAAGATTCAATGAGACTTACACATGCAAAAAATAGGAACTTCACAGTCAGAAATACCTGTCTGTAGGAATAAATTAACATAGGTTGGTTGTTTGGGGTCTTTTTTTCCTAAGTCAAAACTATAGATATCTCACCTACCTTTCATCATTCTAATCTGATGACAATCAGTTGTCATGGAATTTCCATGTATTTATACATTAGTGCGAATTATGTACTCAGGGGCACCCAATGACTTGTCAGGAAGATACTGCAGGATCTGTCAGAAGTTTTGCCCCAAACAGAAAGTGAACATTTTGATGCTTTCTGCAGTAATTTTCCATAGAAGGAATTCTTAACATGCATATTGTGCTTGCCAGGCTTAGTCAAACACAAGGAAGATATTTCTCTATTATCATCTATTATGCAATAAAGTCTATATACTAATCGGTTACTCCAAGAATTTGTAATAACTAAAGGGTACTGGAAAGTTTTTGATACTTCACGCTAGCAGCTGCTGAAGACAGGATGTGATCTTACAAGATCAAGGCGGGAAAAGTGATACAAAGTGAGTGGGTGACTGCTATTAGTCCGCCAGGTTTTGCCAAAATCAGACTTTTCTCTGTAATTTAACAGCAAAAACTAACAATGTATAGAACTTGCTGTTCAACATCATCCAATAGGACAGGATATGTAACTCCAATTTAGGAAGTGCTGACCCTGGTGAATTGTGAGGCAGAGATGAGATTAGCACCCTGTTCTGCATTCCCTCAGACAAGCTGGCCTAGTTATTTTAAGATGTAGGAAGGTAT
>WEKY01003611.1:0-25223 GCA_013390045.1 Picathartes gymnocephalus | reverse complement strand
ACTCAAACAATACAGAAGAGCATGAAGAACATGCTGCTCAACGCGGATGCCAGCTGAATAATGCCACCAGACAAGAAACCTGGGAATTTGAATTCAGATTAAAAATCTGTGCTTTAAGACTGGAATTCTGCATTTGTTTTGGACAACAAGGAACTCGTCTCTTTCCATGAAAAACACATGCTACTCATCAAAAAAATGTTCATATCTAAAAAAGAAACAGTAGCTGACTAGTAGAAAAGTTAGTTATTGATGTCTGAGAAAGAGAAAGCAGTTTAGGTATAGAAACTAAACTGCTGCAAATTTACTGTAAGACTTCTTATTCTATATTTGCCCAAACCAACTCTCCAATACTGAATTATAGATCTACTTTTTTCTTTTTTTTTTAATGAACAGCAAAAGAAAATACAAAACTGGCAAAAGATTTTAGAAGATTCACCAACAGGGTTTAACATAACCAATAATAGAGAGTGAACAAATGGCTTAAATATGGTAACATGCTGGAGAGATAATTTTTTGTCAGCCATGAAGTGTAATTTGACATGAATGTTATTGCTGGCAATAGGCACCCATAAATAGCATCATCAAGAGCATGCTAGTGTGCCAGAAAAAGTCATTGCCAATTAAACAAATCCAGCCCTTGCTTCTTCCCCTGTTCCCTCACTATATTCAACAGCTCTGCAAGAAGCCTTGAATTCTAACTAGCTGCAACATACTTGGAGTACACCTTCCTGAAACCTACTCAAGCACAGGGCAATTAAAAAAGCTGAGGTCTATCAGTCAGCATGGAATTTATTTCAATTTTACCCATCCAGCTCCACAGTTCCATCCCTCATCAGGTACTTCAACATTAATACCAAATTTGAGATTTCATTACAGCTACATTGCTGTGAAAGAGCAGGGTTTACCAGCTGCACAAGGACACCAACCTCACCTGAACTACCTTTAAAATTACAGGCAACAGAACAGAACCAGAACACCTCGAACAGAAATCAGAGAAACTGCCCTTAAAGGTCATCAGAGTCAAAAATATGAGTGGGAATCCTTCCTTCCAGTTTGCTTCCCGTATTTTTATGTTGCTCTGCCTGGACGTACCAAATAGATTTAGCTTTTTATGGATCAAAACAGAGGGAATTTTTTCTAGGATGAATAAAAACAGGGGTACTGGGGGTTGGAATGAACCATATTTCCATATTTGAAAACAGTAGGTGCTTCTTAAACCATGGGTTAATTGTGTACAGAAGTAACACAATTCAATTAGAACTTTCATAGCAATCTAAAGTCATTAAACAACCAAATCCTGCAATTATACAAGGCCTCGGGTGAATTACTGTCATCATCTGATCTTTAAGGAGACTAATTGCAAGCTTAACACTTGTAAAGATGTTTTTATAACATTTAATAAACAGGGGCAAAAAATTAAAAGTGATGCCTGGATGCTTGAGTTTACAAATATATGTCAAGGACTCAGCTTTTGGCACAGATAAGTGAACCAAGTACTTTGAAACTCAATGTCAATCTTAACAGCTCACCAATTTAGCTGTAAAGGCACTTTGGACTTCATCCACCTGAACTTATGGCTGAGCAGCCAATACTGAAGAGAAATATCTCAGCATAAGGAAACCACTGAACATAACAATATTTGCTAGGTCATAAAAATATGATTATACTGCAACAAGCCTGTTCTAAATCAGCACTAAGTGTTGGGGTTTAATACTGTTTATGCAGCAAACATACTCACTGAGAATTATGATCTACTTTGTTTATGCTCGTTTTGAATGCTTTTCTCCTAAAATGATTTACAGTTTCATTTTTTCTTTCAAAGGCTCATTTCCTAGAATTCTTAAACTGCTCCAACTCAGCCACTTCCAGATCATCCATTAGTTGTTTCATTAAAGTTGTGGATTTACAATGCCCACTCAGCATTCCTAACATTGACTCATGTTCTCATCAGCAAGCAAGTTCTGACCAGTAACTATTTCATCCTAAAACTGAGCTCTGCATTATCTGTACAAGGCACCTTGCCAGCATGCACACCAGCACCAGCTGGGCATCCAATTTCAGTCCCCTCTCAGGACCCACTTTAAGACTTTTTTGGAGATTCCAACATTTAGTCATGCCTAGTCCTGCAGTCCTCAAGCATCAGGTCTCCTTGAAAACTCACATCAGTTGGACAATACCAGGAATGCAGGGAACACATCTGCCTTCCTTCATATTTCCTCCTGCCTTACGCCAAACATCTCTTGTCTTACGACAGCTTGGCAAATTCTATTCCTCCTAGAGCCAGGAAGAAGTGGGAAACACAATGCACACTCAACCTGAGAGAGACTAAATTAGAATATGTTAGCTGCATCCAGAGTAACACTGGAAAACCATGCATTTTTCCCAATATAGACCCAAGGCATTTACAGAAGGCTCTCAGAAGGCTGAGTATTGCTCTGCACATCTGAGTCAGAAAGACTGCTCTCTAACACTGAAACAAATACAGCGTGGAATATTACCACCCTTAAGCAGCACTGAAAAGAGACTCCATGGTACTGCTCTCGTGACTGGATATCACAATGGAGCAGATTGAAAGAGCAACACTTAAATGTTCGTGTGTACATCACAGGCTCTACAAGGAGACAAAAAAAATAAAATAACCCTGATAGAATCACTAGTCTTTTTTCTCCAATCTTTTTATGCTGTTTCCTATGGAGTTCTTCACTAATGTGTCCTGAGTATCTAACTATTGCTTTAATTCAGGTGTTAGTTTGCTGCAGTGCCACTATCTTTTAGTTTGCTAAAGACATGCTGCAGTTGGAACAGTTGCTTTTAAAGTAACTNTTAAAGTAACTTTTGTAATTTGCAATAATTTCTATTGCCTGTTTTCTTACATTTAAGTTTTATGTCTAGTGTAACAGAAAATTAAGATGCATGTTGTATTAATATAAGAAATACTTAGGCTTGCACATAGGCTTCATCACCTAAAGATGTGATAGGTGGATTTGAGCTATAATTATAAAAATCCACTGATCATCCACTATTTCAGGAGGGATCCCTTTTAAATCTTCCATGGTTGCAATGATAACAAAATGTAAAGTAACACCAGGAAATAAAAATATGAAAGTGTAGATTGGTGCCACTTTAGCACTCCCAGACATGAGCAAGCTATGGTGTTAACACATCCATTCAATTTGCTTGAATGTATGAATCCCCATGCGATCCTCCCCCAAGCACGAGGTGTCGTTAGCCTTTAAATGGTCCAGTCTTTGCTTTTCATATATGTATCACTCATCTGATCATACAGCTTAAACGTGAATTGCACCATTTTTTTCCCAAACAATTCCCTTAAGATTCACACCATTCACATTACTAATAGGCATAGTTATTTTACTCCTCAGTTTCTTGCTAGTATGTTAGCCCTAGTAGTTTCTAAAACATTAACCATAACAATACTCTCCAAATTTAAACTACTTCATGTTCAGTCAATATTTGAGTCTCAAAAACAAACCAAAACCAAAAATAAAAAAGCAAACAAAAAAGGAGTTTTTCATCCATTATTTTACTACCTCAACATGACTAAAACAAGTATCCTACATTGTTATGCTATATCCACTTTGTATAAATGCAAGTAAGTCCATTAGATAAAAGGCATATGTGTCAGTGAAATCAGGCCCAGCAGTCACTACATAGCTTATACATACAGAAATATGCTAGCAATGCACTGCTCAGCCACTTCAAAACACAGCAAAACAAACTGCATCAGCTGCTGAACACAGACTGATATCGGGGAAATTCCTGGGTTAAGAAAGCAATTCACACAGACTCCTCCTGCTGACTGTAATGCCTCTCAGAATAAATTATATATCCTTGTTCAATAAATCACAGCTCATTACCAAGTCATATAATTCACCTTCATGAGAAACAACAAAAATGTCATGTACTAGTAAGAATAAATCTCTGTGCCTAACAGTACTTTTCTTCTGCATTTCTATATTTAACATTCATGGTTCCCCTCTAATACTTATTTCATATGGTCATTAAATTCCTAGCAAATGCTTAGATACATCTTAATTCCTGCATAATGAGCACCAGCACTCTGAGGGTAAAGGTAAAATTTTGCTCTCACATCAAAGTGATGCCTTGGAAGCCCTGAGTAAAACTGAGATAATATGAAGAATACTGAACCAAATAGCTTCATATATTGGTAATCAGCTAGTCTACCAGCTGTGCTACTGGATCAAAGTAAGTTATCTGCCAATTCTTGAGCAGGTATGTGCTCTCTGCATGAAGAACCAAGGCTCTTGAAGCCAGAGGATTATGTTTAGATAGCTTCTATACTACTTTCACTAAAGTACATTTTCTCAGGCAGACTATATATGGTCAGGGAGCATTATCTGGCTGATGCACACTCTGTAATGTAGGTCTCCACATTAAGACAAAAAGGATTTTGTTAGAAGCAGCACTAACCAAAACTAATGAATTTAGGGGCACATTTCATTCCAAGTAGGACTGAACCCTACGTGACAGCTTTTTGTGAGGTTAGTGCCTTATACAACAATTTCTACAAAACACTGAACATTGCTCTGTAAGTACAGGGTGAGAAAGGAGTTCACAACTTCCTGGTGATCTTAGAAAAAAAAAATAGCAAGAGTCACTGAACTTTTCTTTCTTGTTTCCAGCTAACCCTGCCAAAGCAATCCCAATCATTTAAGACTGTTTTCTTCTTTATTAAAAATAAGAGTTCATTAATATACAAAATTTTCAACTATTTCTTCTTCTCAAAGCACACACAGATTTCATTTCTTACCAACCTGATACTGCTCTGGTCTCTGCTGTCATATTCAGAAAACCCATCCATTGTGTTGTGCACCACAGGAGAACTGCATCAATGATGACAATCCAAACAGCATTTTTCCTACACACACAAGTTGCTGCATGCTTTTAGAAAACACATCCTACTAACTTCACACCAGAAAGGATAAAGGTAGGTTTCAAGCTAAGCCATGCAGCAAAACTTTTACATAAAGTATTTCATCTACTGAAACAATATTGTTCCTTTAAATCATTTACTAGCTGTACAACTAAGACATTACTTCAAAACTCATGCATAAAGTCGTGAGTGAGCTGGGAGCTTTCATCTACATGGCCTATTTTGAAATCTGGCATGAGATAGGTGCTGATAAAAAAATTTGTCACAAGGCATTTTTGCCATGTAGTTCTGCATCACTGAAATCATTTTTTCACCCTACACTCACTGACATTTGCATTGGATCTGATGAATATGACCATTTCTGCTACACTGTCAGTTTCTAGTGAAACGTGAGCTTTCAGTGGTTCAAGAACTGCAGCTGTCAAGTATAATTTGAAACTGCACCCTTGACAAAACATTACTTCAGTATTTCAAAGATACCTTAAAAGAAGACTCCGTCATAAAATATCCCCTTTTTGCATGAGCAAAGTCCCATTAGAAACCCCCACTAATTAATAATTTATATTCTTTAAAGAATTTTTAAGAAGTTTCACATTTCAGACTCCAAATTGAGCTAAAGCCCCAGAAGCAAACTGCAGGTTTAATTTACTGTAAGAGAGTCTCATCATTCTCATTAAGCATGTTATCTGGAGAGATATTTGAGAGAGAACTGATGACTTCCAGACTACAAAGCACTTGACTCCCAAGAACCTACCGTTCTGTCAAATCTCTTAGTATCATCTAAGAAAGAGGCAAGAGCAGAACAGCTTATTGTTCCATGTCAGAGCTGCTCAAAATTTTTACTTCTCTGGCCCTGCATGTTTCCTCCTTACTGAATCTATTCTGAATAGGAAGCACAATTCATGTGGACAATGTAACTGCTTAATTATTGCAGCCTGCTTACCTTCCAAAACAAACTAATCCAAAAGGTATCAGAGGAAAACAGAAAGCCACTGATTGCGTCTCATGAGCCAGAGCATTGAAAACAGTGGAAAAAACCAAATAGAATAATGATCAAAAGATATTTTTCTAGTACCAGTGCCATAGAATTCATACAAAGTCAAAAGGAAACTTTCAGATTAGCATTTGGTAGTTTGTGTTCAGGTCTTTTGCTTCCCTTTCTCCCCCATCTTACTCTGTGGCAATGTTTGCCTGGTAAAACTTTAGCAAGCACAGAGGTACACTCTTTAAAACTAATGGTATGAGTGAAAGTTTATTCCTAGGCAACCTGAGTTGGCAATAATAGTCACTACTGGTCTTCTACAAGACTTGGACCACAGCAGGACATATCAGGAGCAGCACCTTTAGTTCCACCCTCAAAGAGAATCTCCATTCAACCAACACTGCCCACTGAGGGCCAAATGGGAACACAATTCTTTTGTGCGAGGTGCTTCAGGGAGAACACACTCTACCCACTCACCATTTTTGGCCAGTAGCAGTCTAAGTTTGAACTGCTGTTTTAAAGACAGAGCTAAAACCACCCAAAATACAGTTGGTTTTCCTATTTCTTCAATTCATGTTAAACAAGAAAGGTAAGCCCTGAACTCTGTATGCTTTAATGTACAGGATTATTCTGCACATGTGTCTTGCTTATATCTCTTCTCAGGATGTGGAGAGCATTACTTACAATAATATTCTTTATTGCTGCTCTTTGCAGACTCATTCTCATTTAATATTTACTCAAAGTAAAAAGAAGCAGCATGCTGAGCAATTCCTCATTCTCTTATCTCATACATGTTTCAGCTTTTCAAAGAGTCAACTCTGCAAACTGAACTAGTCTGAATGTGAATTTGTATTTAGTTTTTATTGCACAACCTTCAGGAAAGGCTGAGTAAGTTAACATTATTCTCCTAGCAGCACTTGTGCAATTCCTTAGAAAGCCATAATCAATAGCTGCCTATTAAATACATTTCTGCCAAAAATTCATTATTTGACTAGTATAATAAAAAAACCTGGTAGGACATGATGTATTTAAGCATCTTTCACACAATACTTTAACTTGGTGATACTTCAGCATGAGAATCAAATAATTTTTGAAAAACACCGTCTGTTTTTTTCCAAGCCATGCCACTACCAATACTGCCCAGCAACACACACATGGCATAATACCTACCTGTTCTGTGTTCTGTTTCAAAGCAGCCCCTACATCAAGATATTTTCATCTTTGCTGTCTGGAACAATTACAAAAACAATGTAACACCGGACCTTCTCACTCCAAACTCCTTCTCCCAAGTGGGACAGAGGATTTCCAGGCTTCAGTGCAAGGGACCAACAGGTAACTGCTTTTGGAGCAAGGCTCTCAGTGGAAGTCTCAGTCTGAAATGGATCCACTTCTGTGGAGAGTGGGAGGATTTGAAGAAACCAGGCAAATGGTATTTGACCTTTGCTCTTAAAGCAAGCAGAAAAAAACCCCAAGCCTGATACTCACCGGGTGGCACATGTAGACCCTTCATGCAAAGCTTTGTTCTTCTCCTTCAGTAATGCCTGAAGGCTCAGAGAAAGCAACATGCAAGAAAGAAGTTTTATTGTCCAGCTCTCTGACACTGTATGCTCCCTGGAGGCTTCCTCTCAGATTAATATGTTGTGCTGAGTTGGGTTACAATATGTTTCTGTGAAATATTTCACTACACTTGGAAAGAAGTCTCAGGGAAAATCACCATGAATAAATGCTAGGCAGCTTTTCTTAAAAGTGGCAGATATGAAATGAAGTTGACTGGCAATATTTGAAATACCCCATCACCTGCTAGACTGGCAGTTCCTGAGTCAAGCACAGCAAATACCTCCAGGCACTCTGCAGTTATCCAGCCCCAAGAAAATTATCACTGCTAGATTATGTCAGTGCAATCAGTAAAAGAAGTTTATTTGAAGCTTCTGATTACATACAACCCCTAAGGTATTCTCATTTTGAAGAGGTTGTTCAAAAATGGTGTCAGCACAGCTTCAGCATTAAGAGATACATTTTCAAGCATGGCTTCTCTGACCTGACCTAATAAAATAACTTATCCACAAATGCAAGCAATATTTATAGAATCCCTATGCGATCTTAAAATAAGAGTCATTATTTTTCCATACTTGCAAAAGAGAATTGATATTTATTTTAAATACTTAAATGCATCCTCCCTCTTTTTCTCTGCAGGAAAAGCCCGTTATTTTCACAGCTGAAAGCAATAATTTCTAAATGGGAAACTATTTCCAAACAAGAAACTTCTGATTATCACCAAGCTGCTCAATTGTTATTTTGTTTGGTTTTTTTTGTTCCCCTCCTCCACAAACAACCATCTGCAAAGAGAGTGGAATTTAGGTGTGCGTAAGAACACACATTTACAGGCAATAAGCTCTACAAAGCCTGTATGGTTTCTCCAGAAAATACCATTCATACAGTTCACATTTGGCGCAAGTGTGTTTAGGACGGGAAAAGTACTTTTCTCCTAGCACTTGGGAGAGGAATGTGAACATCTTTCAAAGTCTTACCTACTGAGTCATAGCAATGATCATATTCTTTTTCATAAAAGAAAAATCAGAGGCTAGTTTCTGCAAGAACCATCTTTCCCCGAAATGTTCTTCAAGGCTGAATTCTGCTAACTGAAAAGATTAATGCTGGTTTTATACAGGCTCTTCTCCTCTGCTGGTCCCAAGGCTGTCCTTATAAGCAACCACCAAGTAGTAATCACACAGCCAAAGATTACCCAGAATAAGCCAAGTCTCTTCTCACAATCTTGTGACTACACAGATGTAAGTATTCTGAACCCCATTCATATCAGAGCAATGGCAAATGACTCCTG
This sequence comes from Picathartes gymnocephalus, assembly GCA_013390045.1. Taxonomy (NCBI): domain Eukaryota; kingdom Metazoa; phylum Chordata; class Aves; order Passeriformes; family Picathartidae; genus Picathartes; species Picathartes gymnocephalus. The sequence goes on along the minus strand of WEKY01003611.1, from coordinate 16,490 downwards.
CACTAGTCTATTACTGAAATGCTTGAAAACTTGGACAAGATGTATCAGAGGCAAAGGCTTCAAAGATGGAAGCAAATTTGGTAGAGCACAGAATGTCATAAAATACAGATCCATTAATATCATGAGAAAATCAGAATACATGCAGCCTTCCAGAAAATAATCAGGAGGTTACATTAACTACAGCCCTTTCCTCTGCTTTACATTTCACCACAATACAATGACTACTTTTTCAACTGCTAGTAGGACTTAATACTAGATTTTCCTAAATTGAACAGAATGATAGCAAAGTGCATTAAGTTACGAGATTATATAATCTTGAACTGTTGCTTTTCCACTAGATGTCAGAGAAGAACAGAACCCCATTTTCACAAACGATGTTCCAGGCAGATTACAGATGTTTACAGGTGCAGCCAGCTAGAAAACCAGAATGGGCTGGGCTGTTACTGCTTTCTTTCTAGAAGGAAGAGATGAAAATAGTGGAAAGATTCCTGCCCCTCCATCCCCCCACCAAACATCATAGCAAGGTGGTGGACTAGGTCCTTTTGTTTAAGTCCTAAAGGACATAATCTCATCAAAAGTGGCAGAATTGACTCTGCATAAGAAAAAATGCAGTAGCAGAAAATGCAACTTACTATTTTTCTGTCAGCTCAATTTTAGGAGTAACATTAACACCTACAAGTCATGCCTGGCTGAAGTCTTTCAGTGTTTTTATCCCTTTGCCCTCATTGTCATAAAATGGTTATTATACAAGGGTATATATAATTTTACATTAACAGTAGGAAAAGTAATATCTCTGGACTAATATCTGCAATACATTCCTGATCAGATGAGAAGTCTTTTCCTATGAGTACAGCCTTCACAGAAGAAACTGTCCAAAGAGAGTTGACAATAATTCAGGAGCTGCTATTATGGAGAAAGTCTAATTTCTCAACTTTATCCAAAATAAATCCACTTAGAATGAAACTTCACAAACTGGATTCTTAAGACACTAGCACGCATTTCCAGGCCATTAACTAGGTTCATGGCATCAGTTCTAGAGACAAAAGAGGATATTTCAAAAGCTTAACCACAACCACTTCTCCTCAACCTATTAGTAAGAAAAGCCTGTGACCCTCCATTCTGAAGTACATCCATTTCAAATTCATACTCATGACAAGTGGCCACAAAGAAAAGAAACATATTCACACTGGATGTGAATTTTCTCTGCAACTGGCACAAGGACACATGACCACTGGAGAGAGAACATTCCATTTTTCTACATCTACAGACATTTGGGGTTTCATCATGGCTAGAAAAGTGCGAGTTTATGTGGAGTGTGCTTAGGTCTACCAGAAAAATTAAGAAAATCAAAATTGAGACAACAGTTTAACCCCACAGAATCCCATAGAACTGCCACCTCCAAAAAAAAAACCAACTCAAACCATGGTTGTGAAGTAATGCTGTGCTTGTCCTTTCTCCAGGAAATCCGGTTCTACATAGCTTCACAAATTCCTGCACAAAGAAAAATGGATGAAGGAGAGGCAAGGAGTAGGAACGTCACAGAGGAAAAACTCACTCTGATCAAGCATCAGTCTTGACTTTAAAAGTTAAAAAGTAATCTTTGTCCTAGAATGTTAGATCACAGTCAACTGTGTTAAAGGTGGTTGTTTCTCAGGGGTAGAGGGAGTTCAGTGATGGAGACTAACACAGGGATTAAGCTCCCTCTACTTCATAAATTTTCTCAAAGCCTCACAACACAGGAGAATGAAAAAGAGCATAAACTTGCAGACTGGGGACAGAAAAAAACATGGGTGAGTTCAGTATGCACAGGAAATAAAACTAATTTCTGTAGGTATAAGATGGAATGCAAACAAGAACAAATAAAGTTTGGAGTTTTAAGGATCCAAAGGGGCACAACCAAGTACAGTAAACATACAGGATTTATGGGAGAGGAAAAACAGAGGCAAGGACACAAAGACAGAAAAAATAGTGTTACATTCTATTTCTCAACACCAAGCCTAAATACCTGAAAGTAGGGATATGCTTGCCAGAGAGAATGTTTGGTGGTGATGTGAATGGCAAGGGGAAGCATGTGGAACGACTCAGTAGTTTTTACACAGTTACTGTCTTTCCCACCCTCAGTGCTCTGTGCAGAGCCCAGCAGAATTAATTTCAGCAGACTTATAAGCACATTACTAGCCAAAGGACACATCCTAACTGGGTTAGGATAAAAGACAGACTTTGGGAGAATTACAAGCAAATCTCCTCCACTCCACCCTATAACAAATTCTCTGTAGGGTTTTAGAGCTCAGCAGGAGCAGCTCCATTCTCTTCAGCTTCATATTCCTGAGTCCTGAAGGTGATCATCACTCCTTTTCTTTCCCTGCATACTAAGCAGGCAAAGAGGTTTGTCAGTGAGTACCTAGCTGTACCTTTTGTGGCACAATTACAGTGATACACTTACATACCAGCAAAGAAACACCCTTCTGCAGACAAGACTGCTCACGCACAACAGCCCACCTTGAGACATAACCGTTCAATGGGATGCTCCCACAAAAGGGTTGATCCTCGTATCAATTGACCAGGTTTGGTAAAACTTATGACAGTAATTCCATACTTGACACTGAGCCAAGAGACCTGAAACTATCATAGAACCATAGAATACGCTGAGTTGGAAGGCACCATCAAGATAATTGAATTCAATTCCTGGCCCTGCACAGGACACCCCAAGAATCACACCATGTGCCTAACAGCATTGTCCAAATGCTTCTTCAGCTCTGTAAACTCTGTCAGGCTTGGTGCTGTGATCATTTCCACAGGGAGCCTGTTCCAGGGCTCAATCACCCTCTGGGTGAAAAATCTTTTCCTGATAACAAATCTAAACCTCCCCTGACTTAGTTTCGGGCCATTTCCTTGTGTTCTGTCACTTGCCACCACAGAGAAGAGACCAGTGTCTCCCCCTGCTCTTCCCTTCCTGAAGATGTTGAAGATGACAATGAGGTCTCCCCTGTTTCCTCTTCTCCAGGCTGAACAGACCAAGTGATCTCAACCGTTCCTCATACTTCCCCTCCAGATCTCTTCCCCATCCTCACAGCCCTCCTTTGGATGTTCTATAACAGTACAATGTCTCTCTTACATTGTGGCACCCAGAACTGCCCCCAGCACTTGAGGTGAGGCCGCCCCAGTGCAGAGCAGAGCAGGACAATCCCCTCCCTTGCCCGGCTGGCGATGCTGTGCCTGATGCCCCCCAGGACAGGGTTGGTAACAGTGCCTTTTTCACTTCCTCATGACCTATGTAACAAAGCAAGGAACTTTTTCTCAAGAAGGGCAAGTCCTCTAGCTGTAAATGAGGCCCTGACCTCCTTCAGACTAGAAAACAAGTAGAGGGCACAATTGTTTAAAAAGACTACACACATATGTGTGTGCACACACCCCACACTCCCTCTTTCTCAAACATAAAACCATCTTCAGTTCATTTCTTCAGATGCTACTGGCATTAAAATATGAATACACAGGAACTTCAATATTAGGATACAACTCAAGGCTGGAAAAATTTTTAAACGGGAACAACACAGCTAAACACCTCTGGTCAGGTTTTGTTACAGTGATTCAATAAAAAAGTACTGCTTCAGTCAATATGTTTCTCTGTTCAAACAACATGTTGCAGCTATTCAAGATTCCACTGGTGAAAAGTCATCTTTTTCAGACACAGAAAGGTAGCAAGGGAAGCATGAAGCACTCCTTTTGGTGCGTTCAGTTTTCTCAGAGGTTAAAGTGGAGCGATAAATTAGTGCTAACCTCACACTTAGACACTTCATTACCTAATTAATATGAAATGTCAAGTATGTGGTATCGCTCACAAAGAATTTTGAATATTTTAATGTGCATAGTGAAGCAGTTTGCTATGTTCAGTGCAAAACCTTTAATCTGTAGTGCTAAATACATGAACAAACAAGACAAATTTATAAAAAAAGAGTACAAGACTAAGTTCTAATGCTAGGTATTTATGCCACATTATTTTGATGTGGCAGTTGTATTTTCCAGTGTCCAAATAAAACTGTTATATTTAATCCTTTGTAATAAAAACTTACAAACACTTCTTTTGTCTGACATAAATTCACACTTGTATTTTGCAGGTTACTTAGTATAAGCATAACAATATTGAGATTAATGCTGCCGTGCCAAACAGACATTTTTGTGTTTACCAGAAACATCTAATTGGTTTTGTCTACATAAGTAACAAACACAGTCTAAAGGAAAGTCAGTATTATCTGAAGCATCACTGCAGTAGAGCAATTCTGGACTTGCTGAATCAGCAATCCTGTGTACTGATACTTGTGTTGACAGGGATTAGTCACAGCAATATTTTTAAGACATCAGTTTACAGCTGAAAAAGCAGCCCCCAAACATTTGACAAAATGCCTGCAGAGATCCAAAGAGTAAGATAAGTTCACTAACATTAAGAAATAGAATAAATCATGCTTTAGGACTTGGTAAGACAAATAAGGTAATCTGAACAGACAGGAGCACCTTCTTTTCTACAAATGACCACCCATCTTAACATTGACCAAGTAATTTCTTCTGCATTGACTACGATTGAGATTGAATCATATGTTTATGAAAAGCAAACTCTGCACCCGTGTTAAGAAAGTGCTGGCATGGCTTACAACCTTAACTAATTATCCACGTGGCAACAATCAGCTCTGATATTAAAAACTGCATTTCCATTTCATGTAGGCAACGATCAGGAAAACTACTTACAGACACATATACAACTAAGAAGATACAAAATATTTTTACTTTACCAAGAGAGGTCATCTTTAGATGCTACACCATGAATAACAGAGGAAAACAAGCTTCTCTATAGTATGACTGTATTTCTCTCAACAGCCAGCCCTGAAGATCAAAATGCAGAAAGCTAACTCACAGCAACAGTAGATCTGAAGTCAAGCTTTGAATTGCTTAGCAGTTTTCCATTTGTGGGGTGAAGGGCAGGAATTAAGGCAAGAAGATTTTAATTGTAGTTCAGGAATTGCATTTTCTGTTTTGCACCTCTATGTACTCCCAAATTTGGACAAGACAACAGTGATTTTAGCAGCTACTTCTTCAACCTGAAGTCTGACGTAATCCTACCTAAGGTCGGTAACTTGACAAAATAAAGAAATTGCTGCAAAGTAATTAACACTGGGGAAAAAGTTTTCACATTCCAGCTAGGAAATGAGAGACCAGAAAAAGAACACAGCAGATCAAACTCATGGTTTTATACAAGACACCCACAACATAGCAAGAAGTCACTTAGTGTAAGACACTGTGTGTGGCCATCCTTGAAAAGCACTTCCAGTACTTGTGAAGCACTGGAATAGGTTGCCCAGGAAAGTAGTGGAGTCACCATCCCTGGAGGTATTCTAAAAGACTTAAAAGACTTAGGTGCCTACAGACACAGTTTAGTGTTGGACTTGGCAGTCCTGGGTTAAATGGTTGGACTCAATGATTTTAAAGGTCTTTTTCAAACTAAACAATTCTATGATTTAAAGGGAAAATGAACAGAGGAATTTTCCCACCACAGCTTAATGAGCGGGGACGAGGGGGAAGAGGATGTACTTCAAAACCCAATAACAGAGGCAGAGTTGTGCACTCCTCTTCCCAAAGACATGGCTAAACCAATATGTTGTTTGACATAAATGCATCCTCATTTAAGATCTGCAAACAGAAGACCCCATACAGCATACAGTGAGATTTCAGCTGACATACAGCAACAGTGCACATACAAATGCTGACAGGATTAATCTCATCATATACAGCCACGGGATTCTAGACCTACTTTGGATGTATGTACTGACCAACTTTGTTTTCTTTTTCATTTTGCAAGTCTCCATTTCCTCACTGGGTAGCTAGCTGATCCCATGGAAAAGCCAATAATTAAACTCAGTCTTCAGAGTTAGTACAACTATTCAAATTTTTAATCTTTTTCTGCTTCTGAACTACCAAGAAAGATCATTGACTTTAAAAATGGAATTGATTTGACAGTGAATGCACTGTATTGAATCACAATTATTTTCCTGGTTAAAATCAGCATTGTATTATGAGCCTATGCAAAATGGCTTTTTCACATATAAGAAAAAATTACTTAACAACCAATTTTGTGTCTTCACATTTTTACTTTTGAAAATTTAAGGAGTATGTAACATGGGATGAAAGCTACATTTACCTTTCCCTAAGGAAAATACATTCCAAATTCAATTCTGCATTCAGCATCTGTATCATAAATCAGATGTAGGCATATTTAGACACCCATAAAACTGCTACAGTTCAGTAGTTCCTCAGTGTATCTTGATAGTAACGAATAACACATTATCTGCAGTGGAGAAAAAATAAGTATTTTTTTCCTTGAGAGATTTTAGCAGTACTTTTTCACAACGTGATTTTACATTGATTACAATATTACAATACATTAATTACAGAATATCAAAACTTCGCCTGTGCGGATCCCTTCAGTTACTCTCTCAAATTAAGGAGGTTTATTACCTAACAGTTTGAAACTGTTGCTTATTGATCCTTGAGCAAAAATACATAGAAAAGTAAATTTTAAACCATTTTGGGTATTTGAGCAAATACCATTCAAGTCAAATTAATAGACAGTGTAATATCATATTCAAGGTCTCTGCATATATTTTTTTGTACTTGCTAAAATAATATTATTTGAAACATTTAGATGTCATGGAGAGTGACTTTGATTTGAAAAGAAATGAAAATAGTATCTTAAGATACCTACAACTTTATAGGTAACTATATATTCTATTACACTGGTGTTCCACAATCTTTGAGTTGCCTCCCAATTTCATGCAAAGAAAATAAATGACATTAATAATTTAAGTTTGCTTCTTACACATTTTCAGGGATGTGTTCATTCTTAAGAGTTGTTTGTGAACAAACTGAAGTGGCAGTAATATTATCATAATGCAATGAAGCCAAATGAAGGTGGCTTACATTTGCTTAATTAAGAGTGATAGATAATCTCAACATTCAGTTTAAGCCTAAGTCATATGGTGCTATCTAAGTGAGTCTCCCCTTCTTCCGCCTTTGACTGAGTCCTTTAAAAAAGCATTTGGCCTCAGATTCTAACAAGAACAGCTAATTCTTCACAGTCAAGTTGATATTTCACTTTCTAGAAAGAAATTCCCATATTCTCTCTTCCACTTCCCCCAGTGGAATTTTCACAAGGAATGACACTAGGCACCCAAAAATGCTGCTGTTCCCCCTCCTCCAATCCCCAGTCTCTGCTTGGCATGTTTGCTGATAAGTCATTTGCTCATAAGCTTCTTGCTAAGAAAATTTAAACTCTGAGCTTCCATCACTCCATGGCTGGAAGCTAGGGAACTGTAAAGTGGGGAAAGGTTTTTGCTGTTCACAACTATGAAGCTTTACTGGACTGACCACTGGAGCTTAAAGCTGACAAATTTACCTTCCTGAGTAAAGCGGTAAAATACACATAGGGAAAGACCATAAAGGCTACATAACAAGACAGAATACTGGAATTAAGGGAAAGCATCTCGTATCTACCTCTGTGTCCTTAGGCAGCATACTGTAAAAGCCTAGATCCTCTCCAATTATCTAAAGAAATAATTATAAGGATAAATGTTGCTTAATTTTAGAGACCTCATGATGGATGGGCAAAGAACCAAAATGTAACATGCTCAGGTAATGTGTAAAAATAATCCACATTCTCTCTTGAAAGACGTAATGTTTTCCAAACTAGCTTGTGTTCACAGAACTCTAAAAGCAGGCATCCACATTCTGCATGAAACAGTGCTGTTCCCGATGCTTAAACTCTTGTTAAATCTCTCCCATTTTATAGCTAATCACATTTTTATAGCAGGCATGAAGCACTCTACAAGGCCCTTGCTGAGCTGTTCCTGTAAATCAAAACCTTATTCCATCTTTCTGCCTGCTGGCAGCAGAGCAAGGTTACTTTTACCATTTATGGTTATAAAGTACATCCAACTTTTTCCCCCACTTCAGTTGCTGCCTTTTTTCCACTATTCTTTCCTTCTCTGTCTCACTCCAAGAAAGATATTCCAAGTTCAGCTTAACAATTTCAGAACTCATCTATAACCTTTTCCTTGTCTCCCAGCACACTTACAACCTCATGAAAACATCTAATGAGAAGACAGTGAAACATTAATACAGTATTTAGGTCAAGAGCCTCCTTCTGAACTCAAGTTGCACGAAACAAACAAAAGCCACACAAGAACAGCAGGAACTCAGAAGCTCTTTATGGTAAGTTATCGTTATATGGCCCATGCATATATCAGCCCACAAAATAAGGCCCAGACCACACTGGGGGCACTCAGAATGATACACTGATATAAACACTCAGTTCAACATGTAAGCAAGAAGAATGAATAAACACAGAGTAAATCTTACTATTTGACCCACCTATAAGCAGCCACCACATTCTGCAATAAAGCAAGTTTAAGAATGAGGGAGGAAAAAAATTCCTACATTTAGATATGCTGTCCAATTACATCCACCCCTCCTGGTGCACAGGGTATTAAACTGAAACAGCCTCTATTTATGATGACCACATACTGAAACACCAGATTCAGTTTCTTGTCAGGTCTGGTTCCGTTTTTCCCCCCTCCAACTTGGAGCCGGAGCATCCTGCCACAGAAACAGGACACTCTCTGTCTGCCCTTTCACACACCTCCGCAGGGCACATTATCAACACAGCTCTGTAAGAAGCTTTGCTGAGTGGAAGAACAAGGATGTACACTGCGAACGCCTGAATTTTCAGCTAGAAAGGACTCTAGCCCACACTGCATATGGGAGCAGTCAGCACACATGAAAATCATTACAGGGATGTTATTACAGGAGAACACATGTCCAGTGACAAAAGCAAAGCAACTCTGCTGCTTAGAAATGAAGATTTTTCAATGGACATGAAATCTACAATGCTTCAGAAAGGTATAGATACATTTGTAGACTAAATGAGATTTATCTGAAACTCAAGAACAGCTTCTATTTGGTCTCAAATCCACCTTTAAGAGTGTCAGTCTATTTTTTAAAAATTGATGTTCAAAAGAAATTTAAGCATAGCTCATTCTCACATTTAATTCATACAATCATCTTAGCCAGAGATTTGCCACCACAGAGAAATCAGCACTGAAAAATTACTGACCTTTAAACTTAACATTTCCTGACTCTTATAGGTGAAATGAACAAGCCACAGAAATGGTGATGTACACGTATACAGAAAAAGGCTTCCTAAGGAGATTACTCCCACCTTAACAGGGTGGCTCATGACGACAAGCTGGTTTGTGACACCACATCACTCCATTCTTTTTGTTCCATTCTGCCTCAAGCAGAAATCTGGAAGCAATCAGTAAAAATGATGCAACTACCTGCTTATCAAGGGGGTTTGGCTCTTCTGATTTCTGGAAGTATGCCTCTAATAATGTTCACTTAAAAGATGTTTGATTTTGTGCATAATTTATTATACATATTCTATGCAGATGTGAGCATAAACCGTTGTTACAATTTTTCACCTGGATATTCACAGTGATGGTACTGATTAATGGCTCCATAACTATTACATCATTCTTGACTTCATTCCTTGTAGTTAAGCATATTTCATGAACAATGGAACAGAAGGTAATCAAAGGAAATCAATTTTCAAGGTCCTAAGTTCTTGACACACAGACCACCTGCATAAGGCACTCAAAATATCTTTGCATCCTGAATTCAAGGGCATGCTGAGGCAACAGAAGCATTTGGAATAAGAGCTGGGTGCTGGACATGGGGGAAATGGTAGCACATAATGAGAGAAAGGGAGGAAGAGGAGCCATGCAAACCACTGCTCTGCCTGCCTCCCCTTCCCCTGAGCCCAGCAGGACAAGGTACCAAGAAGTGAGGCTTCGTTTCACCCAGACAGGGAGTCCCTGGGGAAGAACTGCAAAGAACAATGCCTATAAAGGCATCTCTATGCTTGTATTCTCTTTTTCATTATTTTCTTGCAGAACTTACGCTACTACTAAAACTATCTCCTTCCTGCTCATTGGCTGTCCCACACAGAGGTCTCACAGCTGCTACCTTTACCTTCCTGCTTGGAAGAAAAGGTAGAACATCCACTGAAACATGAGACCTCTAGAAAGTAGGTAGCCTGCAAGTACTTCCTGATAAGAAACTTCAACACAGACATCCTCTCTCATACTTAACATAATTAGCGACACATGAATGCCTTTGAGAGCTCATCAACAAAGGCAGAGAGGAAACTTGCTATAACCTTTCAGCTTCACAGTTCCCCTATCCCAAATCAAACCAAATCTTCAAAAACAAAGGTCAGATTACAATTTCATGGTAAGATGAATATATATCTGGAGTAACACTATTAAGTCAATGGAGATCCCCTGGATTTGCAAAAAAAATCTGGCTCATTGTATTCCAAATTGCTAAAAATGTGGTTGACATCACAAACACAGTAGCTGAAAGATTTTAAGAAAACTACTTGCATGCATTTTTCTGAGCAAAAAGAGCAGACAGATTCAAATCCTACTGTCAACATAGCAAGGGTCAACATTAATATTTTCTTCTCATGTAATGAAATGTCAGATCTCAGCTAGGCTGCTGTCCTATTATCTCCTGGGAGGAAGGATAAATCGGTTAATATAGCTCTTTCCAAAAAAAGCCTTCAAAAGTAGAAACATCTGGTATGTTCATTAGTCACTACTTGGCATGAGTTCAGTAGTAAGGCAAACTCCAAAACCCATTCCCTTTCTCTTACCTAGAGAGGTCACAGTAAGTGGGAGCCTAGGTTTATGGAAATCATCGCTAACTGGAAGGAAGATGGCTGTGAACCTTACAGATACACTTTGTTTCCTGTTCTCAGCAGCAAAAAAGTGCATTCACACACACTATCATCTAATTGCCATAGGAAGTCATATGATTTACAGGAGACACAGAAATTCAGGTAGTCAAAATATTTTTAAATGTAGCATTAAAGAAACCCATTTTTTAAAATTTAAAGCATGCTAAGAGTTAGCTCAAAAATCTAAGCCTACAGGCACATGAAAACTGGAAAGAGTTGCAGAAATCAAGCAGAGTGAATTAGTATGAAACAAAGCTGGGAGCCGAATCCAGATACCAGAAGTTTGGGTTTAACTCTTCTGGTCAGTTGCCTCTACAACTGGACTGACCAATTGTGGAAACACACCATTTTTTTTTTACATTAAAGAATACTAGTATGGTTCAACTCTAATTCAAGCCTGCCAGAGTTGGAAAATAAATATCAGAACCTTATCAGTCTTTCTCCCATGCTGGACTATACTACACAGCAGTCATTTCCAAGACAAAATACTGGTTTTTAACTCATCATTCAAGACAGATTAGTAAAAATAACATACGTGAGTGAGGCCCACTGTCCAAAGAGAACTGTGTGATGAGATTATTAATGGGATAGTTTAATCATGGCAAAATCCACAATAGGAGGATGCTCAGTATTCTTATCCCAGGAGTCTAGACATCCCCTACGAAAGTCCCTGAAACTGTGGGCCATCTTTCTGCATGCACATATTGTGTTTTCACACCTGATTGAAGGTAAAACTTAAGGTTAAATGTAGAACACCAAACAATGTGAAAATTACATAGCTCTTAGGTCATCACTTCACCTCCCTTAGGCAGCTGAAAAGTTCTTACATGCAACCTGCCCCATAGCTGTCTTGCCACAATAGAAAGACAGGCAAATGCCACTCTACCCAAAATATGCTGTGAGCACTACACCTGAAATATTGGTACCACAATTAGTGTGACCACAAAAAATTAACAGTAGATCTTTTTTGAAATGTCCAAAGGGTTTTGTAAAGTATCTCCAGGAAGGCTTCTTTGAATCTACCTGTTCTTCGTAGGGTCAATCTTTATAGGCATTAGAACTATAGGAAAATCTAGCAAAAGGACACGTGAGGAAACATGTAGAATACTCTTTGTAGGAATATGTGAGATAAAACAGAGCTTAGATGTTCTCCCGTACATGGGAAGGAGCTGAACCATATGAAAACTTGTTCAGGGAGTTCATTGAAAGTGTGATCTGTAGTAAATGAATAAACTATTTTGCTAGAGCAAATATCTGTATATAAAAGGGATCACTATTTGCTGTAGATGTGAAGGTCAGGAGGTACCCTGTTAGAGTCTCCACCTCAGTTAATACAATCTGCTTAGTTGCTGTATCAAATTTTGTAGGCTCTGACTAAAATAGTATCTGTCTCAGGATGTTAACCTCGCTGTGAAGTCTGACAGAGTTAGAATTAATTTCCGAATTCTAGATGCTGAATGACATTTTCAAAACATTAGTTTTCTCAGTGAACTAATAAGACTACAGGCTCAGCGTATTTTCCATATATGGTTTCTCCCTTTTGGGTTCACAGTGATGCTATGTGCAAGTAACAGCATGTTTGCCAGGAAAAATAAACACAAACAAATGACAACAACAAAAGCTGAAAGTTTTACTTCCTGAAAGTGAAATTGGTCAGTAATGCAGATTATGCATAGTAAATACTGAAGATCCCTGAAGGTAAGCAGAGCAAGGTTATTTTGAAGAAAAATAGATAATGAAAACCATGAGGAGATGTCCTTCCAATTTTTAAGTCTAGAGAAATATTTAATAATTTCAGTAAGATTACTGCCTGAAAAAGTATAGATGTTATCTAGCTTTGAAATTGCTAGGGCTGCTAGAAACCAAGAAGAGGCTAGTTATGAAAAAATAATGAGATGAAATTAAACTTTATTTTCTTATGGAAAAAACTAAGTATTTTTTAAGTAATTCAGGTACAAAATTACATTGTACTGTACATCCCCCCGCCCCACCATTTTTTAAAATACGGGGTGATTTTATAATAATATAAAATATCATATTGGACCTTTTAAGAGGAACAGATGAGTTTCTTACAATCTGAAGCAGTGTTCTTAAATATGTGTGTTGAAGCTGCTCAACCATAAAGATAACCTGTGCAATACCTGTGCAAAAGGATCACAGAAGTTTAATTACATCACTTCTTGGTGTGTCTGTAGTATGTGCTGTTGATATTTAACCTTTTTCATTGCAGCATATTATCTATTTCTGTGAAGATTATTTGAGGAAATTATTCTGTAGTCATACTATAATTTTTACTGAAGTTCTGTTGGGTTTTTTTTCTCTAGCTGTGGAATACAGAGTCCCTGGTTTGAGTTAGGCTAGTTTTTGTCAGAATCCTGTACCCTTGAGTTGTCTGAACCAAATTATGTTGAGTTGTAAACCCTGGAACATTCAGCTCGGCTGTGTTGAGTGAGAGTTGTGTCTTTAAAACCTTTGGTGTCCCCATGAACACAACCTAAGATCATTTGCAGGAGTACTAGAGCTGATCAAGAAACTTTTTCCTAGTTCCCCAGTGCCATCCCTCTACTTCTTGCACAGATGCTGTGGTTTGGACTGAGAAAGTGGAGAAAATAAACAAACAAGGATGAACAACCTGTGAAGAAGGGGAAAAAAACAACACAAAAATTTCCCCCTTTCCACATTCACATCTCAAACCTCCAAATGCTAAAAAGTTAGAAGCAGACAGTGGATGAGCAAGTGGCTGTCTCTTACAGACATCTGAGAAATGAAGCCTGACAGGTATTTGAAAGGGGAAGATAAAGGTCTGAGTGGTAAGAGTCCTTGCTTGGTCAGGAAGAGTGGGACAGGGTAGGAAATCTCTCAGGTACCTGGCTAGTGGCCTTCTGTTTGTAAATGCCTGTGAAACCCAGTGGTAAGCCCTCATTCCAGTCTGCTCCTTCCACTGCTGTTTTTTAATTCTCTGCTTGCTTGAATAGCTGAGGTGTGTGTAGTGGATCAGAAGGTGATCAATAATTGTTGAAACAAACAGGTTTCAATACAAGACCATAGTCCAAAACATCATTTTAGGTTGAATTTCTTTTAAATAAACTTAAAAGTGGTATATGACCTAAGCTGAAACAGGAGTCATGGTTTTGAACCCAAGCATTATATAATTAGGAAGGTCTGTAAAACTTTAGCTTGCCTTTGTCATGTTTATGAATTCTAAAAAAATCTTCTTTTTGGACCTTTTCTGCCTCAACTGATATTAAGACCAAATGGTGCCAACAGACTTGTTCACAAACGAATATTTGTGCTAGAGTCTACAAAAGGTCATAAATAGTCCCTTTTCATTTTCAGTTCTCCTATTTCACAGCAGTGTTAGCTGTTTTAAGTGTATAGATAAGACTTAAGTATTAGTCCTACAAACATCTAGGCCAATCTTTTTTTCCTTCATGACTCAGCATAGGCACCAGAACTTCTTAGCACAGGCTAGTTCAATGCTCATAGTAAAATTTGATCTAATATTAACATCTAATTCTCTCATCCACACCAAGCATGGACAAGATCTTAATCCTTCCTCTTCACAGTAATTTTGTTCTGAATTCCAAGACACACTTAGGTCTTCTTCCTTTCCCAACCTTATTCTAGATTAGGGAAATAAAGACATTTCAGCGATTTCCTTTTCAGGTTAGGTTTTCCGGACCCCAGTTCAATCTTGTGTTGCCTTGAACTTGCTCATATCATTGCACTTGTAATGAAATACACTCATAAACCCTCAAAACAACTACCAAGATGCTTCTTAAAAAGAAGCACATCTTAAAATGCAAGGTACTTGAAATTCAATCTAGGAAGGAGCTCATATATCGTACTTTAGTGCTCTGCAAACTGAAGGAAGGCACTTGAAATGCCAGTGTGAAAGAACTCTGAAATAACTTCATTTATATGAAGTTGCCTTTTTAAGACACTGCAGTACTTTTTGCCATCTCTATACAAAACAGCAGCTTTTACTTTAAATTCACAAGATTTACGGTGTCAGCCAGGATGGCTGGGCTGAGCTGGGTCCCTTCTTGCTTACCAGGATGACTGAAATGCCACCTAAGTGCTGCAGGACATGGACTTCATGGTTTACAAAAGCACTTGCCTCTCATGATACCTGAAAGACCACATACATCTGAGAACGGAAATACCTTTAAAAAGCCCCATGGTGTTAGAAAGTGCAGCACCAGACAAATGAAGCTATTTCACTCAAGTTTGTTTTGGCAGGTTTTCAACTCTCTAGTCTATCCTTGCCTTGTATTCACACACAAGACTTGGAACAATTCCATTTATCAAGTCTACCTAGATGGAGCATTAAGTTGGCCTCTAAAACAAGACAGGGACAAAAGGGAAAAGTAACACAATTCAATACTGTTAACAATTTTCTCACTATAGTTTTATGTATGCAGGACAAAAAAATGCAAGGTAGACAAAGGGATAAAAATCACATGAAATCTGAAGATGCAAAAGACTACTTTTCAAGCCATGCTACTCGGCATAAGAAAATGTTAGCCAAATATGAAAACTTACTTTTGTGAAAAAAGTTATCAGAATATCTCAGAATAATTTTCAACTAAGCTAGAAAGGGGATACATACTTATTTCCATAGTCTAAACCAGACACTTGCTAGTGCTTTGTGTAAGACTGAAGCACTACCAGTTATGCACATTATATTTTTATATAATAATAGAATGGCTATAATTACACACATATCATATATCTAGCATACATCTGCTAATGGAAATATAAAATTACTCTGTGTTTCAAGCAAAAGCTACTCTTCACTTTACACCATATTTCAAGTGAAGCTACATTTATACAATACCAGTACTCGTGTTAGCTACTACCAGGAAAGCATTACTAAATATGTACACTTGGGCATCTGTTCACATAAGAAAAGTTTTTCAATTGCTGAACTTTCATAGCAACTTTAGGAAAAATGAAAAAATTTTGGCTAGCCACTATCATACATTGAACCTGAAAAATGAAAGAAACATCCTTACTCTATTTTGGAATTTAACTTGGACAAAAGTCAGCTTACATTTTATTCTCAGGCATTTCAGTAAACCATAACCAAGTTATGATCAGTTTTAATTAAGTTAATGGATTATGAAAAGTAACTACCTAAAATCACACAAATACTTTTTACTAGAGCCTGCATTTGGCTTCTAAAAACTGGTTTAGTTTGGCAGAAGGTTATACTTACCAAATGGCAAAAGCAAGAATAAAAAAGCAATGAGAAAACATTGCCAGTGGGATGTCATCTAATATCTTAAAAATTGTCTCCACTAATAAATGTATCTTGCAATAATTTCAATGGTGTAATTTACAAACCCTTAAGGAAGAAATTGTATTTTTATGATCATGAAATTCCCAAAGTAACTTTGTTGAGCATTTTTAAGTACTACTGTAAGATACGGGCCACCCTTCCTGCTGCATTTTCTCTGTGTTACATAGCTATCAAATAGAGCACATACTCTAAGCCAGTCTTGTGCTCCAAGCTTTTGAAGACTAATGCAATTTAAGTCAGAATCTTAACTTGATTCAGAGTATCAAACTGATGGATACTTGTTTATTCAAATTATAAATAAGTTTTTTACATATAGAACAAACCAAAGTATAGATACATGAG
>WEKY01003607.1:27956-40566 GCA_013390045.1 Picathartes gymnocephalus | reverse complement strand
TGTGCAATAAAAGACTTTTTACTGCAAACAGAGACTCCTCTCATCTCCCAACAGACCCAATACAACCTCGACCCTGAGCAGTGCTTTTCCAGGGCCTTGCCAGCCAAACCCAGCAGCAATCGGTGAATCCTCGTCCCCAGCTCTGGCATGGTGGCGTGGGATTCTAGAAAAATAGAAATAATAATGATAATTGCAATCATAATGATGATTATGATGAAAAAAAAATAAATCCCAGCTCTGCACAGGGTTTGTTCTTCACCAGCCCTGTGGCACTGCTGAGTCTTGGGGGATTCCTGTGACTGCAGAAAGATCTTCCAGGTGTTTCTTGCTCGTGCCCAGTTAAACCATTCCCCATCCCAGCTGTGCAGCGTGAGGTGGGTCTGTGGATGCAGCATCCACATGTTTTCCGTGCTCTCACGTCCCCTTTGGTCCTGGATAAGAGCAAATGGCTGTGGAAAAATCACAGAATCCCAGAATGATTTGGGTTGGAAGGACCTTAAAACTCACCTCATCCCACCCCTGCCATGGCAGGGACACCTCCCACTGTCCCAGGGTGTCCAACCTGGCCTTGGGATCCAGGGGCAGCCCCAGCTGCTCTGTGCCAGAGCCTCCCCACCCTCCCCGGGGAGGATTTATCCCCAATATCCCACCCAAACCAACCCACTGCCAGTTTGAAGCCGTTCCCCCTCGTCCTGGCACTCCAGGCCCTCGCCCAAAGCCCATCTCCATCCTCCTCGTGGCTCCCTTCAGGAAAATCTCAAGTCCAGTTCACCTTGGGAGGAGGAAGAGGAGGAGGAGGAGGAGGAGGAGGAGGAGACCCTGCTGAGACATTTCCTGGTGCAAGTCCAGTGGTGATTTGATGAATTCCCGGCTGGGTGGGAGCACTGGGAGCACTGGAACCACCTCCCCGCGCGGGACGGTGCAGCCTGCAGAGCCCCTCAGCACAGCCACCCACCCAGCAGGGGTGTGGGGTTTGCTTTTCCCCGGGCTGGGAGGGAAGCTCAGCTCTGGGAGCCGCTGTGCCTGGCTGGGGGCACGAGCAGCCTGCTCTGAGCATCCCTGCCCAGCGCAGGGGGCACCCCCAGCTGCACACGGAGCCCACAAACCCCGGGGAAAGCCCAGCCCTGCCGACAGCACCGCGTGCTGGCCCTGCCCTGTGCAGCACCTTGCTGGTACAGACAGCCCAGGCTGAGAAAAGGCCAGTAATTCACATTTACGGTCGCTTCCCAGTCGGTATTTGCAAGCCCCGAAGGATCTCTACGCTGAATTAATTGGCAACAAAAGGCAGGTGTGTTGCTGCAGGCCCAGGGCTGGGGCTTGGAGGGGTTTTCCCCAGGTTCTGGGAGTGGAAAGGTGAGGGAACAATGACAACTTTTTCCCTTTTTCCCCCCCCTGTTCTGGCAAGAAGTCCTCTACATCTTGTAAGTATTCCCAGGAGAGAGGATGAGTGCTGCAGTCAGATTAAGTCAGCATGAGCAGAATCACATCTGCTGGGGTTTTTGGGGGGCTGTAAGTGATTATAATTGTCCAGAGGACACAGCCAAATTGTTTAAACACCCTGTGAGTGTCAGAAAATGAGCTGTGAACTCGAAAAAACGAAGACATAAATAGCGATAACAGGCTGTTCCAGACTTGTTTGCAGAAATGGATGCCCGGATTTTGGAAAGGAGTTTTATAAGGGCTTTACAAACCGTTTTTTAAAAGTGAATTTTGAAAATGCTTTCGAATAATTGCCGAGACTCATCCACTGATAATCATGTCAGTGAAAAATGGGAATCAGGAGAAAGCTGCTGGGGTTTTCCTGTGCTGTGGGGAGGAGGTGGAAGGGGTTCTCCCTCTGGATCCTGACTGGGAACCCACAAATCCTGAGCAAGGTGCTAACAAACACAGAGGGAGAGGGGCTGTGCTGGCTCTCATCGTCTCCCTTTCATCAAGAGCAGAGCGGTTCCAGGCTTCACGAAATCCTAATTATCCCTTGCTGAAGCCCGCAGCAGGGATGAAGTTTTCAGAAGTGCAGGAATTGCAGGAATTTGGCTCCGCGGTTCCGCAGCCCCGTTCCCAGCCCCGGCCCCGGGGCAGGCTCAGGGCTCCGGAGATGGAAAACCAGATTGTAGCGAAATCTGTTCCGATTGCCGCCGCTCCCCGAGCCGCAGGAAAGCTCCTGGCACCTCCCTTTCCTTCCCTGCCCCAGGCAGGAAACCTGGGCACTTCGGGCAGAGTCAATAATCCTGTTTATTTAGTCTGCGAAAGAAAACTCCTCTTTCTTTCTCTCTCTCCTCTTCTCTTTTTCTCTCCCTCTCTCTCTCTTTTTCTCTCCCCTTCTCTCTCTTTTTCTCTCCCTCTCTCCCTCTTTTTCTCTCCCTTTTTCTGTCCCTCTCTCTCGCCTTCTCTCTCTTTTTCTCTCCCTCTCTCCCTCTTTTTCTCTCCCTTTTTCTGTCCCTCTCTCTCGCCTTCTCTCTCTTTTTCTCTCCCTCTCTCTTTTTCTTTCCCTCTCCCTCTCTTTTTCTCTGTCCCTTTTTCTGTCCCTCTCTCTCCCCTTCTCTCTCTTTTTCTCTCCCCTTCTCTATCTTTTCTCTCTCCCATTCCTCTTTCTCGCTCTCTTTTTCTCTCAATTTCTCTCTCATTTTTCCTCCCTTTCTCTTTTTCTCTCTCCTTTTCTCTCTCAGGAATCTCAGGAGCCATTTAGAACAAATTCCAGCATTTCTGCCACAGGACTGAAGCTCTGAACTCCTGCTTTTTCTCTCCAGGTACCTGAATTCTCTGGGAATGAGCTCCCATCTGCTGTAAAATGGATATTTCATGGGTCTGGCTGCAGTTCTCTCTGTTCCGGGAGGTTCAGCTGCCCCAGGAGCTCCGCGTTCCCTGGAATGTGGATTTTGGGAGGAGCGGGCAGATGAGAGATTCCCTGTGCTCGGGCAGCCGAGGTGGGGATGGAATTCCCTGAGTTTTTCCAGCTGGAGCCCGTGGATTTCTGGTTTCTCAGGCAGAAGGCAGAGACCCAGCCATCCTGTGCCAGCCCCGCGAAAGATCAGCTGCTCAGGCGCACCAGGCATTCTCTCTTTGCATTAAAAACATCAGAAAAGCAAGTGGTGGATCGGGATCTGAGTCGCAGGTTGCCCTCAGAACGCAGCCGACTCTGAGACAGATGAAAGCGCATCCTCCGCGCTCCCAGCGCCCACATCCCCCTGGCTGCCTCTGCCAAGGAGCATCCCGTTAAAACAACGGCATTTGCATATCTGCTACAGCGGGAATTGCACTGAATGGTGCTTTGGGCTGGCTCCAGGAGCGCGGGATCCTGTTCCCCTATTCCATAGATTTCTTGCCTTGTTAGGCAGCTTAATTCCATGGGATTCTTGCGGCAGGAATGAGATCGTGCCCGGCCTGGCAGCAGCAGCCCCAGCACTGATGGAATCTGTGCTCTCTGCAGGGCTCTTACCGAGCTCGGGTTCATTCGCAGCTGGTGAAGATGGAAACAAACCGAAAAACCCCCCTGGCACTCTTTACACAGAGCTAAATAAATAAATTCACTGTGCACTTAAATGCAGCGAACACATACAAATACAGTTAACACATGGAATAAATACAAATTATCCCTGGCCGCTGACTCCTGTGATGCCCAGGGAGTGCAGCCAGCTACTCAAGGAGCATCGGTGCAAATAATACAAATATTATCATGACTGGAGCAAGTAATTACAGGGGGCAGTGAGAGGACAAGGGAGAACGGCCTCGAACTGACAAAGGGCAGGGTTAGATGGGAAACTGGGGAGAAATGGGGTTGGATAAAAGAAGCAGCAGCAGTGCCAGCTCCTGGGCTGCCTGGAGAGGGAGGCACAGCCTCAGGAACAGCAGAGCCGAGCCCTTCCCCAAATCTCTCTGGGATGGGATTTGCGTGCCCAAAAATGCCTGTTGTGGGTACTCACCGAAGGCAGTGTGTGCGCAGTCCCTGCGCTCTGCCCATCTCCGGCATTCCTCCTCCTCCTCCTCCTGCAGGCTGATCCTGGCCACTTTCCTCCTATCCGGGCAAAACCAGCTGCTGGAATTGTAGGAATTGCCCGCTTTGCTCCCCCAGCTGTGACCAGTTCAGCCGCTTGCAGCAGAGCTGGGCGGGTGAGGACGTTCCTCACCCAGCTTTGCCTCAGCTGGGGGGGCCACAGCTGCAGCCAGGGGCAACGAGATGAGATTTGTGGGCTGCAGGGTGAGCTTTGTCAGGACAACTTAATGGGAAAAACAAAAATCAGTTCTCCGTGTGTGGTTACGTCCTGCTGGTCCTTAAGATAATAAAAGGATAAAGCAGAGCTTTTACATGGAGAAGGGAAAGGAATGGAACGTGGGTTGGAAAAGTAAAGACGGCTTTTTAAAATAAAAAAAAAAAAATGTTGAGATCAAAACATTTTTGCTCAGTAGTTAGGAATTTCGTTTTTCCCACAGCTAATGGTGTTTGCAAGGCACTGCCTTGCTGGGTAATTTTTAATTAGAGGCTAGGAGATGGATTCAAGCTCCAAAACTATCTCCGGTTTATGCTCATCCATTTTCTTGAGTCTTTCTGGAGATAATGAATCCTCCCTCCCTTCCTCACTGTCAAATTTGAGTTCGACCTTTTTTTGCTTGTAAATAGATTAGAAAAAAATTAATGCCGGGCTGTAATAAGGTCCTTCATTATGCTGTGGGGAAGGTTATTTATGCTTTTAGGGCTTGCTCCAACCTAACAGGTGTGAAAGGAAGGGCACTTAAGCTCTCCAGTGCTGACAAGGATGTCGTATCTGAGAAATGAAAGTCACCGTGGGTTCATCTCGCTGCTGGTGTTTAAGATGAATATCAGCACCACAGGAAGGTGTATCCTGAAACACCAAGGAGGTGCGTTTTCCACAGGTTCAGATTGAAAGGAATGAGGGACTTGTTTTTACAAACAAGCTGTGGGGCTGCTGGTAGATAAAACCAGCACTGAGAGATAAACAATGGGAAGGATTCCACTGATTGATGGATGGAATGAAAGAGTTTTGTCTTTACAAATAAACTGTAAGTCTGCTGATAAAAGAAATTGTATATTGAGAGATGAAAGAAACAATGGGAAGAACCGTGAATTCCAGGAAATAAAAGTAAAAAAGTTAAGGGTGGGGGGGGTTATACGTTAGAAGGGAATCTCAGGTATCAGGTGCTCAGGGAAGTCTGTGCCTCTCAAATCCCTCAGCCAGTGGGGAAAGAGAGAGGGAAATGCACCGGGAAATTGGGATAAAAAGGAGGCCGTGCCCTCCAAAAATCGGAGAGATCCCAGGGGAAATGGCCCATGGGCTCTCCCTTTATTGGAATAAAGTAAAAGGGACTCCTCTGTCTCCTTTTCGGACACAAACCTCTGGTGTTTGTGGATGGATTTTCCTAACAAGATGGAATTACAGCTGCACGTAACAGGGTGAGGAGAGGTGGGGAACTGGGAGGAGTTTCATTGCTGGCAGCTGAGGGAAGCAGCTGCTGGGTGCCTTCTTCAGCTTTTTGTGTCGTTTTCCCCCAAAATCTGTTAAAGGATTTCTCTAATCCCAGCTGAGTGAGAAGAGACGCTGCTCCGTCCCCCTGCTTGATGGGAACGGGAGCGACGGGCACAGGAAAACCGGGAAGGGGCCCAAAGGGCTCCCGGCCACCCTGAACCGGGGGAAATCCGGTTTTTATGGAGTGGGGAAATGTCTGAGCGTGTGTCTGGGAAAAGGGAGTGCGAATCTTTTCGGGATCAATGCGGAGCACCGCCTTTCTCCTCCGGATTCTGCAATTCGAATCTGGCTTCGAGTGGAGAAGGAAATGGTGGCGTCACCTCTGCTCAAGCAGTTTATTGAAAGGTCGATAAAGCCAATTGCTGCCCCAGGGCAGGGGGAAGCTGAGAGGAGTGCAAGAATTAATGACAGATGTGAAAAAACCGTGGCCTGGCTAAGCCCTGCTGGGTTTGGCCATTGCGGCTTCCACCAGCACTTTGTGTTTCCTTCAGAATTGTTCTTTTTAACAAAGATTATCGTCCTAAACTGTCTCCTAGAAGGAGAAGGGCAAGGCGGCTCTAACACAGACGTGATTTATCACGGGGTAAACCCCAAATCCTCAGTGAAAGCCATCAGTGGCCACTCACCGCCCCCACGGCCCCTTTGACCCCTTTTGTTGGGATCTGCCCGGGGGAAGCTGCAGAACGCCTTTGGGAAGGTGAATTCTCTGCTGGCTGGGGCTGCTCGCTGTGTTTGGAATTGGGGTGAGGCCGAGCCTCTCTGCTGCTCTGGGGACGAGCCTCCTGCGCTTTCCTGGGGATTAAAAACGCCACTGGACGCCCAGGGAGAGATAAAATCAAGCCCTGCTTTATTTGGGGTAAGAAAGGTATTTACGTCTTAACGGAGCTGTTTAGGGGTCGCTTAAACCATAACGAGTCAATTGAGGGTGCTTTGTTGCTATAATTGATGTCACCAACTGGAATTTGCAGTTGCCGAAGCGGCAATAAAAAGTAACTTATAATAACCAGATAATGCTACCTAATCTTTGGGATTCTATCGGATAGGTTTTAATGTCCCTTCCAACCCGAGTCACTCGATGATTCCGGAGCTCTTAGATAATTTGCTGACAAGCTGCAGGCACCCCACCCTGCGGATAAGTGAGACGGGCAGCCCTCGGACAGGAGCAAACCCTGTGGAATTCCGGGCTCCCAGGACAGGCTGCTGCGTGTTGGCCGCAGCTCACACAAATATTTTGGCTCCCAGCTGTGCCCGGGTTATTGCTGCTGCCTTTACCACCCCTTGCAGCTACAGAAAATGAGTCCCAATTAAGCTTCTACTCCAGGGCAAAGCCTGAGGGGTGGCTGAGCCCAGCCTTGAGCCCAGTTGGGCTCGACCCAAAGCCCAGCCTGTCCTGTGCTCTCCTCACTCTGCTGGCTTCTATTTATACGCACATGCCTTGGTTCATTACGAAACTCCTTCCCTGGCAGGGCAGGCATCTATCATTAAATCAAAATCTGTCTGGAAACAGGACAGAGACTCCAGCTTCAAAGGCTGCCACTGCTTTCCGCGCAGCTCTCCTTGCTGGTTGCCTGGGAGGCTTATTCGAAATTATGCACGGGGACAGGCAGCGAGGAATGAGTTCCAAAATCGTCATAATTATGCCCTGGAGTGGGCGAGACTTGGAAACGCGCGGGGAGGAGAGGCAGCTCCATCCCGGCACCCCCGGAGAGAACCAAACAAACCAAAACCCCCCCAGGGATGCTCCAAACCCCCCAGGGATGCTCCAAACCCTCTGTGGGCAATTCCCACCCTCTCTGTCTGCAGTCCCACCCAACAATTCCTTGTTTCATATCAGCTTTCCTTCCACATCATCTCTCCCTGTCTGGGCAAGGCTGGTGGGTGCAGAGATAACAAAAAGCTGTCTCACATTGTGCCCTTTACAGCCCTTTGCCAAAAAACATCCTTGCTTTGTTACTCCAGCCTGGAATCTCAGCCACGCCGTGCTTAAAAAAAATGTTATTAAAAGGCCATTTTGCCTTGCAACGTTTCCACTTTTATAGCCTTAAACATCCAGGTCTGTGCGTTCGGGTTCATGTAATCACGGTGAAAGGAAATGGAAGGTGATTAAGTGTCAGACAGAGTTTTCCAGCGTCTGGGAGAATCCAGTGCCTGGGTAAACACAGCTCAGAACCCCTCGGGGTGGGGCTGGGGTCAGGAGGGTGAATTTTGAACGAGTTTGAAGGGCTCATTGATTCAACCAGTGATCCAAAATGTATTTTTTAATGTGTACAAGCCTATGTGTGTATTGTTAATGGCCTGGTATGACCGTGTGTGTACCGGTTTAATTTGGATTCCATGGAATTACAGAATATCCCGAGTCCAGGATCAGGGTCACAGGGTCCACGGAAGCAATTCCATGATTTTGCTGGGAGCTGGTGTTGCTGATGAACATTGGGCACACAGGTTTCCTGCAGCAGGGGGGCGAAAAATGGAGCGGCTCTATCATATTTTGGGAGACCAATACACAGCCAGACACTCTGATCTAATTAACGTCTACTTAATTAGGCTCAAGTGGATGACTTCAGACCACGAAGCCCAGTGGAGGCAGAGTTGATAACAGACATTTAGAATATCCAGGGTGTCTGAGTTTGCCTCCATCTCTCCCCCAGAGCTCCATGAAATCCCTCTCCGCGGGCAGGGATAAGGAGGGCCTGGCTCCTTCAGACGATCCCTGCTGATTCCTGAGCCAATTCCCAGCTAATACTGAACTTGTAAGATATTTATTCACTCCTGGCTACTCGGGCTGTCCCCACGGTTCACCTTGGGGGAGTTGTGCTCTCACTGGAGGTTTTGATAAAAAATTGAAAAGCCCTTTTTGTTGTCCTGCAAGTCGTTATGTTCACCTGATAAAAATGATTTTGCACCGAACTCCTCCCGTTAATCAACCAGGTCGGTACAATAAATAGTTTTTATCTTTCCTGCCAGAAACCTTTCTTCCCCGTGGTGTCGGGAGCTGAGTGCAAGAGAAGATGTGGACAAAAGAACAGGATCTCAAAGGCTGCCTGATCAATGCCATACAGAGACATGAATTATTGTTGAGGACTTCGGGGAGAGATGGAGTGCTCTGACACCAGGGAGAGGCAATACTGCCTGATTTTTCAACCTCCAGGCACTAAAGGGGAATGAAGGAGCTTCATTCATCTTAATAAATTTATGTCCAGCTTCTGGTTCCGAATGAGATGGATTTTCGTTTTCTGGAGATCTACAGGAGTGAGAATATATAGATATAAAATATGTATATACCCCCCCACACAGCATTGCTTTCATTAACCTGACGCTCCTGACTTTTTCCAGTGGGTCTGGTTGCAAAGTTGGGCTCAAGATGGAGTTTTTGCTCCAGGGCTTTGCATTGATTATCCTGCTCCGTGCTGACCGAAACCCCCGCAGTCCCAGAGCTGCAGCAGCTGCTGGTTTGCAGCAGGGTTTGGCAGGGATGTATTCCTGGGACATCTGACCCCCTTGGAAAGGTGAAATTGCCTTCCCTGGCGTTAGGAAAATCCATCCACAAACACCAGAGGTTTGTGTCCAAAAAGGAGACAGAGGAGTCCCTGTTACTTTATTCCAATAAAGGCAGAGCCCATGGGGCATTTCCCCTGGCATCTCTCCGATTTTTGGAGGGTGCAGCCTCCTTTTTATCCCAATTTCCCGGCCGCATTTCCCTCTCTCTTTCCCCACTGGCTGAGGGATTTGAGAGGCACAGACTGCCCGGAACGCCTGATACCTGAGATTCCCTTCTAATATATAACCCCGCCGTCCCTTAATTTTTTTCTTTTAATTCCTGGAATTCATTGTTCTCCCCATTGTTTCTTTCATCTCTCAATATACAATTTCATTTATCAGTAGACTTACAGTTTATTTGTAAAGACAAAACTCTTTCATTCCATCCACC
Source organism: Picathartes gymnocephalus (assembly GCA_013390045.1). Taxonomy (NCBI): domain Eukaryota; kingdom Metazoa; phylum Chordata; class Aves; order Passeriformes; family Picathartidae; genus Picathartes; species Picathartes gymnocephalus. The sequence goes on along the minus strand of WEKY01003607.1, from coordinate 31,158 downwards.
AATCAGTGGAATCCTTCCCATGGTTTCTTTCATCTCTCAGTGTCAGTCTGATCTACAGCAGGCCCGCAGCTTGTTTGAAAAGACAAACCCTCATTCCTTTCACTGGGAATCTGCACCTCCTCCTCCTCCTCCTCCTCCTCCCTCGAGGGCTTTATCCTTCGTTCATGTTTGCTCACCTGCAGTGACCCCCCCCATCTCCATCCCCCCGGAATTCCTGGAAGGCTGTGCCAGTTCGGATGTGCAGAACACCAACGCGGGGCTGCCCTGACACGGGAGGGGCGAGCTGGAGGAAGAAGGAGCTTCTGCAAATATCACGAGGAGCTAAAATCCCCCGAGTGGCATTTACCTTTGTGATTATCCCCTCTCATCCCCGGCACAGGCTCTTCCTTTCCATCACGGGGTTCTGTGTGACAAAGAGGAGCCAGATTTGCACTGCAAATGCATTTTTGGATGTCCCTGGAAAACACGAGCAGCACCTGCAGCCTCTCCCATCTCAGTATCGCTGCTCCGCACCTGAAATCTTGAGGAACAGCACCCAAAACGGGGCCGCCCACATCACCTGAGGCAGATCCCCCTGCTCGCCACCCGGCTGTCCTTCCCTTCATCCCCCAAAAGCCTCGCAATTCCAGTGTGCTGCTCCAACACGGAGTAACTTACTCAGAGTAGAGAAATCAGGGTGTGTGCAGGTGTCCTGCTGTCCCGTGGCTGCAGCCAGGTTATCTGAGAGCAGTTTGCTGCTGTGGATGTAAAGCAGTAGCTTGCACTGAGCTCCTGAGGAGCAGATGGGGTTTTTTGCCGTGTGGTGCAGCCTAGAAAACAGATTTGATGTAGTGCACCGTGCCTGTCTGGCTTTTAGACTTGTGTCAAGTGGATTTCAGGAAGGCAGACTCCACATAAAGCCCTCGGCTAACAGAGCACCAGGCAGGAGGTTACAGAGCTCTGAAATCAGCAATTAATTCTCCTTCCATTCCAGATGGGGATGAATATTTATTTACTTTGACAGCTTCTATTAGAGGGGGGAGAAAGGTCTTCATTACGTGTTTGGATTTCACAGCACAATCAAGGAAATTAGTAGAAAGTACAAAACAGTAATTAAGGCTGTTAGATTTCTGAGCTCACACGGACACGGGGAATCTTCCCCCTGTGCAAAGCTGCTCCTGCTCCTTGCAGTGCTCCCGGCACTCAGGCACTGAGATTATTCTCTAATGTCACCTCATCTCTCTTCAAAGTGCATTTTGCAGGTTTAACCACCTCAGAGTGGCTCCTGGGGAAAGGCTCCGTGCTCTGCCCTAATTACCTGAGTTTTGGGAGCTCTGGACATGCTGAAATAATGGTCAATTTACAGATATTTGATGAGGGGAGGTCACTGGGGTCTTGCACCAAGGGCCGACCCAGCTGGGCTGAGATAAATGGAGGGATTGCCCCTGCTTTTCCCTGAAATATTAATTTATTGTGTTTTTTGGGGCTCCCTGTGGTTCCTGGCCTGCTTTTGCAGAACTGATGTGAGAAATTCCTGTGTGGTTACACAGGCACTGCTCAAAGGGCTTCAGACCCTGCTGAATACGTAATAAATATATTAAGATACACTGTATTTATTAATTAGCTAATATATTATATATATTTTTATTAATTAGACAGCTGCCTAACAGGAACAATGGTGTTTTAGCAATAATGTTGGCATCTGGAATGAGGGAATTATCACTGTAAAAAAGACAGAGTTGAGATCAGACCCTTTACTCTCTCGGACAGTGTCACTTTGGGAAGGAACCATATGTGGTTTTTAATGTTGCACTGAAGTGGGAGAGGAGAGGAAGAGTTGATTGCCCTCGCTTTGGCAAATCACAGGGCACCAGCATGACCTGCTCTTTACAGCTGAGAACCTTCGGCCTGCAAAGTTCCCGTTTAAAGGCTTTATCTCACTGACCAGATGGTGCAATTTGTCTGCCATGGGCATTTGGGAATATCTGCTGAATTTTGCATAAGGACACGTGTTTTAATCATCCAGAGTCTTTCTGTGCTAATCTCATTTGTCTGCAGTGACCAACCCTTCTCTCATCCCTGGCAATCCTGGAGCTGCTCTGTGGGGGCTTTTCTCCCACCACCTTCCCATCCCCTGGTTTTTTATTGTCTGTCCCTTGGGAATTCCCTTGGGTTTAACTCCTCCTGTTGAGGTGGAACGAAACACTATGGAAAATAAAGCAGATGTGTAGGAGCCCAACCTCTCTCCCAAGTTAATCCTTTCACCAGAATAAATTCTCTTTGAGATGGAGGCAGCAGAGAAGATTAGGGCAGAGGAGGAGCTGGGAAGCTCCTGGATGCGGAGGAGGTGGGAGCTGGTGCTTGGCCAGTGCCCCCTGGACAGGAAGGATGCAAAAAAGGATTCAAATATTTGGAGAAATATTAAAAACAGCACAGTGGGAGATAAAAGGCATTGACCTTCAGTGCCAGTTTTATTCAGGAGGTTCAGGATGGGGCTGCAGCCTCATTGCAGTTGAACTGCTGGGATTGCCCAGAGCAACGGCTCTGCATTGGTACAGCCCAGCAAAGTGCCACCCCTCACAGCAAACCTGTTTGCCCTTGATTGCAGTGGGAAGGCTTATTATTTCATATTTATTATTATTTAGTATTTAACATTTCGGCTGTATTGGTGGTCATACAAGGCAGGGAATCCTGCAGCTCCTCCCACACCCAGCCCAGGGCAGCTCTGTGCATGCCACGGGCACTGGGGCTTGTGGAGCTCTTGAGAGGGACACAAACCATGGGCTGTGCTAAATCAGCTCCCTCTGTGCCAAAGCCATGGAATTTCATGGCTGAGGATGTGTTTAATGTGCTGCTACCACTGGAAACTGTGATGGATTATGTGCAACAACTCTGGTGCACAAGTGAACAGGCGGGCAGTTAATTACTGCAGTGATAACATGTTATGGAAAGGAATTGCACTCGTGGCCATTCATTATGATGATGAATTTCCCCCAGTTTGTCACTGGTCATCTGCACCACTTGCATGACAAATGGCCAGAGTCCCACGCAGAAGGAAATTCCCTTCCCTTCCCTTCCCTTCCCTTCCCTTCCCTTCCCTTCCCTTTTCCCTTCCCTTTTCCCTTCCCTTTTCCCCTTTCTCTTTACCCTTTTCTCTTTCCCCTTTCTCTTTTCCCTTTCCCCTTTTCCCTTTCCTTTTCCCTTCCCCTTTCCCCTTTCGCTG
>WEKY01003607.1:6337-27771 GCA_013390045.1 Picathartes gymnocephalus | reverse complement strand
TCTTTCCCTTCCCTTCCCTTCCCTTCCCTTCCCTTCCCTTCCCTTCCCTTTTCCCTTCCCTTTTCCCTTCCCTTTTCCCCTTTCTCTTTCCCCTTTTCTCTTTCCCCTTTCTCTTTTCCCTTTCCCCTTTTCCCTTTCCCCTTTTCCCTTTCCTTTTCCCCTTTCTCTTTCCCCTTTCTCTTTTCCCTTTCCCCTTTCCCCTTTCCCCTTTCCCCTCTTTTCCTTTCCCTGACAATGTCTAGTTGCTCCAGTGGCCAAATCCAATATTTATATTCATTTGTACAAATGACACCAGAGTGTGCCGTGACACACTGCAGAGCTGCCTTTTAGAGATGAATTTATTTTGGGTTTCTCTGACCACTTAAATACATAAACCACTGCTCTGAAATGCAGGGAGGGAGAGATTTTGGCAAATTGCACAGAGCGAGTGAAATGGCAGCGATTGGGAAGTGGGAGTATTGCCTGGGACGAGATCCTTGACTCTTTTTGAGTGATGAATTTTCCAGCACTAAAGGGCTGGCACGTTTTGTTACACGGGGTCTGATGGGTGCAAACCATCAGTGAGGCTGTTTGGAGACAGAATGTTGTTAACTGGAAGGGAAGGTGGCTCAGGGCCAGGAGCAGGCTGGGAACCCCTGGGTGCCTGGTGCTGGGTTGTAAAACAAACTGTGTGTGCACCCGTTGGCCCCCACCACAGCAGGGGCACCACCAAGCCATGTTTAAAGGGAAGAAATGGAGATTTTTCCAATAAGGAACCTGATCACAGCACAGTATCAGAATGCCTCATTAATTACAAACAGCCTGTAATCAATAGCTCGGTTTCCTGCTGTGTTGAGGTCCTCAAACAAAAGGGCTGCGGTGCTGTGGTGTGAAAAGCTAAAGGGATAAATATTTTAGGGAGGATATCGAGCTCTTTGGTTCGAAAATCAAGGTGAAACATCCTCAAATGCTTGGCTGACCCCTGCTGTCCTCATCCCTTGGAGATTCCTGCACCTCCGCCCCATGTGCTGAGTGCTTCCCAGGAGCTGCTGCTGGTCCAGGGCTGGGTCTGGGCTGGCTGCTCGTGGTGATCCCTGATCAGTGTGAGCTGGAGCAGAGGCCAGGCAAAATGAGAGGAATAAATTAGGGATTTATTGCAAGGCCTTCCAAGGGCACAGCCTGGCAATGCCAGAGCCCGGCTGCAGCCCTGCCAGGATGGGCCTCGAGATGGGCACAGAAAAGGGGCCTGGGCACGGGGTTTCACACTTGGAGAAGTTCTGCTCCATTGGCATCTGGAGCTGAACTGGCCAATGGATCACTGGGAATGATGGAGTTCCATCCTCCTTGCTCGGCCTCCTCTTTTTGACGTTGTTGGTGCTTTTGGGGCTGAGGTTGGGAAGGATTGTCCTGGAATGTTGGGCTGGAGAGAATTGTAGTGTCTGAGTGCCCTGCGAGGAGAGCTCAGTAACACTGAATATGGAGCTGAGAGCTGCACACTGAAGCAGAACAGAAAAAAACCTTCAAACTTAAGGCCTGATTTCCCCTCCAAGGCATCAGAGTTGCCCTTGTCTGGCAGTGACCTCCAGGACATGCAGCCTCACCCAGCTCACCCGCACACTGCAGCCCCTGCTCACAGTCGTTTGTTTTTGGCAGCCAGCGTGCAGAAATGCTGAACCCAAATGATCAGCTCAAAAACGCCCCTAATGTGCATATTCAGCAATGGAAAATCTTCCCAGCTCTCCTCCAAGCTTCGGGAGTGGCTGGATTTTCCCGCTCCTGCACCCAGCCCCGGGTGGGTCTGTCCTCATTTCTGAAGGTCAGCACCTCTAGCCCCGAGCAGGTGATTATCCCAGGGATGTTTTATTCATGCTAATGCTGCCAAATGGAAATTATCTTTTTCATGTTAATGGGGAGTAATTTGAGAAATCGGAAAATCCCTGACCTTTGGGAGATGGAAAAAAGTATCAAGAAAGGGAAGAAAATTTGTCCCAAATGAGGGAGAGGCTGTTCCATGGAGCAGTGACATGGATTCAGTGACATGGGCCACTTTTCCAGGGATGCGGGATGGGGAGCTCCAGCCTTTCCCAGCACTGGAGGATGCTCTGTGCTGCTCCTGCCCGGGGATCAGCAGCTCCAGGCACAGTCTGGGTGGGAAAAGTGACCAAGGCCACCTTTTCCTGACTCTCCTGGCCATGGTGTGAAAGGCACTGAAAATGCACCGTGAGGTTGATGTCCTGGTACCTCCTGAGTGTGAGGGGTTCCCGTTTCTCAGTCTGCACTCAGTCCTTGCTGGGGGGTGGCTCTGGGGTCTGATCTGTGTGTGGGGGCAGGAGAGCTCAGTGTGAGCCCTCTCCCACTCCAGGGCTCTGCTCCCTGTCCATCCCCCTTCCCGAGGGTGGCTCTGATGCTTCCCTGTGCAGCTTCTCCCCTTCCCAAATAATGCTGGCTCAGCTTCAGATGAATTATTAACTGCAGAGCACACTGGGAAGTGGGTGGTTTTCTCCCCAGGAGGAAGCAGAGCTGCAGCATCCTGAGATCCCTTGGATCAGGGAATGCTGCTGGGTCTGCGGCCTCTGCTGCTGGACTTGCCCCAATTGCTGCAGCCTTTTATATTTTAAATAGGATTTCGAAATGGATCACAGGATTCACAGCGAAAGGCTCGGTTTGCCAGAGTGCTTGTGGGAATCACAACATTCTGTTGGGTGGATAAATCATTCCCTGTTTTTCTGCATTTATTCCATGGATGGAAGCAGCTCTGGAGGCTCCTGGAGCAGAAAAGGACCTGGCTCTGCCCTTGGTGCCCGTCCCTCCCTGCTGCCAGGACCCACTCCAAGGCCACCAGTGAAGGGTTAATTACTGCTCAGACTAATTACTATGGGCAGTGTGCATTCTGTTAACATCAAATATAACCACAGAGCCTTTGCTACAGGAACATTGCTTGTGGCTCCTGGAAAAGGAAGTCTGTCTGCTGCATTAATTCCCCAATGGCACATTAATTCCCTTCCTTTATCATAATTACAGCCCTGTGCACTGGGATTGTACAACTCATTTGCTCTCTCGCATTCCACACCACGGAAAAATGCTCTGTGACCTGCAGGCTCCATTGGCTCCGAGTGTCTCACAACTATTTCAGAGTTATAAACACGCAACTGAATTTATTGTCTTATTTTTTTCATTTTGGCGAATGGCAAATAAGGAGATTTTCTTCATCCAGCAGCTTATTTTGGTACCTAGACAGAAATTTAACATTATTAAGTTCCTTGGTCAGAAAAATAGCTGCAGGTGCCCAGCCATCATAATACAAATATAAAATATATCCATATAAAAAGATAAAATGAAAAAAAAAATGTGGAAAATGAGAGGAATAAAGCAGGGATTTATGGCAAGGCCTTCCAAGGGCACAGCCTGGCAATGCCAGAGCCCGGCTGCAGCCCTGCCAGGATGGGCCTCGAGATGGGCACAGAAAAGGGGCCTGGGCACGGGGTTTCACACTTGGAGAAGTTCTGCTCCATTGGCATCTGGAGCTGAACTGGCCAATGGATCACTGGGAATGATGGAGTTCCATCCTCCTTGCTCGGCCTCCTCTTTTTTACCTTGTTGATGCTTTTGGGGCTGAGGTTGGGAAGGATTGTCCTGGAATGTTGGGCTGGAGAGAATTGTTGTGTCTGAGTGCCCTGGGAGGAGAGCTCAGTTATACTGAATATGGAGCTGAGAGCTGCACACTAAAGCAGGACAGAAAAAAAAGAAAAAACTTCAAACTGAAGGCATCAGTGCCCCCGAGGCAGAGGGGATGTTGCTGCCTGGGAGGCCCAGGGAGAGGCTTGGGATGATTCCCACCTGGAATCCACTTGGATGGCTGCTGAGGTGGTTTCTTAAATTCTGACTTTGTTTTCCACGAGTTTGCTGCTCCTCTGCTCCGGTTTTCTCCCTTCCCTTGGTAAATACAGATTGACATCTGCAAACTTTCTGCCTGTGGAAATCGTGCCTCCCTCAGCATCTCCTGCTGCAGGAACTTTGGTAATTTCTGGAAGCTTTTTGTCTTCCCCAAGTCTAATCTTAGACAATAAACAAAGCCAGACAAACACTTCTTCAGTCTGGAAAGGCACAAATAAGCAACCTGTACTTGTTAAATTAGGCACTATAAAAATGCCGAGCTTTAAATCATTGTCCCAGTAATTATTGTCATCACTGTGGTTATTAGATGACATAAGATTTTATTGCTGATAATTTGGAGGCTCTGATACATTTATTTGAGCTGACTGCTCCTTTGCCTAGGAATAATTGCTTAAATTTCTCTCTTGGGTTTTTGCTTCTATGAAAAGATTGTTGACCTTGAAGCTTTTCCTTTATTTTGGATTCTTGTTCAAATGCAAATACTGAGAAAATACCTAGGGAAAGAAATGTAACTCACCAAGCAGAACATGGCATTTGGGGACCCGGGAGGGAGAACTCAGGTTTTGGGTTGTCAGAGACCCCCAGCTTCTCTCTTAATCCTTTTTATCATTATTTTAAGAGCAGAAAGTGAGGTTTGCTTTTCCATAAGCAGATGTTGATGTGTTTGAGTGCTCTGAGTGCTGAAGGCTTGCACTGGGGGTTGATGGAATTGATGGATCTTTTGTGGAGCTGCCAGGACCCTGCCCCAGCCCAGGAAATGCTGTGCTTGGGGGATGCACCTTTTCAGCTGTGGTGAGAACAAAGAATGAGTTAGGAAATAAATTAAGGAGAAAAAAAAAAAGAGCTGGGTAACAGCATCTACCAGTGCCAGGCAGGGTGACAGACTCTGGAGAGCTCTGAAATGTCATGGTTTCATGCAGTGTGCAAATAAGGATGAAATTGAAAACCAGCTCTTTTAGCAGAGGTAACTCTTAATTTGCATGAAATAATAATCAAGTCATTATCAGGGCACCTTAAGCAGCCATGCTGAAGGTCAGTTAACTGCACAGACAGACACCCCACAACAGGCTCTGTCTGGCACCACTTCGGAAGGAGAAGGATAATTACCCCTGGGATTTGTTCATTTTTGTGTCCATTAATCAGGTGTGTGTCTCCAGCTAATAACTGACTTTAGTCTGCCAGCACTGGCAATTGTCCGGCTCTCAGGTGGCTCTGTAGGACTGAACAACACCTTAGCCTGAGGCTGTGAGAAACTGAGGCAAAATTTGAATGGCAAATGGAGGTTTTCAATAATTTTTGACCGGGCGAGTGAAGATTAGAGAGTCCAATGACAAAGGGACTCCTTGTGGATAAAAGGCCAGATGAGTCAAAGAACTTTCATCCAGAATTTTAAAATTCTCCTTTTTTTTTTTATGGAAAAGGGAAGAGGGCGCCTTTGTTGCAGAGAGCTGAAGTGCTGAGAATGGAGGGGAGGCTCCTGAGGGCTGCTCCCTGAGCTGTCAGTGATGACATTTTCACTGAGCTCCTCTCATTCTCACTGAGCTCCTCTCATTCTCACTGAGCTCCTCTTCCCCGGCCAGGAAAAGGTTGCAGTCTTGGCAGCACACAGAAATAATCATGTCTGGTCAAGTGTGGCACAAAGGAGCTGAACTCCAACAAAAGGGAAAGCCACCTGTTTTGGGATGATTTATAGCACTGGCAGGAGAGGGTCAGGCTCAGCTCTGGCATGGCAGCTGGAATAAGCACTGAACAAATGTTTCCCGTTTGTATTCACTGATTTGAACTGCACATCCTTTATTAGGCTCAGACAGAAATGTGGGTGTTATCCCAGTAACGCGGTCTGAGCAGTACATTCTCATTGTTATGCCTCCTATTCATGCCTCAGATGATTTTTCTGTTGGGTTAATGGCAAATACTCTTAGGTAATAACAGGGGTGCAGGTTAATTATTCAGTAAGTGCTGCTAAAGTCAGCAGAGTTTCCTCTCCTGTTACAAAAAGGTTTCATTTCCCACCGTGTCATTAAACATCCTCACTTAAGAGGCCTGAGAATGAATCATTGCCTCTGATTTAGGATCATCAAAAAGCACATAGCTGCTGCCTTTATTTAACTGCCTTGTGATTTAAAGTTAATGAAATTCAGGAATCCCCGCTCTCAGATGTTAAATTGGAGCCTGTCTGGGTGATCTCTGAGCTGCTGCAGCCCAGCCGTGCTCGGGGATCTCTGGTGGTGGTGATGCCCCACACAAATCCCTGGTGCTGGAGCTCCCTGAGAGCAGCACCCAGGCTGCAGAGTAAATCCCTGTGCAGGTGTTGATTTACTGACCCTGCAGCCCTTTCAGATCTCTGCTGGGTTCAGCAACTGAAGGAAGAGTTGCCGTGTTTGGGTGCTAAAATATTGGACTCGACTGAAGGTTGGGCTTGATGATCTTGGAGGTGTTTTCAGCTTGAATGACCCCACGACTCCACGAAATGTGGTTTTCCTGTAGAACGAGGACGAAGTGGGAGTTCAAAGCGAGGTGTTCCCCCTCTCCCACGGGTGATTTGCTCCCCTCTGCCCCACCTCTGCTGACCCGGGGCAGGAGGGGCTGTTCCACCCCTTCCTCTGCCTTTCCTCCCCCTCGTGTCTGCACAAAATTCAGAGGCTGCAGCAGGGATTCTTTCCTTCCAGGGCCAGGCATTTGTTTAATTAACAGTAATAGTGATAATAGTAATAATAATTATGGTAATAATAATAATAACGGTAATGATAATGATAATAATTTTTAAAAATCCTCTTAACCTGCCTGTCTTCCAGAGCTCAGCTGAGTGTTATCCCACAGCCAGACTGGGGGCACTGGGGTTCATTAATTTGCTCCGGGCTGGTGCTTGAGCCAGAAGGGATCTTCAGTCAGGAGAGGCCCCCTCCAAACCCCAGGATTTGAGCAGTGCTGCAGCCACTGCATGGCCAGGACAGGCACAGGACCAGCAAAACCACAAATCAATGTCCAGAGCACCATCAAATGAGGGGAAAAGGGGGAAAAAAGAAGGATGACAGTGGGGTTTTTGTGGGTATTTAACTGCAAGCAAAGTTAAATTGCTTTTCTTGCTGCTTTCCCCTCAGCTCCATGGTGAGGAGGGTTCTGCTGGGCTCCCCCAGGCTGCGTGCAGCTGACAGGAGTTGTCACCATTCCTCACAGTCCTGGAGAGAGCAGTGACCAGTGGCATCTCCAGCCCAGCCCCATTCCATCCCCAAACCTCTCTGAGTGGGTGACATCCCGTGGGATGATGATTTCTGTTTCCTCCTCTGAGTTAGTATCAAAGTGCAGCATTTGTTCAGATTAACATCTCAACCCCCTCTTCTGTTTTGGGGGGCTCTGAAAGCCTGGGTGATACATCAGTGACCAAATGTAATTGCTTTCTCGAAAATACGGCTTTCTAAAAGGAAATCTGACTGGGATGCATGTAGTGAAGGATTTAATTTATGTGGAAGCAATGGGTCTGAAAAAGGAGGAGGAGGAGGAGGAGGAAAAGTTGTGATAGGGAGGCTGAATTCATCTTCGGTTATGAATAACAGATGATTCACTTGGGAATATTTTTTGCTAGATTTAAATGAAATCTCATCAAAAACATGATAATTGGATGTATTTATAAACCTGCAAAGCCCACTCAAGGGAGTTGTCGTAATATTGTCAATACCAGAGGTTAACCCATAAAACCAGTCAGAATTTATTGTTGGAGGAGTTGTACCTTGTAGTAATCCCTGGAAACTGAGGGTTTGACAGACCTTCTCATTCTCTGTTTCTGAATTGTCTCCCAGAAATGAGGAAGTGCTTCTTGGCTCAGCAAAGTTGGGAAAATTTGATGAAGTCGGCCAACAAATTCAAATATTGGTCATATTTGCCCTCCTGGCCAGGGAAAACCACGGATCTGAAAACATTTCCCCTGTGAGGGTGGGGAGGGAGTGGGATGGAATTCCCAGAGAATTCTCTGGATCCCTGGAAGTGTCCGAGGCCAGGCTGGACAGGACACTGGGACAGTGGGAGCTGTCCCTGCCCATGGGCTGGATGGACTTCAAGGTCCTTCCAACCCAACCCCGCCTAACCCAGGCCAGCCCAACCCAGCCCAACCCAACCCAACCCAGCCCAGCCCAACCCAAGCCATCCCCGGATTCTGTGATTCCCTGATCCCCTCAGCCTGCCATACCCAGCGTAGATGTAAGCACAAGGTGTTCCCCAAGTGCTCCTGGCTGGAAGAGGCCTCAGGAGCCCCAGCCCTGTGTGATCCCCCTCAACCTTTGCCATTTCCTTCCTTGGCAGAACGAGAGCAGCCCCCCCAGCAGGCAGCAGGGAATGGGAATCCAGGATGGATTCCACAGGGCCACAGGGGACTGGGGAAGGACCCAGTGACAGCCCTGAAATGCCAAGATCTGGAAATCCACCCAGGGATGGATGCCTGGCACTGCCCCGCAGCTCCTGGAGCGAGGAATGGACACAAGGCCCTCGGAGGTGGGCTCTAACCCCAAAGAGTCACAGCAAGTCCCAGCTCAGGGCAAGTCTGGGAGGAAAAATAATAAGATGTAGAAGAGAAAAAAAAGCTGCTCTGCTCTGAGGTGAAGTTAAATACCAGGAATATTCTGAGCAGCCAAGTTAAAGGGTGTCAGACTGGGAAAGTGCTCTTAAGGTAATGAAAGAACAAGAACAAAATCAAAACTAAAAATGAGACATTTGTCCAGAACCCTCCCTGATGAGGAGCTGCTGGAGCTGGGCTTTGTCTTCCAGGGACAAACCCAGACTGGGATTTTGGGTTCAGGGAGTGGTGAAGAGAAGGATTCATCAGGGAGGGCAGCTCCCAAGGAGGTTGATTATCNCACTGCAGGGCTCTGTGACTTCAGGACTGAGCTGCTGTGCTGTCCCCAAGGCCAGATGAGAGAGAACAAACCACTGATCTCCGCTTTCAGCCTCAAGCACTGATCCTTCCAACATTTTGTCTCGCATTTCCCAGGGAATTTCTGCCCCGAGCGCTGCAGGACATCCCACACCTGTATTTTCCAGAAGAAGAGAGTGATGGTTATTTCAATGTGCTCTACAAACCTCTGGTTCTGATAATTTGGCCTCTCTGGGTCATGTTTGCTTCATCTGCATGCAGGGAGCCACCTCCTCCTTGGTTTAAGGGCTGTAACATTCTCTACTGAGGAAAATACTTTGATAGGGCAGATTTCTTTTTCTTTTTTTTTTTTTTTTTTTCCCCTCACAAATTATCAGGTCATTTAAAAAAATGAGCTCATTTTAATCTAATTCTGCATGTGCAACTGTCTGGAGAGTTATTTTCAGCTCCAGTAGTTGCAGCTTGCAATTATTCTGCTTCCTTTAAGAAAAGAAAAGTAACAGCTCTATATTTTATGCAAATTACTGGCGATCTTTTAGAGCAACTTGTGTTTAGCAGAAGTAAGAGGAAAAATGAGAGGCCCGACGGATGTAATGTGGATTTGAAAAAAAGCACAGGGGAAGCAGGAAAATATGCGAAGATCACTAAAATATTAACATTTAACCACTTAGGCAGGAATATTTCAATTAAAAGCCATGTAATTCTTGTTGAAGTGAAATCAACAGCTCCTAACTAAGCGTGGCTTCTGAAAAAGCAACTTTTTAATTTCATTTCCTTAATGGCTGTGGTTCGGGTGTGCATTCAGACATTCCTGCAAATCCCCCAGAGCTCACAGAGCTTAAGTGGGGTGTCAGGGAGCGCCTCGAGCACCTTCACTCCATCCCAGCAGGGCTGTGCAGGTGGGAATTGGTTTTTTTCCTGCATTTACATCCACATTTCGAGCCCGTTTTGAGTGCAAGCTGCCACTTCTTGTGTCTTGCCCAGGTGCTGCCAGCACAGGCACGGCTGAAGGTCGTGTCCAGTTCCAATGTGCTTTAAATTTGATGCTCATTTTGTGCATTTCCATGGAACCTGCACTGACCCAAACACAATTCAGCAGCACTTTGGGAGTTTATTTACTGGAAAAAAAAAAGCTGGTGCCTGGAATAGGTCCTTAAGGCTGCCTTAGATGTCACAATTATTGCTGTTTAAGGGCATAAATCAACTTTTCTGTCCCTTGCAGGAAAAGGTTTCTCCAATAATATTTCCACTGGAGCTTTACTGGGATCCAAGGATGCTCTCTGTGCCTGTTGGTGGCTCTGGCACAGGGTGCCCAGAGAAGCTGTGGCTGCCCCTGGCAGTGTCCAAGGGCAGCTTGGATGGGCTTTGGAGCAGCCTGGGACAGTGGGAGGTGTCCCTGCCACGGCAGGGCTGGGATGAGACGATCTCTAAGGTCCATTCCCACCCAAACCAGTCTGGAATTCCATGATTCCATGGTAAAACCCTCATCAACCGAGCAGCAGCAAACCTGCCAGGGCCAGCCGTCCCCTCCAGAGCTGAGGAATGACCCCCCAACCAAACCCCACGGCATGAAAATTCCAGAGAAACCTCTGGAGCACCTGAGCCAAGCTGCTGTCACCTCCTCTGGCAGAAGCAGCTCCTGCCTTGCTGAGCTTTCCTCCCCCCAGCCCCAGGAACAGGGAGAGAGGGTGAGAACACGAGGAATTCCCAGGCTTGGAAAGAAGGGAACAAGACTGGAAAAAACTTGGGAGGTTTGAGGCAGCCACTGCAGGGCCTGAGCGCTGCAGACAGAGGCAGGAAAGGCTCGGGGTTGCTCTGATGAGATTTAGGATTTACCAAGGAGGATTTTTTGTGGCTTAAAAAGTAAAAGTTAAAGACACTAGAATTTCAGGATGACACAAGACTTCAGGGGGGAGGATTTGGAAACCTCTGGGGTGAGGTTTGATCTGGAATCCTAAATGCAGGGGAAGGAGGAAGTTCTGTGACAGTGAAAGGTTTTAGGTCTGAGTTTCTGATTTATGGTAACCTGCAATTTATTGTGAACTTCCATTTTAATTTACAACGACCCCCAAACCAGCATTTTACAGCAGCAGGAAGGAGAGAAAGGATAACCCCAGGTTTGGTTCAGGGTGACAATGAACAAGGAATAAACAATTTGTGGGATTCTGAATGGAGGAATCTTGAAAAGGGGGCAAGAGAATGCCAGGAAGGAGGAGGCTTTAGGCAAAGGAGATAATTGAACTGCGCTGGAGATGGGATTTGTGTGCGTGTGTGCAGCCAGGCAAGCGCTTGCTTTAGCTGTAATGACTGCTATAAATCACCCAGTGAAGGCTCTCACCCCACAGCCAGCCTGGGACAGAGCTGCTGCTGCTGCTTCCAGCTCACGGAGCAGATCCCTTGGAGCACCAGGAGCTCGCTCCCATTGTCACCCACCTGGGGACACGGGGACAGCTCGTGCAGGGCCGCCTTTAGGACACCTGGGAGCAGCTGCACTTCCCCGTCACGAACACCAAAGAGCTGCAGGAGCCCTATGGCCCCACCAAACAAATTCCATCAGCTAACCCGTGACCTCCCGAGCGCCCAGCAGGGTCTGGGAGGGTGACAGGAGCTGTTTTCTCTGTCCCAGTGCTTTGGTTTGGCTCCCATTTCCCTGGAGTAGGTGAGGGATCCAGAGCCTGCTCCACATGGACTGGAGTGGGAGTGGGGCGTGCAAGGCCTGGAGATGAAGATTCTGGAAGAAAAGTGTAGCCACACTCCTGAAGTTGAGTATTTTCTATTATTATCAGGCCCTAACTCAGACCTGGATTATTCCTCGTGTTCCTGTGTGGCTTTTTGGGAGCCAGGCCATGGACAAGAGGTGATGGATGCACGGGAAGTTCCAGCTGGACATGAGGCAGAACCTCCTGATGCCCTGGATTTTACCTTTGCTATTTCCCAAACCCTGCAGTGCTCAGGGTGTGACTCTGCAGGGTTCTGCAGCCTGGGAGCTGCTGCTCTCTCACGGTCACACTGACACAACAAAGCCTCTCCAAGGCTGCTCTCCAAGGACACCCAGACTGTCCTGGGCCCAAAATGTGCAACCCAACACCTTGAGAAGGGGGGCTGAGCTGGGGAAATGCCATCATGAGCTAAAGTTTGAATTGGGGAATTGATGCTGAGATGCAAATGGCCCAAAGCTCTAAAGGGGTGAAGAACTCGTGACTCGGGGTCCATGCTGGGCTCCATGGTGAGAGCAGCCTCTGGCTCCCCAGGCTGTGCCTTTGGAGGCCTTTCCAATCAATCTCCACCTTTATTCCCTCTCTCCTGCCTGGGCTCTGCTCTAGGGAGCCACTTCAGGCATCACTCCCTGTGACTGAGCCCCGAACTGGCTGCCCAGGGAAGCTGGGGAGTCTCCTCACTGGGAATATTCCAGAACCACTGGACACAATCCCGTGCTCTGTGCTCTGGGATGAGCAGGGAGGTGGCACCAGGTGGCCTCCCGTGGTCCCTTCCAAGCTGACCCACTCTGGAATCCTTGAACTCTCCTAGGGTTATCAGAATTTTAGGATTTCAGAGTTTCCTATTTGGCACCGTGCTCTGCCTGAATATAAAAGACAAGCAGCAGGCGCTGTGGCTACTCAAAAGAAATATAATGCTCTTTTATTTTTCCTTTTGTGTGTGAAAAATGAGTTGCCCATTGAAAGAAGAGCCTGTTTCACACCACTACATGTGTTTCATGCATATTCACGAAGAAGCAGTTTTGAAAAATACACTGCGGTGCTCTTGCTGCTGCAGATAGAGGAGAACATCACAAATTCCATTTTTTCCCTACTGCTTCACTTCTGCTGCTGTGTAAACACCGAGTGTTTGTTGTGCTGTTGGGATTAACTGGTGTTTGTTTAAGGTGGGCGAGGTGGTTTTAGAAAACAGATGGATTTGGACTGTTTGTTTCCCCCAGGAACTGGAGGAGTGGAAGCTCATTTAGAGTTTTTCTCTGTAATTTTTGCTGTTGGCTCTGAGGGGATGCTGAGAGCCTGCGTTTCCCTCTGTCCTCCCCACCTGCCCCGCCCCAGCTACAGCTCCTGCACTCTGCCTGGGGGGCTCTGGGGGATGAGAAACGCTCTGGAAATCTGCTCAGACCTCAGACACGCCAGCCAGCTTTGGGGGGATTCCTGACCTTTCATTCTGCCTTCGCTGGGGAGAGCAGTTTTGCCTCGGCACGCAGGGTGGGAGTGCAGATAAATGCAGCCAGGGCACGGGAAGCAGAGCTAACGCCCCCGGGGAAAGGTGCAGAGGGAAATTCCTAACTCGGAGCAGGGCCAGAAGGCGAGGGAAGCTCTGGAGCAGGTGCAGGGCTGGGGGGAAGCTGCAGCACCCCGCACTCCTGCCCTTGGGCTGCCTTCGATCTGCAGCCTCCAGGGGAGCCGAGCAGCACAGCTGGAACCTGGCTGGCACTGCCCGGGCTGCAGCCCAGCAGGAGAGAGCTCGTTTGAAAGTTTAGTGCCCAAAATTCGGTGTTTGGCCCCAGAGCTCGGAGCAGAACCTTCAGAGCTCTGCTGCTGATGTGCGTCCGCTGCCCCCGGGAGTCTTTCTGTGCCCCTAGGGGTCTTCCAGAGGTAAATCCACCTGTGAGATTAGGAACAAAAAGGTCCTTTGTTAACTCATTTATAGCAGAGTATTGGAAATATCCACGGTTTAAGGAAAAATTCCTTTCCAGTGGACTAGGAGGGGAAAGCCCCTGTTTTCTGCTTGTTTGAATTATCAGCACACACAGAGGGTGATGTTGGCATTACCAGTGACATGAGGTGCCCCCAAACCCCAGCCCACCCTCTCCATTTCCAGCACAAACAATGAAGAAAGAAAAGAAAGAACACTTCAGGCTTCAGCAGAGGACACTCCAAGTGCCTCCTCTGTTGTACTTTAATTCTGCTCTGCCAAACAAAAAGGCTCTTCCTCCTGCAGAGAGGGGTGGAGGGATGCTGAACATCAGTTCTGGGGGAAAAAAAGAGAGAAATCATTAACAGCAGAGTGAGGGAAAGTGCCCAGAACTGCGTAACTTCTTCCAGCTTACAAATGCAAAAAAAAAAAAAAAAAAGAANNNNCCAAAAAATATTAAATTTTCACGATTTAAAAAAAAAAAAAAAAAAAAAAAAAAAAGAAAAGAAAAAAAAAATTAAAGAAAAAGAGCTTCTTGGAGGTTGATGGGGTTTGGATGTCCCTGGGGGTTTGTCTGATGTATGATCTGGCTGGGAGCAGGCAGGTACAGAGGAACGCTGAGCATTTCGAGGGCAGTGCAGCACAGCCCGAGAATTCCTGAGGAGTTCAACCCCAGCGGGAGCCGGGAAGGTGCGGGAGGGGATGCGGTGGGATCCCTGGGCGTGCTGGAGGTTTTGTTTCCAGGCTCGGAGCTGCGCTGCTGCGGGGCTGGAAGGGCTCTGAGCTCCGCTGAACCTTCCCCGTGAGCCATGCCCATCCCTCCCTGTGCCACCGCGGCTGGAGAGCTCCTGCCGATGGCCTGAGGAGGCAGAAATGCTGATTTCATTATTGTGTGTGGCAGCTTGGCAGCCCCAGGATCAATCATCAGCACTGGCATGCGATGGCCCTTTGATTTTCCCTGCTTTTCCTGCAAGCTCTGCGTGGGCTGGGAAGATTTGCTGCCACGTTACTGAGTGAAAAAATTGTTTATTAAAATCAGCCAGGCTGAATTTGTCACCTGGTCTGGGACGAGAGTGGTCACAAAGACTCGAGGGGTGTCACAAAGATTAGGGAGGTGTCAGTTTAGCCCAGCATCGCCCTGAGACTCAGCTTGAAATTTTCAAAATTTCAAAATTCCAGTTTGTCCTGACTCCTGGATAATTTGGGATAATTCTCCTGTGTTATCAGCCAGAAGTGAGGAAGGGAAGGCTTTGCCTGAGGAGCTGATCTGGGGCTGCTCTGAGCTCCGGCACAGCCCAGCATTTCCCATTTTAGTGGCAGGGAAGTTCAGAATGGACCATCACGTCTCTCCAAACCCCTTAAAAATGGGTCATCACACCTGCTGAACCCCGGAGCTCCTCGAGGCACAGAAATGTTTGTGTTACATCCACATCCTGACAGAGCAGGGAACAAATCCTGACTGAGGCTTCAGGGACTGTTCAGGGGACACAACTGAAAACCAGGTTTAAGGGAAATATTGCAGCAGGATTATAGGCCAAGAAATGGAATGGTTTAGAATTGCTTGGGCTTTTTATTTTTATTTTTTTATGAGAGCTTGCTAAGAAAATGGCACAAAAGAGTGCAAAATCCTGGCTTTATTATGAAGAAAAGGAAAATGTATTTTAAGGTGCAATAAGTAGAGGATATTCAGACAATTCTGACTTTCTGGTATAATCTTGTTACACTGGAGTGCCACCTGCATTTTAGAATTGTGTGTGTGAGGGTATCAGAGCTGGTGAGAAGTTCAGAACGTTTATATTTCTGTGATCAGACAAGAATCTGTTTTTAGAAGCAGGAGATCCCTGTTTGACTCAAGGACAGTACACGAGATATAATTGTGTTCCTCTCATTTAGACATGACAGCAGTGCTGCTCTCACGCCGCTAAAAGACATTTTTTTATTTAAATGGAAGAAATAAAACCTTTTTCCCCCAAGATTTTTTTTTTCTCTTGGAGAAAACAATAATTCTAAATCCTGCCTGATTTTCAGCCAAGTTCCTCTTCCTTCTCTCCCATTTCAGCAGAGCAGGGGACTACAAAGCTCACAGGGAGGCACTTCCCTGGTCACAAATATGAAGACGGTGCATGACAATAATTCAATTTTTCCTCTCAACTAATTTAATTTGTTAACCAAAGAAGGGGGAAAGGCTTTATTGCAAATGGGAAGAGGCAGCTTCTTCCACCTGACTTTACTTGTACTTGACTAACTACTTCATTAGAAGCCAGGCAAGCCCAGTGACAGATCATTAATTTCCAGGGCTGTAATCTGGGAAGAGTTAGGAGGGGGCTGCACTGCCAAGGCCAGCCTAACTGCATTACTGCTCACTAAAGCTGAGCCTAAAGTCTGTTCTCATGCTGCCTCTGGCGTGTTGTGGATTAACTGAATGTATTAAAGCAGCAAATGAGAAGGGAAGAGGTCACCGGGGGTTCTGTCCGGAGGACGTGGTTTCCTGCTGGCACAGGGGATGTCCAGTGCAAAGTGGGGCCACGGCTCGTGGGGGTCTGGGCAAAAGCGATTTTATATTGAGTGGTTATATGGTTATATTACATGATTATATAATATATATGATTATGTAATTATATAGGATTATATAATTATATATTATTATAGAGTATATTATATGATTATATAATATATATGGTTATAGGATATGGTTATATTATATGAATATATAATATATATGATTATATAATTATTATAATTATATATGGATACATAATTATAATTATATATTATAGGATTATATAATATATTATATGGTTATATGATATATATGGTTATATTATATGGTTATATTATATGAGTATATTGATTGATCATACGGTCTCCATGGTCAAAGCGTTTCTATGCTCTTGCGTCCAAGTTCCCATCCCTGGAGGGGTTTAAAAAGTTGGGGTTTTTTTAAGTTTAAAAGGCAGATGGACGTGGCCTCGATGGCCCCGGTGGGTTCTGGAGGCCTCGGGGTTATTGCCTTTTGTCACCGAGTGCAACCCAGCTCCTGCAGGACCTCAGTGACGCTACAGAAACCTGCCTAGCCATGAACAATTGTATTTAAAAGGAAATAAATGTATTTAAGACAGTACATAACATTTCTCCTCCTCAGCCATCAGCTCGTTAGAGCCTTGGCTCGTTTAATTGCACATCCGTTATTGCGAGCTGAGGAAATCACTGCTGGCACCGCCTTTCCCTGTTGCTAAAACCCTTTTTATTTCAGGTCGTAACCGTTTTTTTTCTCTGCCTTTATTGCATCTGCAAGAATCCACTGCAGCTGCCAATAAACCTTTTGAAAGGTTGTTTGCACAGAAGAGAAAACCCAGCCCAAACACGCTGTAAAATCAGGACAGAGGAATTGTTTTCCGCAACACGCTGACCTGAAATTTGATGGCAGCACTTCCAGCTTCATTAAGTTCTTTCCAGGGCCTGGTAAAAGTGGCATTCTGGAGAAGGCTTTTGGAGGAGAAGCTTTGCTGTTCCTTTCAGTGGGAGCAGGGGGCACAGCAAGAAGAAAATGAGATTATTTCCTGCACAGGCAATGGCTGAGGCTCTCTCATGTGAGGCACGAGAAACAGGGAGCATTCTGCAGGATTTTTTAA
Organism: Picathartes gymnocephalus; assembly: GCA_013390045.1. Classification (NCBI taxonomy): domain Eukaryota; kingdom Metazoa; phylum Chordata; class Aves; order Passeriformes; family Picathartidae; genus Picathartes; species Picathartes gymnocephalus. The sequence continues at coordinate 10,767 of WEKY01003607.1, read as the reverse complement.
CATCTCACAAGCCTTGCTTTTGAAAGCCTTCAACACCTAAAAGGCTTTACAGATTCGTGATATTCATTGATTTAGGCGAAGTTACAAAGGCCAGGAGAGGAAAAAGTGAATCACTGGGGATTCAGAGAGCTTCCATTATTTCCACAGTCATGCAAACCATGAACTCATGGGGAATCTGACAGTGCAAACCATAAATTCGTGAGGAATCTGAGAGGTTCCCAGGACTCTCACCAGTGGGAGGGGGGGTTAAGTGCTTTACAGGATTGCTCTCCAAGTTGTTTTAAGTTGATGTGTGACAGAAGCAAATCTGGTGCCACCAAAGGCTGGGGATAGCAAACGTAATTGTTCAGTGTTCTGCAGCTTCACAAAAGGATTTGTTGATTCCCACCGTGGTTACATTGATTTTATACCTTTCTGAGCACACAAAACAGCAATTAGTCAATGCCGTGCATTGCATTTCTGACAGGTATAAAATTATAGTGCCAATTATTTTGCACGAGTTGATGAACAACAGCAGAGGGTTCTGAACAGTCTCTAAGACAGTGCTGGCAGAGAAATCTGTCACTTCAGTGTTTGAAAGGTAATTTCCAATAAAATTGAACAAAACCCTTTGTGATGCGTGCATGCTGCACTGTTTTTATTCTAACGGTGGCCACTCCTTTACTGACACAAAATAACATTTATTAAACCTCAACCACTTCAGAGTGTGGTAACCGAGGTCTCTCTGATGTAGGGGGTTCTGAGCTTCCTCTTCAACAGCCACAAACCTGTATCACCTGACCACAGAAAATCTTTACCCGTTTTTGTGGCACTTATTTCACCTTCAGGCAGCTGGAACAGAAAATTTTGCTCCAGGGCAAGTGGAATCCCACACCTCCAAAGAACTGGGGTTTGCACAGTGTGGTTGTTTCCTGCCAGCAAGCAGGGGAAACAAGACAAAACTCCCAGAACGCAGATCAGCCTCCAACTGACTTTATTTGAAAATCACCTATCTTTATAACCCCTGTGTACAGGCATTGTACTATTGGTTAGAAAGATGACCACACTCTACAACTCTTGGTTAACTAATAATAGCTTTATCACACCAGCTGCAAGACTGGTTTCATAGTTTTAGAAACTGTTTCATAAACACTGCTGGCAAAACTGTGAGAAAACTTTCTCTCTTGCTCTAAACATGCCTGAGTTCTTCACTCAGGTTTTTGTTGGCATCCACAGCACAGAGGTTCAGTTTAATTTTAATCTTCACATAATTTGAATTATTTCATCTCTCTCTGTCAAACAAGCAAATGACAAATGCAACAAGCCCTGCCACTGGCTTGCGTTGCTGAAAGCCAGCTCGTGAGTTATGCTCTGTCCTTCTAGGGAAGGTGGCATTTCCCAAGCGGGAATGCAGATTTTTGGGAAGCTGCAGGAACTCACATCCCTCTCGCTGTAAAATCCCTGCAATTCCAGCAATTTTGGGAATCACCTATTCCAGTTTGCTGCTCCTGGAGCAGGGTTTGGCAGGAACACCCAGTTCTGCAGGGCTGAGGGAATAATGTGAATAACAGACCTGTTAAAACGTGATTTCCCAGAGAATTTGGGGAATTGCCTCCTGAGGAAGCGAGACACGGCTGGGTGAGACATCAGGAAATTCCCGAGATCTCCCTGCTGTGGGATTGTCCCAGCACAAATCACTGGGAATTCCCTGCACTGCTGGGGCCCAGAAAGGGAAGGAAAACCCTGCCACACTGAGGAATCTCTTGTCTTACCCAGGGAGGTGAAATGCAGGTGCTGTTCCTGGGTTTTTTAATGCTCGGGACCTTGATTTGTGCCCCCTGAACTCCTCTGTCCCTGGAATCCTCACCCAGGATTGTCCAGGAGCGTCCCTGGAGCAGAAGGTGGGGCTGGATCTCACGTGGAGGTTCAGGCTGGGACAATTCTGCTTTTTGAGGAGAGGAAAGGAGCACGTTCCTGCCCTTTTTTCCTCCCCTGGGTTCCACACATCTTGTGGCTGGAGAAATGAACGGGCAGAAATATTTGTGGAAAAAATACACAACATCCCATTTTTGGGAACTGTTTCTCTCTAAGGTTAAGCTCAGTTTTGCCACCACGACTCTAAAAAGCAGAGAACTTCTTTGCCTTTAAAGTGTCAGATTTTGTAATTGAGGCCCAGGATGGAATTACCCCACAAATTCGTTTCCTTTTTGCCAACAAACGAGGCCATGAGGGGCAGGATTTGGGATTACTCCAGAGGGGTTCCCTTGGTTGGAATTTCTAACCAAAATTCCCAATTGTGATAAATTTCATTCGGTGATAATCAGTGGACGCTAGAAACAGCCTGAGTAAAGAACTCAGGCATGTTTAGAGCAAGAGGGAAAGTTTTCTCATGGTTTCGCTGGTATCGTTTATGAAACGGCTTCAGAAACTATGGAAACACGGTCTGGCAGCTGGTGTGATAAAACCATTATTAGTTAACCAGGAGTTGTACAGTGTGTTCATCTTTCCAACCAGCACGACACCTGTGCACAGGGGTTATAAAAGATGTGGGACTTTGAAATAAAGCGGGTTGGAGGCTGATCTGCGTTCTGGGAGTCCCGTCTTTCCTGCCCTGCTTGGTGGCAGGGAAACAGCGACAACGATCAGTGCGCGGCCGAGGGAGAAGGGATGTCTGCTTTCCCGCTCCCGGCAGGCACCGTGTCCAGGGAGGAGGATTTCCCTGGGATGCTGAGATCCCGAGGAGCGGCAGGGCTGGCTAATCAAGGCCTCATTAACGCTAATGAGGGCGAGAGCACAGCTCCTCTCCTGCGGGGTGCAGGCAGCCCTAAAGACAGCTTGGGATGGGGCTGGGAATGGGGGGAGAGCCTCGCCTGGCCTCCGGCAGAGCCCGCGGGACATCCCGAGCGCTCCCAGGTGTTCCCCATTCCCGTGTTTGTCCTCACGGGATGATCCCACCCAGGCCTGGGGGCAGAGCGAATTTAAGGCTCCCAATTTCTTCTTCTTCCACTTTCTAATTCTGGATTGGGACCTTGCCTCCTCTCTTCCTCCAGCCAAGGACCTCATCCCAGCTTCTTCCTAAAGGTAATTTCTTGGGGTTTAGGTTGTGTCAGCCAAGCCGAGTGGCAGGGGTGAATTTTTTTAACTCAAACTGAACAAAAGTATTTAATTTCTATACCCTCTAAATCTGTTTTTACAGCCTAAGGTTTGCCTGCTTTGTCACTCTTCAGAGAAAAGCAAAAGAGGTCCTAAAGCTTTCTTATTTCTTGGTGGAGTCTTAAAAATTTGATAAAAAATTATTAGGTGAGAACTGGGGCTGAAAATAGAGATGTTTCCTAAATTAAAGCTTTTTATAAATGTGTTTAGAAGCCTGAGCTACACCCAGCCATTGCCTTTTGGTTAAAGGGAAAGCTTTTCTTGTAAAACAAAAGTAAATTCTCTTCATTCCTTTCCCCTTTACGCTCCTCAATTTAGCAACGGTGTTTAGCAGCTTGCTGAGTCTGTTTAATTGTCTTGAAATCATTATTTTATTGTTCCTTTTCCTTTGGGAGAGCTGGAGTTTTTGGGAAGAAAACTTTTGGCCTTGAATGGTTGAACTGGGTCCTGAGTGAGGCCGCGCGAGGTCTGCTGGTTTTTAGGGGGGGCTGAATTTGACCCCCTTTGTCCGTTCCCAGCTGGGGACCCTGCGGATGGGGCTGCTCCTCTGCTCCACGGGCTGGGATGTTCCCGACACTGCTGGCCTTCCCCTGGGCTGTTGAGATGGGCATTTGAAATCCAATATAACCCAGCAAAAATTCTGTGTAAAAAATAAACCCCTGTGAAGCAGACGATCATTTAGAGATAAACAATATTCTGATTTTTGCTGTTGTTTTCTTGCTCCGTTGATGATGTGGTGCTCGAACCCGTGCAAGCCCCAGCTATTGTTTTTCAGATGAACTTTTGATTTTAACGAAGTGGAATAAATGGCTTTGAATCGGTTATCACTGCTAAGGAAAGAAAGGACGTGGAAGTATTCAGCTGATTTGACGGGTCAGGTGAAATATTTCACAAATTAGCAGCACGTTTAACTCCACGGGGAGACGATGAGCGAAATTTCCCTGTGTGATTTTTATCAACTGGAAGGGAATTACCCCAGCAGCTCCTGGCAGAAGCTGCAGCCTGGAGTTCTGGTAGGAGCAGGGTGGAAAAGCCAGGTGCGGGAGGAGGTTTTGTGAATTCAAAAGGAACCTGCTCACCCTGGGGGATCCCAGCACATCTGGCTCTGGAATGGTTTGGAGCTGCAGCTGAGCGTGGGGAGGGCAAAGATCTGTGATTCCTTTCCTTGTGCGGTACCGGGACGGAAATTAAGGAATTTGGGATTTGGGATGTGGTTTAAAGTCGGGGTGTTTTTTGTTGGTGGTTTTTTTTGGTTGGTTTTTTTTTTTGGGTGTTTTTTTTTTTTTTTTTTGTGGGGG
>WEKY01003604.1:0-32189 GCA_013390045.1 Picathartes gymnocephalus | reverse complement strand
ATATTTTTTTTTATTTTATCAATATATACTTGGAAATACCTCATTTGGAAACATGAAAAGATTTGTGTTAACTGCTAATGCAGCTTTAAAGGCTGTAAAAATATCAAATATCATTTATATTTGTAAATGAACATCAATGTACATTTTTTTTTTCAGCTAAATAAGAATTCAACCCTCTCCAGTATCTTTATTAACCCTATCTGCAACTTATGAAAGTTGTGTGCCTGTATAAATGCAGGGTATATACTATAAAAACAATTTACTTTTGCACACATAAAAGCATATGCACACAAGGACACACTGTTCAATTATTTTTCTTATGAATATTTATTTGTTTTGTGTTTTCTTGATGTATTTAATCAGTATTAGCCTTCTGATTGGGTATTGATTCCTTATTTGATATTTACTCTTATGCCTTCCTTATTTATCCTACAGCATTTTGTACTTCTCTGAAGTAAATGTCACATGTTCAAGTTCACTTTGATTTATCAGCATAATTTTGAAGTATATTGCTGTTCTTTAAAAAGCCTGTAACCCTTCAAATTGTCATTATTGATATTTACGTATAATTCTTCTTTCACTATCTGAGATATTGCAAAAATACTTAACATTACTGGGCCTAGAGCTAATCCATTTAAGAAACAACACAACATGACTTACAGAGACTAACCATTAACTACACTTTGTGTGCCTTTTCCCAATTAAGTACACCATACATTCACAGACAACACTGAGTCTTTTTTCTGCTAGTTTGTAACAAAAAATTGGTTAGTAAAAAGAATTAATTTTTTTCAGTCAGTAATTTTTCCTCACTTACTCCACTATTTTTACATTGTTCAGAGATAACTGTCTCTATTACAACTTCCCAGGTGTCCCTGTCCTTTGCTGTCTGTTATTTTCTTTTCACTGAGGAACCAATTTTTCTTGTTTTCTCCTTCCTTGTAATGTAGTTACAAGCTCTCTCCATCATTGTCTTTTATAACTTTTGGTAATTGTAATTCAGCAACTGTGACAGCCTTTCTTACTGTATTCTCAAAGCTTCTTAGTATTTTATGCTTTTATTCATTAGTCATGTGGTTCTTTTCTCACCTTTCGCAAAATTTCTTTCTGCTCTGTATATCTTTATGACTGCACCAGGAGTTTTAAAGGTCTCTTACTATGATTTATATCTTTCTTTTGAAATAGGTTAGCCTGTTATTATGTACTTGATAAATTCACTTCCACTTACTGCCAGATCTCCTGCAGATTATATTAACTGTTTCTTTTTTGAAGTTGTTTTGGTAAGTTTTTAAATGTCTGATGTCCTTCTCCTTATTATTGATGCCTATTTACCAATAAACAGTAATAAAATTCCATTCAAACTGCCTGAATCCTTCATATTTTTAGACAAATACTTTTATTTGCGTAAAAAAGTAGCAAAAATCTTAGTATGTCTATATAATGCCATTCTGCTCTTTCAACCAATTTCCAGATAAATTAAATCCTCCTTTTCATCAAATAGTCTTTTACATGTATCTATCTTTCAGTTTGTCAGAATACAAAGAATGCCTTGCTCTTCTACTTCAACATCCAATGCTGGCAGCACTAGTCTTTTCCTTTCTTTTTTTGAAATTCATATATATATTAAAATATAATACCAAAGGATATATCATTTTTATTTTGGTTAGCTCAACGCAAACAAATATATATACCTGATATTTTATACAATACCTTCCTTTTGGTCCATTTGATTTAGTACCAAAAAAATACCAATTATTTAGCTGGCTGAATACTCATCTCCCCAATAGCATCTTACTCTGAACTATGATTTCTCTCAGGTTTAGTTGCAGACTTCTGTTCACAGTGTTTGTCCCTAAATTTTCTTTTTCAGTGGAAAATATATATACATATTATGTATATATATTCTCTTGAATGACCAAGCTGGTTGTAGCAAATGGTTTTCAATCTGAGCACCACAACAGATACTCCTGCCACAAATTCTGAGTCATTAAAGTTTAAATCTATGTCTCATGCTTCCAGGTGAACCCAAAGGAAAATCAGAGACCAGTAATACAGGTTATGTTGCAAAGTAATCTGGACTCCACTGTGTGGAGGTTCATTTTTTACCCTTTCTTGCATCAGTAGCAAGCTTTGCACAAACTAAGAGGAAAAGTTACATTAAATAGATCAGACTTTGATTTAAATCAAGTTGCATCACTTTTATACAGCAACACACACTTGAAATTACAAGTTTATCAATTTAAGCTTTATTTCTATGGAATCTTTCTAGAACAGAAAAAAAAAAAATATTCTGCTCTACTTCACAGTTTTGGCAAACCTGTGTTCAAAACCACCAAAACCAGCTGGAATGGCAACATTCCTGTAACACTCCAATTTATATCTATATATGCTTGATGCACAGAGTACATAATAATTTCAGCACATCTAGCAAAACTGTAGTTTAGTGAAATTTTCAGTATAAACGTAACTTTCAGCTACCCAGTTTAAATCCATTAACATTTGGTGGAAGATAACATTTGCTAGTAGATTCATTTGTAATTCAAAGACAAATGAAAAAATAATGCTCTAAGGACTGTTAGCCTTTGTTTCTGTCATAATCAGCTCTCATTTCTCTTGCACAGGAGCTGAACTCTGCTTTAAATTGCATTCAATATTGTAGCACTTCCTTAATTCCACATTACAGAATTCCCCTTGTATAATTAACTCTCTGGAAAACACGCACCTCAAAAATAACCAAAACACAAACAAGCAAAGATGCATGCATTTTGGGGTTGCATCGCAGATTCCATAAGTTTTACAGGATCAGAAACTTTAGTTAAAAAGTTGGAAGCTTCAGTTCAGAATTGTTCTGATTCTTTTTCTTGAAAGACATGGTGGCAGTTACTAAAGAGACAATAAGCTTTGTTCAAACAGTCCTTCACCTTACCCTTAACTTCCCTTAGGACATTCAGGACAGCACATTCTTGTGCAGAAAATAAAGATGAGGGTTTAAGTTTGTCCTCTGACATAAAAAATAATGGGGAAAATAATTTCTGCAGCAGCGCAAAATATCCACATGAAAGATGTCAAAACCTGTGTTACATGCTTCAGGAAGAAAGAGTATGCAGTAGGTAATTTTCCTGCAGATTCAAAGATACTAGTCTGGATACCAAAAAGGCTGATGGAGAGATGTGAAGCTGCCAACAACTTTCTTATGGACTCTTACAGAAATATCCAAAAAGTCTACTTAGCACAGAAAGAAGAATGGAGTTCACTTAATTAAGACATATCTTCAATAATAAGCTTTTTAGTTGAGGATAGAAAAGTAGTTGACTACAAAACAGCCTCACAAAACAACTAAATAAAGCTGCCATTGAAAGTATGGTTTAGATCTAATCATTCATTATGATTAAACATAGATAATGTCAGGTGAAATCACTTAATCAGAGAATCATCAGGTCTGGGAGACCTTTAAGATCATCAAGTCCAACCATCAACCCAGCAGGACCACTCTAATCCCTAAACCACTAAATAATATCACCCAGTGCCAGATCAGACATCTCTTAAACACCAGCTGGTATGGTGACTCCACCACCTCCCTGGACAACCTATTCCAATGCATAACGACCCTAAACAGTGAAATTTTTGCATGACCTACTGTATGCAGAAGAAATAAACATATGGTAAATGTACATGACTGTTTTATTTGCATTTTTTATTGACTGTTAGGTCATAGCCAGAGAGTTGTGGATTGTCACTAGTCACCTGCATATTGTATGGCATGTAATTATAAAAAATTGTTCTGACACTAGTTTGACATTGTGTTGATCCTTAATGTAATCCAATTGCACTAGTAGATTTAAAGGATGCTTAATTGTTTGTTTTAGTCACTGGTTCATTTTATAAGTGAATTTGCACCCTAAATATCCTAATGTCATATTCACATGCAAAACAGATGGACAATCGCAAAAAGAAGCATCAGTTTGTGAAGTTATAATTAGCCTGTAGGGCCCATATAAACAATGTTTTATCTTGTCAGAATTTATTAATGAATGCAAAGGATTTCATTCATGTATTCAAAATATTATACTTTTAGGTGTTGTAGCCTGAGATATAAAATATGAAATTATGAATGCATGTAGTTTACCCAGTGTACAAAACATTCTATAATTTCAAATTCAGAATCTAGAAATGACAGATGAGAGTGGTTTGGGATTATCTCTTTAGGGATCACTGTTCTCCCACAACATGCCACTTACTTTGCTGAATAAAGTAAACATGGCAAGGGGTCAGAACATATGAGAAGAAAATGTGAAGTTTTAATTACTCTGTAATGAGAAATGAAACAATTACATGTTTTGCAGTTTAGTTGTTCTTTGGGGTTTGGGCTGGTTGTGATTTTTTTCCCTGCCTTGTTTTGAGATTTATGCTATCCTAATACACTTTCCCCCACCATACAGCTCATGCAGCATAAAATTTACGAGTTCAGTCACTGATGTTTCAGTCAAGACAAGAGCAATGTCTCCCTCACTACTCTAACAATTGCTATCCTGAGACTATAGCGAATGATCACATCAAAGCAAGTGCAGTATTCTGCTAGAGTAAGCACACTGAAAGTGCTCCCTGTTAAATCATCAAGCCACCTACCTACCCCTATTTTATTCCCCGAATCTGCTGTAAGAGATTTCAGATTTTCTTTGTTACTTTTGTTTCTTTCTATTACACTTTTTAAGTATTCATTAACAAAATCCCCCAGGCCTAGGCTATTATTTACCTGGTTTCTACAAAGCAGAGTTACAAATAAGCCACACTGGAAGCACTCTGGGCTGTTTCTTCAAGGCAGGATTAAAGTGACCCATGGAAGCACAAAAACAGTAGTCAGTAAATCTTTGTCTAAGAGGGATGGTGGGAAAAACAGAGTATTGTTCTTGCATATAAAGATTTAGGAGAACTGTTTTTCAATTTGTTTCTGAATGTTGATAAGACTTTGTGAAATAATATAATCCTATCTCTGTTGAGAAGAATACACGTAAAAAAGCCCACTCAATGTATAACTGGTCATTTGATAACTGCTGGTGAATATCCGTTTGACTCCAGATGAGAATAACTTCATACATATTAAAAAGTGCTATCAGAATAATGAGAACATGCAACTTCAGAAAAGGCTTACAAATGTTTCCTTTTGCAGTACTCCTGAACATAGGAAAGGTAAGAAATTAGGAGCAGCTTCAGAAAAGTTTCCTCAAAAGAAGTACATTTAACCACCTTTAGCAACAGCAACAATGAAATACTGTCTTCCTGACATTGTGTACATTAATCAAAATAAAATATTTCATACCATCACAAGAATATACAGTATAAAAAATATAAAGGAAATCAACTGTGAAGTTTCTGCACCTACTGTAAAAGGGGGGGAAAAAAGTGGATCTTTACATGGGTACCTGAGAAGACAGATCAGGCTTTATTTTGACAATAAAATTGTTCTATTCCTTGAAGAAACAATATTCCACTTCCTCCATGCCTCGCTGTTCTCTTCAACTCTTGTGTTTCCTGCTCATTAACACAGGAAGAAAAAAAGCTTGTTTTTCACTCATATCACTTCCTGGTGCAGTTTCCTTTCCTTACCCCGGTGTCTGGGCAAATGCCTGAGCCAACACAAGGTAGGGGATGAGTCAGAAATAAAAGTGGGAATACATTATCTTTTTTTTCAAAAGCAGCGTCACAGCGGCCATGTAAAATGTTCATTTGTACCACAGTGAGCCAAGGCAATTCTGTGCCTGCATCTGACTCCCTGCCTGATGCAAGTACACACTGGAATTTAACAGATAGTTTTCTCACTGAGGCTTGACTTTATTATACAGTTATAAATCACATGTGCCAGATAAGCTTTAGTGTTTAGTATTTTAGAGGAAGACAGGACAAATCATGTCTCTGGTCATGTACATATCCCTGTAAGATGAATGGGACAACTTAAGCCTGAGGAAGGACAATCTTAAACTCATGAGCTAGGACTGGCCCTATCAGCCAACCTGCTCAGGGGAAAGGTCATATCACTGCATGTCTGTATGGAAGAAAGAGAACACAGGACCTGTTTGGACCTCAAACAGATAATTGGTAAGAATAAATTCTTGTGTCTTGACTCTGACTGAAAACAATGATTTTTAAATTAGGAAAAAATGGAAAAGCTTTTCCTCCCATGAGGACAGTCAGGAAATTAAGAAGGTTGTCCACATAGGTTGTTTAGACTCCATGTTTGGATAAAGGCCTGAGCAACTTTGCCTCACCTTACAGCTGAGTCTGCTTTCAGCAGTAGGACTAGTCAGCTCCTGAGCTCCCTTCCATGCTGAACTATCCTGCTTATAAGGTTTTGACATTCTGACTAGTGTTTCCTTACAATCTTGTTATGTAGACACATACATAACATTTGGAATTTCAGGATTAAACTCTGGATTTACATCTTTGGTTGAACTGTATTTCCATGGATATGACAATTTCTTGAAGTCACATTCTCCTTTTACTAAGCACTGAATCTAAATGCCACAAAGTAACTCTTATAAGAAGCACAGACTTCAAGGTCTCTACCCTCTCGACCGTTAAGTGACAGATTTTCATCACGTAACTAATGTTTATATGTTTCTATTTTGCCTGCAAAGTTTGAGGCACATTTGTGACTGCACTTTGAACTACAACCTGCAAAACCAATACAGAAAATCCTATCAAAACAGAGTACTCACTGTGGAAGGGCCTTCTATTTGTTCAGAAACATACAAGAACAAATAGTACAAAAACATAAGAGAAGCCTCTGCCTCTACAGTTAAACATATGATTGGATATCTTATTCCTTTCTTAGATTCAAATCTTTCTCATGTGTCAGTAAGAATTTTGAGAGTACCAGATGTAAAGCCAGTTTCAAAGTCCTTTTCAGATGACGATCGCCAGACACTCACACAACAGAACAATGAAAAACATTAACCTGCACATTCACTGTAACAAATTCCCCTCCTAACACTATCATTGTGCCTGAACTCTACACAGTACAGAATGCATTGTGCTTCTTGGAGGGTTCCAAATGACCTCATAGAAATGCCACAGGTGAAATGTTGAATCACCAAGCAAAAAATTAAATCACAGAAGAAAGCAGTAAAGGACAGAAATACCTGGTTTCTATGGAAAGCTTTGTTTCCAAGAAAGCAAAGAACATCATTTTTGTTCTCAGTCCTTCAGAAAAAGATAAAAATGATGGCATACAATAGACGGATTATCAAAGGCTCAAACCAGATAATATTTTTAGCATTGGTATTCCTCCTATTCCTGATTTTCTGCTCTCCGTGTTCCACAGTTAAGCACTGTCTCTGTTACCTTCTGTTCCCTGTTTTAGAAGGAGAGAAGGATTTAGGCACTCCAAAACTTGGCTGCTTTCTGCAGTGACTTTTTTTTTCAATTAAGTCCAGTAAAAATTAATTCTATCCACTATCAGTAAACAAATACTCTGTTAATTATAGGAGGTTTTTATGACTGCACTTTGTTTGCTCTATTAATTGAATAAATTTTTCTACCTATTTAGCTACAACCACAACATTCTCCTGAAAGCACTTTTCCTATGATAAGCAGTATCGATTTTGCTACTATTCTTTAAATTTAAATTCAACTGGTTTTAGATTATAAACTTTCTCATCTGGGGCTTTTAGCATCCTTATTAAAATCATATTACTAATAAATATTACTTCCTCTGAGCATCAAACACAGATTTTAAAACTTTGTATTAGTGAAGAAACAATAATAATATCTAAAGCAGTGTCAACAGTCTTCATTACTAAAAAAGAGACTGTTATGCTTTTCACTTTCTAATATGAAGTGATTTTTCAAGAAAATAAATGCTGGGCCTGAGGTGGGATTTTTTTCTTCCTATTTTAATCTCTTCTTATGAGAACCTCTGCTTCTTGTCTTGCCTGTTTTGTTTTTTTTTCCTTCAACATATTTTCATTGGTACTTGTACTATTGAGGCGTTATTTTCTATCCCCGTGCTGCCACATTTACATCAGGCAGAGGTTTTCCTAACCTGTCGGTAGGCTCTGTAGCCTTAGATTTGAGCATTATTTAATCAAGTACATTGACTAAAAATAAATCTAACCTGTTCAGGCACTGGATAAAAAAAACAACCACTTTGTTAAAAGATCTGATTGAGAACCTGTTTTATTAATGCATGTGTCTGTTGAAGGTTAATTGTCATAACAGTGTACTTAATTTTTAAATGCCTCCTAAAGGCTAATTTTTATTGTAACTGAACTGGCAATAAAAGTTACCATGTTCACATCTAACATGGATAGCTGCATTTTCCTCACAAAAAAAGCCCCAACCATAGATAATCCTCTTTTCCATAATAGATATTATCAGCCTGCTTACTCTCACTTTAATTACCATTAGTCAGTATATTTTTCATTAATATTTCTTACAGATTCTGTTTATCATTTTGTTCTTTTATAGCACTAGTAAAATGGGATGAAGAGTCAGGAAATGGTAATTAACAACAAATAGATAAATAACCTTTCTTTGGTCAAAGGTTGGACTCCTGCTCCAGCACAGGGACTTCCACAGGCTGCAGGTGGGTCTGTGCTCCACCACAAACCAACACAGGGACATCTGCCTCACCACAGGCTGCAGCAGGGACTGCAGCGGAATTCTTGCTGTGGTGTCTGAACTACTCACAGACTCTGGTCTGGAGAGTTATTTCCCTCACTCCTCTTTCCAGCTGCAACTGCAGTACCATGGTGAAGCTCTTTTCCCCTTTCTTAAATACATCAGCCCAGCAGCGGCTGAGCCTCGGCCAGCGGTGGGTCCGTGTTGGAGCCAGCCAGCAACGCCTCTGCTGAACCTGGGCGAAGCTTCCAGCAGCTTCTCACAGAAGCCACCACTGTAGCCCCAAATCCAATACTGTTTCCTGGTCAAGGATAGGCCCAAATTGATAAAAAGTAATTAGTTACTTGGAATAAATTCTGTTTTGGAAACCCAAACAAAGACCTGCATTTTTTGTGTTCTTTTTCCTTCTCATCTGTACTATCTGTAAGGAAGTCTTTAGCTAACAGCTACCTTAAAAAAGATCACTATAAAAATCAAAAATTTTAAATATCTCATTTAAAACCTCTTGAGACTGAAAGGAGTTCTGCACATCTTAGTTAAGTGAAAGATTTTTTTTTCCAAAAATTCTAATTTTATTCTTCACAGAATATTTAAAATTAATTCAAAAGGAACATTTCCATTGGGAAAAGAATGCACAAAATCACAGTTGCAAACGAGAAATTACTTTTGTTAGCCCTTGTTCTCTAACAGCTTTCTATTTTAATGCAATTAGTATCAAACAATGAAACATTTAAATACATTTCAGAAGAGAAATAAATTGCCTATGGTTTCAACAACATGCATTTCATTCAGTGTATATCACTGTACACTTTATCTAGATTTATGTATAAAAAAAATTGGCTAAAATCACAAACATATGATCTAGACAATACTTCAATCTATTATGGAAAATTCTATATCTCCCTTACATTTTAGGAAAATATATTAGGAAATACTTTTAAATACCCAAGTAACAGTAAGAGAGAATTTAGGTGAATTACTTTATTTTAAAAGTACTAATTACATCATATTTCAAATTTGTCTGTGATAACAGAGTCCTTAGGTGCCCTACTACTTTGTATGACCATGACAGGTAGAATACTAGAACACTACATAAAGATTTTCTTAGAAGTGCACTCTTACCCAGAGAGAACAGAGTGGAAGTCTGGGATTTTTGTTTTATCATGCTACAAGCTAAGTACATTTTACGTGCAAGATTTGAGACACTATTACACTCTAGAAACACCTTCTCATTAAGGCACAGCTTCATGTTAACAATAAAATTTGCATAATGTGCTCCTTGTAAAGAAAATGTGATCTTTATTCAGATTCTTTACTCAGCATTAGTTCTCTGAATAAAGGCACTCTAAGCACATACTTTATGACAACCATTATTTTCTATTACTTTTTAGTCTATCAATCAAAAACATATCGGTTAATTCAAAACTAATCACCATTTCAAGTTCAATTAATCTAAGGTCTTGGCTCGGTTTTGGTTTAGTTTTGCCCTTTTTCGTTTTTATGTTTGTTTGGGTTTTTTCTATCAGAGCCAAGCTCTCCAAGTATGGACGAAAAACAGCTGTCCCCTTGTTTTGCAGCAACAGCCAAGTTAAGCTGGTCATGGGAAACAGAATACACGGAGTTAATGTCTTTGCCTAGGACAGTGTGAAACATATACTGTCCATCCTTACCTTCTCTTATCTGGAGAGGTTTCTAAGCACATCTTTCATAGACTTTTCTGGGAAGGATTCCACCACTTTGCCTTTACTATTTAACCAGTGTCATAACAATTGCCTTAATATTTCAGACTATACAACATACTGAAATCCAGGTTACCCATATCAAAGCAGACTAGAGACTCATTCCAGTTCTCTGCTCTGTGATTATTAAATATTCCATTAAAAGTGACCAACAACAAACTAAGTGAAACATTCCAAGCAAAATATCCTAAAGACAAGCATTAGAAAAATTTTACATGTTCAGGTATTCTCAAACTATCAAACTCTGAACTTCCATATGCTGGATATCCCATAATGACATTGCCACTTCTTTCACCAATGCCTAAACCCCCAACTTCTCGTTTAGACAAAAAGGAACATTTCACTAGATCTTAGTTACTTTCAGTTTTTTGTTTTGTTGAAAAAAATGGGGAAAATAATTTCATCGAACTATTAATTTTCCTTCAGTTTCACTTCCAAAATTTAAGAACATTTAAGAATAATTTAAGAATACTTCAACTCAAGTTGGCAAACTAACGTTAGAATAAGCAATGTGGCAACAATAACCCTGAAGGGCATCTATGCAATTTTTTACTGCTATTTAAATGAAAATAGCCTACCAAGATTTTCTTGAGAGAAAAGACTGGCATATCTGAAATATTATAACAACTGACTAGAAAACTAGAGAAAGTTAGCACTTCATAAAAAATTCCAGGTTTTGTCTCATGGATAACCCTAGCCTGTCTATTTGATGCATAATCTGGCTCTTTATTTCAGTTAGAAACAAAAAGTATGGATATTTTTTTACACAGCAGATGTGCAGAAGAAAAGTTTGAAATTTTTTTCTAAATCAATATGTGTAATAGTCATATGAAGCACCAAAGTTTCTAAGAAATTATTTTATAATAATAATTATCCAGATCAACCAGTAAGTTTTTAGTAATTTTGAAAATTACCTGGGGTTTTTTTTCAGAATCAAAGATAAAGAATCTGGGTTTACTTTTAGATTAGCTATAGTCTAAGGGCATATACAGTATTACCACTCTAAATCTAATTAACAAATTGTTGTTAATTAAGCTTTCCAAAGTTGTTTTTCCCAATATATGGAGGGATACTTTTCCATAATTGAACATATCAGTCCAATTTAGGGAACATAAATGACAAGCTAAAAAAAGAATATGCTCTCAGTCTGCTTCTCTACATATGCAATTATTAAATTAGCATTGTAAATTTTTATGTTTTGTAAACAGATAATGGGAACTTCCATATATAAAGTAATCTTATTATATCTTTTGAATATAGGCTTGCATTTGTAGAAAAAAAAATGAAATCATTGTTTGAAGCTCATGAATGAATAAATAAAACACATTCAAGAAAAATCAAATGCACTTTTAGCTATTCAAATGATTCATAACGTCTGTATGTCATTGGTGTTATCTCACTAATTATTATAAATTATTATTTAAAATTTATTTTATCTGACAGCTAGTTCAAAAGATTTCAATTTAAGACCTTGAAAAACTCAATGGCAATTAAGTAATATTCTAATACAGGTAATTAACTATGTAGGTGGCAGTATAAATTAACTCAAATTATAAAACACTATTTGCTAAACCTTAGACTTACAGTATAGACTTCTATTACACCTTGAAGCAGTAAAAATATATTACTTATAAGCAACACTTATAGAAACCTAATCTGATGCTTTTTAAACAATATCATTATCTAATTTTGGATCTTTCCTTATTATAAAATCAAAACCATTTTATTTGATCTATGTTATGTTTGGAGGAGGTTTATACTGATATGAAGAGAACAAGAGTCTATTGACCTTAATGTATCTAGCCAAGGTATCACCTGTTGTTCACATGCGTCTGTCTGTCATACAGAACCTCCATAAAGCTTTATGAGCCAGAGATCAAGAGACTGTACTGGAGACCATAACTGTGATTTATGGGTTTGTATACAACTTCTTTTCTTTGAATCAACAGCATATTTAAACCAATAAAACAAACACAAGGATCTGTCATATTGACATGTTTCTTGAGTAATGCAGTGTGACCATAAAACTACCAGAACAGACAGCCACAGAATGTATAATTTATTTTTCCTATTTAACAGACTTTGATCTTGAAAGAGGTTATTTACTATTTTATTTCTTGTACTTGTTTTGCAACATCTACATAACACATCTACACTGACATCAAGAATTGCAGAAGTCAGACCAGCAAAAATATTGTTACTACTGCTAAGTCAACAAACGACCAAACAGTCATAAACTCTCCTTAAAGGTGATATAGTTGGAGTAAAACCAGAGCCAAAAAGTACTGTGACTACTCAGCTCACGGTGTTTTATCTCACAGATCAGGATGGAAATTTCTAGATAAGTGTATCACCAGCCGTACTCATTTTAGAGACCATGCATACAGTTCTCTGTACAGAAACTCCTCCAGAGACAACCCATGACCAACAGGTGTGGTCAATGCTAATTTCCTCTCGCTCTGTGCTGAAAGGCCTCCATGCCATTCACTTTCTGACATTATGAAACTCTCTGAAGGCTTCACCAGTCCTTACCAGTACAACAGTCCAATCCATTCTGTTTCTAAATATATACATTTTTAATAAATGGTTAAATGTTTAGACACATAGACAATGAGGCAAATGAGTTTTCAGTGCCCTTCATCTTGATGCTACATCTTTGGCATACATTTTAAAACCATTTTACAGCTGCAATTGGAATATCAACATTTAAGCCATGGTCACAATTATTACTGTGAGGGATTTTTTTTAGCAAGACTACATATTCACAAAAGGGAAAGTAACAAAAAGTAGTATTTTCACATTTCATCATCATTTTCTTTTTTATTGCATTAAAATTGCAATATTTGACTTACCCTATTGTAGGTGGTTCAGAACCTTCTATTTCCAAATAATCATATTTTTCTTCCATTTGGAAATCGGTAAATATGAGTGAGATAGTATCACCAGGCTCTGCCACAACTGTCCATGTGCAATCTGCATTATTATGATATTCATTAGGAAAGTTGGGGCTCGAGATGATTCCACTTGATCCTCTCATAGTTCCTCCACAAGCATCTTCAGCTGTAAAAAAAAAAAAAAAGAAAAAATTAAAATCACCCCTTAAAAATGTACACTTTCTTGCTGAGAATAGAAATTACAATTGCTTAAGACTTCTTAACATGTTTGACTTGGAATGCTGCTCCAAAATTAAGGTGTCAAAAAAGTAATTTCTTCAAATTTCAATTACTTAAAGATTATTATACTTGCGCCAGCACATATTTTTATAATCTACTATTTCTTAATAATTATAAATCTGGATTAGCATTGTTTCAGTCACTTTATAATAGCATGCAAAAATGTCACTACTTCCTCTTTTGCTTTAACTAAAAATGTTTTCATAAATAAGTCAATCATTAATCCCTATCATATACAGTCTGACACGTGATGTGCAGCAATCACATTATACTGAGAAAAGAAGTATGAGAATCTTAATATATACTAATTGTATTGTCATATTTTATTTTAGTGAGTGTCTAGTCATTAGACTTATTCTTGAGAAATCATTTTCTCATTTTCAAACAGCTGATCAGTTTTCAAACCAAAGCCATTCATGAGTGATTTCTTAATGTCAGATGCAAGATGCTTTCACAACTAATATGTTTATGGCAGAGTAATAAGTTTTAATAGAACAAATATTTACAATTTTACCATAGGAATACATTTTTTATGTCATATGCATAACTGTAAAACGATTTGACCAATTAACACAATGATTTTTTTTTTTTTTTTTTGACAGTGACTCTTTAACCAAAAACTACTCTATTTTTTAGCATGTGATCTTATGCTGGATAAACCAGGCATGCACTGGATATTCATAAAATCAGTTCTAAAAGAACTTATTTTATGATGAAACAATTCTCAAATGACTGATGCTATATATCTTTATTAATACTATACATATGCTTAATAACTCAAAAATTATTTTTGAGGATCTTATGTTACAATTATTTCTGTGAGCTAATAAAATTGATTGGAAATTTAGAGCTTTTACTTTCAAAAATGGAAATACCTTTCAAATAACTTGAATAGAAATACCATATTGCATTACTTATTCAGTTTATTGCCTAAATGTTTGAAGCATATTTGAAAAGCAATTCTTGTTTCTGCTCAATTAGAGTGCTAACATGAATAAAACTTGCCCCAGAGTCTAAAAATCCAATAAATACTGATGAAAAATGCATGATAAGGATAGAAAAAAACCAAAACTTTAAGGAGTATAGGATCACAGAATAAAAAGTTTAAAGAATTCTGACACACATAATGGCTCACTTCTAACAGATGGAAAAAATTTCATGACTCTTTATTACAACAGTTTAGGAGTTAAAAATACTAGATTTTGTCTCTTAAAAATTGTGCTAAATTATGCCATGGCCAAAAAAAAAAAAAAAAAAAAAAAAGTAAAAACATATCTTAAATTTAACCTTACTAATTAGCCAGAGCACTTTGCAGTTTGAATCCACTAAATATAACAAAACTGAGAAACCTCATAACATCACAGGTTCTGGTCCCATACTGTGAATGGAATAATAAATATATATATATAAATAACAATTATATAATGTTTTCATGCATAATGGACATTCAGAAAAATAGTTTTAAATTGCTAGTTTACAGTAGCAAACTGTCCTACTGTATTGCAGAATTCATGTTTTGTTTTTCACAAATGAATTATAGAGAAACATATCTTAGTTCCTCGAAATATAACAAACTGTTTGCTAACAATGTTGCTATAGTCTACTAAAACTTAAAAAATTAGTGTAGCAGTGTTCAAAAATATAAACAATGTCAATGAGTGTGTCCTTTATTCTGAGCCACAGGTGTTTAGAGATTTTTCCAAAGCGTTATTTTGCTACCATCAGCAAAATGGCCCAAACAAATCATCATGGTTTTTATTCTGATTCATGTAGCAAATTTGCCACAAATACAGTTAATATTATCTACATTTGAGTTGCATATATAACCAGAAGCACATTGGATATCATCTTAGTGCATTGCAAGGATTAAAACAATAAACAACAGAATTACTCTACTGTGATCTTATTTTCCTCCACCTGCAATATCATTTGCTTAGTTCAAGTCTTGCAATCAGATCTCCAGAGATCTGGGAGAAGACTGAAAAACATCATGCCCATGCAAATGTTTGGTGCCTTAAGTTGTGAAGAGAGTGTAAAAAAAGATTTGATCTTCAAGTAAATTGACAGGAGTTCTACCACTAACTTCATAGTACACTAGACCCTGACAAATTAAAGAAAATGTAGTAATTGTATCTTGTGCAACCCGCTTTTAGCACCCCTATTTCTGTCACAATTGAAGCAGCATAATTTCTTAGATGTCAGCTGTGAAATGTTGCAAATAAAGGAATAACTGTTGTGGGAATATTTAGGAAGAGTAACAGTGGCTGATCATCAGTGTGCAACAAGGAGATGTGAACGAGGAAGAGAGAAATATAAGCTTTGCTGTCATTTTGGTACAGATCCACCGTAATTCCTTTCCCTGTCTTTCTGTAACTTTCTGAATTACTTCTAACAAACTACCAAGGTATGAGTCCTCAAAGACATTTAAGTTCCTAACCCCCTTTTCCCATGGGAAAAGGCAAGCCCATTCACGGGATTGTCTTTGCTCAAGGACCACAGTATATTTGGTGGCTAAAACAGTAGGATGGGGAAACCCAGTGTGTGCCTAAAGGACATTTAACCTTGGGGGAAAAATAATTTGTGGTGCAAGTTTTATGTTGCAGGGAGCAAAACATCAGGAATGACATGAACCAATGAAGAGTGAATTTTGTGAGGAGCAAGGGCAGTGTGGCAGAGACCTGTGTCTGGCTGGTGTTGGTGCCCAATCATAAGCGTGCTGCTTCTCCTATCATAGGCATCCATGCTGATGAATGGATCCCAAATCATGGCCTATTTTTGAACAAGGTGGATGAAGTCCATGAAATGGGAAAATATATCTGTCTGTGAAAGGATGGAAGATAGTAGTTAATGAGAATGTATTTATCTGTTTGTTGGTTATCAAGAGGGTTTAAGGATATAGTTTAGGTCGTATGTATACGTGCTGCATGTTCCCACATCCAATACACACTACCATCACTGCAATCAAAATTTAGTAGCTAAACAGTGGCTAAGCACATAAATGCCTTGAAAGAACTGTGTGCATCCCTATCCTTTTAATTTCCAGTTATCAAATATGAAGAAGAACATTCATAGAAATTGTAAGAAGACAACATTTCAGTTAAAACTTGATAGAATCTGATATTGTTCAATTACAAATATATAGCTAATACTAGTATTTTTTAAAAATCTACTTTTAAAAGTCACACTCCATACTTTCAAATTAAATTGATTTGGTCATGTACTGGGAAATTTTATCCAATAACTGTCTTGCAAATGTGATATGAAGGCATAAATGCAAAAAATACACTTACTGCCAAGATGTCATTTTTCCTAACATATTTCTCTGATCTTAACCATATGCTGAAAGGGGAAGATTTTACAAAGTGATATGCAAGAGGGGACTTGGCATCAAAAAGCTTTTCAAGGTATTATGAATTCAAATTAAGATCTCTGTTTGAATATGCATAAGGGCCCTTGTGCAGAGGGAGTATCACTGATATTACGATGAATGACGATTATGAAAGTAATGTTTTGGGGGTTTGATTTTTTTTGTTGGTTTCTTGTTTGCTTGTTTGTTTGTTTCTTTTTGTGGGCATAGATTGTTTCTATTTATGTTCATAGATACCTAAAGTTTTTCTCTCCTTTTTTTTTTCCTTTTACCATCTTATGAGTAAATGCCCATAAAAAGAAAAAAAGTGAAATGTGTACATGTTCGAATAATCTCCAGCGAAATCTGATTTTATAAAATTTTATCTTTTATTTTCTTCCTGGTTTGCTGTTCACTGTCCATTTTTCATAATAAATTTTGAAAATATATTTCTCTAGTTGTGTCTTTTTTTTTAATTTTCTGCTTAGTCTTTTAGCTTTCAGTGATATTCACAATAATGTTACATAAATATTGAAATGTAAATTTCAACAAAATGGATGATCAAAGACAGGCAATGTCATCAGTGATTTATAGGACATGCAAATTTGTGGATTTCATTGAGAATTCAATGAGATTGCATGGTAGATCAAGCTTTAATCTGGTACACAATGTATCACATCATCTCATCTGTCATCTAGATATTTATAGCAAACTAAACAGTTAAACTTTCTACACATCCTATACTGCTGTCACAAAAACAAAAACAAAAACAAAAACAAAAACAAAAACAAAAACAAACCTCAGCTTTGATTTAGTTTCTTATTCTATTTCTTCATTGGCTGTCCTACAATCAGCAGAATAGAAACTCTACAGGCTGAAGAGAAAAGCACCCTACAAAGTTAAACTCAGTTTTAAAGTCTGTAGTATTATAGTCTGATTATGGAACTCACAAACGAGCACAGTAAGAGATTACGCAGGCACAAAAATATCTTTAGGAAGCTCCATAAGCAATGCCAGTTTCCTCTGCTTCCTCCTTTGCACAAACAACACTTACTCCTTTTGTTTCCTGCCCACTTTTCTTGGAGAGTCTGTATATGTCTATCGCAGAACTCCAGCAGTGCCAAGCGTTTTGCTAAGGCTCTGTGATTTTAATAATGTCATTGATCTCTGATCGTATGTGAAGTTGCAATTCTTGGGCTTCCCATGCCACATTTGTTTGCGTACAGACATCTGAGAGCTGTTTCTGGTCACCTCACTTCATCAAAAAGTGTGCAAGAAAATCCCTCATCAGTCTGTTCGGTGTGTACTCTGCTGATCCTCTGTTCCTCAATAAACTTTCAGGCTTTGGTAACCAACCACAAAAACACAGTTTAAAGACCTTCTCATTAGGTTAGCAAAATCCTGCCCTGCTAAATAAAAACTAGCTCTTCAGTTTAGTCTCAATAATATAATGTTCACAGTCAGCGAATAAAAGAATGGGGTCTGTACAGCATAGACAACAGTGTCTGTAGTATAATGCATATTATATTTATTTTATATAATATTCTTATACATTCTAAAATCTCCAAATATAATGCAAGATAGATATATAAATATATAATATCTGAGAAACATTTATATGTTGACTTTTTCTACAAATCTATAGCAATAAAAAATTCCAGCCTTTCCTCATAATTTATGCACAAGAATAAATTTACAGATTTCAAAAACTGAAAAATAAAGATTGCAAAACATCTGTCAACTGAAGGTCTTTCAGAATAGCTTTGCAGAAGATTTTTCATCTTTGACTTACATAATGTTGATCCAGCTTTTGAGTAGAGGGACATAAAACAGTTCTTGAGGACAAATGGAAGTCTTATTTTCTATATTGATTTGTAAAACTCACAGATTTAAAATTCCAAATAAACCCAGTGCTGACTATAAATTGGCATGATTCACATCCTCAAATCTCTCCCTTTGCATTTTTGTGCTGTATACCAGTAAAATTTATACAGATTTGACACCCACCAAAAAATTAAAAAATCAAATAACGCATCTGTAGCTAAAGAGGTGAGGAGCTTAAATGGTGCTTGAACATAAGTTAAACGGAATTGCCTTCCCACCTACCACCTTAGAGATAGAACCAAAAAAATTACCTGTGCCAGGGGAAACACTACAATACCCACAACTACAATACTCACACAGCCTGTACCTACCTGGAGGCCTGTCTTGGGCAACACGGGGTGACCCGTGAGGAAGGCGGGCCCGGCACGGCCCGGCCTGCGCTGCAGCCTGGCCATGCTGAGGCTCGGCGGGGCCCGGCGGGCACGGAGGGCAGCAGGGGAGGAACAGCGGGGCACGGAGGGTACGGAGGGCACGGAGGGCACGGAGGGCAGCAGGGGAGGCACAGCGGGCACGGAGGGCAGCAGGGGAGGAACAGCGGGGCACGGAGGGCACGGAGGGCACGGAGGGCACGGAGGGCACGGAGGGCAGCAGGGGAGGCACAGCGGGCACGGAGGGCACGGAGGGCACGGAGGGCAGCAGGGGAGGCACAGCGGGCACGGAGGGCACCAGGGGAGGCCCAGCGGGGCCGGACGGGCACGGAGGGCACCAGGGGAGGCCCAGCGGGGCCGGACGGGCACGGAGGGCAGCACAGGAGCACACGAGTAGGTGAGGACACAGCGAAGGATGAGGGACAAAGGAGAGCCGTAGGCGTTGTCCCCTTGCCGCCGGTCGCTGGCCGGCTGAAGGTGAGGTGCGACAGGAGTGAGGGGAAGGGAGAGATCGAGCCCAGGTGAAGGCAGAGGAAATCTCTGTTTTCTAAGTGTTTTAAGATTTTGTAAGTTTGTTTTTGTTTTTGTTTTTGTTTTTTTCTGCATATCCTGAATCAGTAACTAAACGTTTATGTACCTGGCCATAAATTAAAGTAATATCCTCAGGGTTGCCCCGTTTTTCTCCAAGGAAACGTTATGTTGTGGGTGTGATTTAGGTGAGTTGGACTCTCCTGCACTGATAGGAAAGGTAACTTTTCTAGTAAATGCTGCACAGAGGTCTCATTTAATTGTTCTTTATTCTATAAAGAAGGAAGGAAACATTTAAACACAAGACACAAGTAAAGTCTTGGCACCTAAAGCCAATACTTTGTCTTTTTTACAAAAAAAAAAAAAAAAGGATGCAGCTTCCTCAACTCTTACCTATATGTTTGGTTTAAAATGTACATAGATTTTTTTTTTTTTAAATTTTCTGTTTCAGTAGGCCAGGACTTGAAATTGATGGATTAACTCACAAGATTTTTTAACAAAAATAACCAGCCTGTATATCAGTCAACTATACCTTTAGTGCTGTCTTCCAATAAAAAAATAAATTACACCTTTTTCTCATGTAAAAATGAACTTTGAGAAAGGATTAGTGCTTTTATTGCTTACAAACCAAGGTAATTTAAATTGAAATATTTGGACAGGCCTTGTATGAATATAAGCACAACAGAAAAAATTGTAAAGATTTCTTGATGCTCAGACTCTTTCTTACTGCTTTGTGAAACAATAAAGATTAGAAGCTCTGCAGCATTAGGATACACATTCAGATTTCATGATTCTCAAGCCTGACATTTGCTGTTTGAGTTTCTGAGCGGCAGAAGGCATAAGAGTAAATTCATTAAAAATGGAATACAGAGGAAAGCAGAAATTACTTAAATTGATTGCTTCAACAAAGAAAAGGAAAAAAATACCTAGAAGTAAATATATCAATTCATCAACTTGAAATTCAGCTATTTTTTCTTTCTAATTATTTTTAATACCTACAAGGAAGAATGGTTTTTACTATGATTTATAAATGTAATTTTGTCTTTAAAATTTTTCTCGTATTTAAACCAAGCATGAAAAATGTGAAGGATGATAAATAGCATAATACTTGAGATTTTAGAAATTACTGGGGAGCTTGTGGATTTTGGGTTTTTTCCCGTATTTTTCAAGAGAGAAACTACATCAAAGTATGAGTATGGCAATGGCGGATTTTTACACCTGGTTTTGCAGCTTTGCCTCTGAACCACAAAGAAATTATAATTAAATTATTGTAGTTGAGACACTGTTCTATTAAAAACAAACATTTATGGAAATGTATATAATAATGAAATGTTGTGTTTTAACCCAGCTGGCAACTAAGCACCACACATCCACTCACTCCAAACGAGTGACTAAGTATTCAAAGTGGCACTTGTTTTATTTATCTGTTGGTATTTTACTGTATAAAAGAAGTTTGTTTCTGTTCTCTGAAAATCACGTGCTGCTGGAGACTGATGGTAGAAGGCTAAATCCTGACCAGAGTACCCAGTGTCATCTGCCAGACACTGCCTGCAGAGAGGAAAAGTTAGCATTTCTTTTGGGATCAGTTTACACCTCTTAATTTGAAGGACATTCTCAGAAGAGTGTAGCAGGCAGGATGTGAAAACCACCAAGAAAAAAGCTTGCACAAATGAAGATTGTACTGAGTTAGTGTGGCAAGGTTTTGGTGTCAGGGGGTTGCAGGAGTGGTCTCAGATGTCAGGGGCTGCCCCATGGAATCAGTTGTTCCAGGATGCTCCAAGATGGAGCTGCACCACTGACTAAAGGTGATGTAAAATTAGCAATATTGGTGGTGCCTCTGTGGTAACATATTTAAGAAGAGGGAAAAGTTCCTGTGGAGCAGCAGAGAGAGGGAATGAGACAGAGAGACAGAAATGTAAGGAAAACGAGAGATGCAAACCTGAAGATACCTAGACCAGTGAAGAAGAAAGAGAAGGTACTGTAGGCTACAGGTGCAGAAGTTCCCCTGTAGCTGATGAAGAAGATCATGGTGATGCAGTGTCAGAGGCTGAAATAGTTCGTGCCTCAAACATTGATACAAAGTTTTGCTCATTTTAACAAAAACTGTATAAAGAAGCTACAACCAAAGAAGCCTCCCTGAAGATACCTGACTGGGACTTTGGACTGAAAGTCAAACTGCTGAGATTAGATAAAGGGAAAACCCATTGTTCAATTACCTGAAACAAACAACAAGGGAAAGAATGTGAGCCAAACCCAGCAGCCCTGCTAAGAATCATCTCTGATTTTCTTCAGGGTGGGGGAGGCTGTAGCCCACAGACCCATTTGCTGGGAGCAGGTTTGCACAGATTTCCCCCCGAGCCGAGGTGGGGGGATGAAGTTTCGGTGTGTTGTAACCTCTGCTCAGGGGCAGGGAACCCATCCCCCCTCACACACACTGGCCATGGAACCCCCAGCCCTGGGAAGGCCACATCCACAGGACATTGACCTGAGAGGCAGCTGAGGGGGGGCCTTGATCCATCAAAGGCCCCCCGAGGTGCCCCCAGAGTCACTCCTGGAGCCTTGCACCGCAGGACTGCACGGGATGCAACAAACCCAGAGCCTGCTGTAAGAGACAATGGCAAACTTCCCCCCTCCCTCCGGGAGGTGCCTGGCTTTTCCTACCTGGCCTGAGCGTATATTCACCCATCGGATCCTGTGCTTTTTGGGGGAGACCTTCACCACCAAGAGGACCAGAAGAAGAGGATCAATGGAATGCCATCGGGATCCATGGAGTGGTGATATTTTCCTTATTCTGTCCCTGTTTCTCTCTTTCTGTCCCCTCCACCTATTTTATTTCTTTATCTCTGTCTCTCTCCCATATTTACTATCAAATAAAACCCTTACTATTGTCACTGGCATATGGTCTCATTTGCACCTTAATGCAGGCAGGGGCATTTCTAAGAACCTTAGTAATTGGATCATGACATGCAGATTATGTCCTGGGAGCTTATATTTGCCTGGAGAGGCTGTGGAACTTACAGCCTTGGAAATTTTCAAGTGAGCTGCACAAGACCCAGAGAAAGTATAAATGCCTTGAGAGGTGTGTTGGATTTGATAACCTGCCGTGGTCCCAAAATAAGTTCTCTTATCATTTCTATGATAGATTAGAGATTGAAAAGAAAAATAACAACCAAGAAAATTGAAAAACAAGAACAGTGAAGAACTTGTATTGCTTGAGTTCTCTTCCTATTTTTTAAATTTCCCTGCACATAATCTAGTAGAACAGCTAGAGCAAGATCACGGGAAAAAAAATATTTTATTTTCAACACTCTTGACCTGATTAAAAGTTTTGGATTTTTTTCCTCAGAACAGGTGCACTGATTTTAAGATTTGCACTATTCAATGAAGAAAGGATTGGAATGCGTACATCTTCAGTCATTTTTATCTTAGCTTTAAAAATGTTGGAATGAGACCACTTCAACATCTAAACCATCAAGCAAGACCTCATATTAATTTTCTATATTACATTTAGGATAGGACTTTAGAGGCATAAGAGGCTATCATAACTTTCATTGTCTAGCCCTTTGAAGCTCTTAGCCTAACAACAACTGGATTACAAGGAGCATGCAGCTTAAAATAATTTATTTTTATGAACTAAAGAAAAACGCAAATGTTCATGAAAATTTCTTCCTAAAATGTGCAATTCCATATGCTTATTTTTGTAAAACATCTAAACAATAGGGTGTATTCTTACCAAGCACTGTGCAAAACAAGAAGCACAATTTCTGTGGCATATCTGTGATCTCTTTACTCCTGTAATGTTACATTTCTACAAAAATGTGTTTTATTGTAGCAAAAATGTCTAAATTATGACAAAATGTTTTCAAGATGTCAGAGTCAAGATTTCTGTAATTGCTTAATTATGCAGAGACCTTAAAATTCAGCACTCCTGAATGTGAACTGCCTACTGCTTCACCAGAAGAGAGGAGCGGGACTTAACCTCTGCTGAAGACATTTTCTCAGCCAATTTATGACTGCTTTGGCAGTCCTGTTACCTTATTTGCCAAAATTTATCAAACTTAAATTAAATCTGCCTGCATCTGAAAAGTTCACAGAGACTTTCAGATTTGGAAAACTGAAATCAGAACTGGAAGGAAAAGATTTTTACACCACAGAGGCATTTAGAAATAGGAGTTTCAATGTTCTGCTTGAGTGATGAACAAGTTTTTCAAGTAGAAGTTGAGTATATCTCCTTCACTTTAGCCAGTAACACTCTCATAGACAAACTGATAAAGTATGGGGTAGATGATGAGTCTGTGATATGTGTTGAAAAGTGACTGAAGAGCTGGGAGGTGAAATGCATGAAGGGTGGTGAAGTGCAAGAAGCAGCATAAAGTCCAGACAGAGACCGGTTCCCTCGCACCCAGAGTACTGTGTCCAGTGG
This sequence comes from Picathartes gymnocephalus, assembly GCA_013390045.1. Classification (NCBI taxonomy): domain Eukaryota; kingdom Metazoa; phylum Chordata; class Aves; order Passeriformes; family Picathartidae; genus Picathartes; species Picathartes gymnocephalus. The sequence continues at coordinate 8,112 of WEKY01003604.1, read as the reverse complement.
TGGCTCCCCAGAGACATGGACAGAGAGAGTCCCACAAAGAGTCACAAATTATTCAGGGACTGGAGCTGCAGACATACCAGGGAATCTGAGAGTGCATGTTCAGTCTGGGATAGAGAAGGTTCAAGGGGATTATCAGTGCTTATAAATACTTGACAGGGAGGTAAAGAAGATGGAGACAGGCTCTTCTCAATGGTACCAAGAGAAATAACTAGAAAATTTGGCACCAGTTGAAACAGAAGTAATACAGTTCAAACATATTTCTCTTTCCCTCTGTAAGGTTGATTGCACATTCAAACAGGTTGTTCGGGGGGGCTGTGGGGTCTCTATCCTGCAGATACTCAAACCTAAACTGGAAATGGCTCTGATCACCCCACTCCAGGTGACCTTGCTCTCAGTGAGGGGACTTGAACTAGGTTATATTCAAAAGTGCTTTCCAGCCTCAGATACTGTCTGTTTCTGTGATTCTGGGAATATTGTGCCCTCTCCTACTTCAAGAACTGAGTACAGTGCAGATTGTGGAAAGCCATGGAAACCAGGATACTGTAAACACAAATTGAGTGTCACAAGTCTTGACACAAGCCACAGACCAACAACCATCAAAACAATACCAGAAAATAATGGAAAGATGCATAATGTGTCGTTGTGGACTGATCTGATTTCCTACAAAGACCCTTGTCTGTAGAGATCTGCTGGAAATGTTTTAATGCAGCCACACGAAATCATATAGAAGCAAAAGTGCCCACAGTGGAACTGCTGTGTGTTGAAGCCCAGCGCCTGCATGAACACCAGCACTGAGATGGCTGGAATGAGCATTGACTTCCATGGATGTAACCAACATTCACTCTGGAGTGGTGATCACAGTGTACATCAGTGTGAGTAAGGTAAAAGCTTTACCCTGACACATCTATTTCCTCTGATCTTCTACTTAAAATATTGAGTTCTGGCAATTACAGTTTTCAATATTCCTTTCCCGCCATGACAAATTTCACAGTGAATACATATACACATACACATATGCATTCACATATACATTTTTTTATATCTGTGCTTTTTGTCCCTTCAACATTAATAAAAAAAAGTTACACATAACAGTTCTTTTAATAAGCCTTGCCTTTGGAGCCATTGAGGCCTACCACATACATCCTTCTTATTTCACACATCATTGAGTCAACAGGTAGTCATGGCATCTTCAGAGCCATTCTGGTTTATGATAGAAATCCAAAGCATTAAAGATGTGTGCCAGAAGTTATTATAGATTTTTTCCTGGAAAATCACAGTGCATGTCTAATAGTCTCAGGTTGGTGTCCATTTTACTACTTCAGATTTGAAAAGTGGTTGGATCATGGTCCAAATGTTCATCTTTTGTTTTCATTAGCTTGCTGTCAGCTATTGAAAATTTCAAGGATTCAGTTGCCAGGACTTAAACATATGCCAAAGCTTGCAATAATAACCTTGTGAAAAAAGCAATGACAGCAGAACTGAGCTAATAATAAATTTTAAAAAAAAAAAATCTTTCTAGCACTGTTTTCAAATAGGGATGTTGCAATATATTTATTGATATTAAGAGTTACAACACTCTGTATGACTACAGCTGTTACAGACACTTCCCAAAATGAAACAGAGCTGAGTTGAAGAGCAGGTATTTAGAGAGGCAACAATCTCACAATTAAAACTCTGAGGTCGCTGATAACAGACCTTGTAGTAGACCACCTTGCTGAAATCAGAATTCTCAATTCTGAAAAAGCATCTCTTTATTGCCATATGCATCCTTTATTACTCTATTTAATCCTATAGCAGGTTACAGAATCAAGTAATTGTATAGGTTGGAAGGGGCCTTAATCATTGTCTAGTTGCAACTCCTCTACCACTGGCAGGGACACCTTCAAAATACAAGACATGAAACTATTTTGTTTTATAAATTCTTGTGAAGTACACTCTATCTTATTAAGTTTAAAACATTTTCAGGGAATTAAAAATAGCTCAATACATATTGTTGTTGTCAAACTGCTCTCCTGATAAAGGCAGTTAAAATCAGTATCCTGATATTATTTGTGATAAATATTTATTGGCAGCATGTTGAAAGTGAAATATCATACTACAGTGGAATCATGCTATCGAAGTGCCTAGATTAAATAAATTTCAAAAGGGAATCGCTATGGACATCTTACCTCAATATAACCAGCTTCATACTCTGACTCCTATAGCTTGAGCTGAGGTCTACTACATGCATTAATTAAAGAGCATTAATCACTATCTAATTAATATTTTCTTACCTGGACCCCCGAAACAAATGCACTGGAACTGTGTAGCCAATGTAACAGCATAAGCAGTAGTACCTAAGCATTGTTGTGATGTTGTGTTGCCACAGAGAGACACAATACAGAACGGGTTTTGAGAAGTATGTGAGTGATTCACCAAAAGGTCAAGGATGTTTGTAGCTGCTCATAGGAGATATCCATGCAAAAACTTGCAAGGTAAGATAAACATCTGTGGCTACTAACTACTGTCCTGCCCATTATACGAGAATGGCTGTCAAGGATATGTTTTCAAGACCCAACACCCTGACAAATGCATATGGAGATATTTCTATATATTCAGTTTTAACACTTCTTATTCAATACTTGGTAGATCACATTGTTTATGAAGATAGTGCGATGGTATGTGTACTGATGGAAAGATTTGCAATTCCATCTGGACCAATGGCATTACACAGGATGTACTAAAGCAATACTTTTACTCAGTAAAGGAAGGTATTTAGAGATACATGAGGCAAAAAACCTGAGTCCAGCAGACTAAATTTCTATCAAAAGAATTTTAAAAGGTTAATTCCAAAATGAATTGGGTTTTAATGTATGCTGACACAATGCAAACACCATTTATATGTCTAGGCACCCTCAGTGAAGGAACAGCAAAGAAAAACAACAAGAAAATACAAATTGGCCAGGGAACCTTGTACAATTAATTGGCTGTAAAAGTATTTGCATCAAGTGACAATTCTCAAAGCACACAATGTAATAATACAGTAATAAAATGCGTAATGTGCTATTTTCATCATGATGACAGTGTAACAGTTATAATCAAAGAAAAACACATTCCTTACATTATAGCATAGACTACCTGAAAGTTAAATAATCCAACAACAGCATAAATTATTGTCATATAAGTTAAATATTCTGCTTAGGAGAACACAGAGTGTATGATTACTTGTATGGCAAAATGCAAAAGAAGCCCCAAACTGCACGGTTGAAAATTGATGCTGAATTGACTATACAATCACTAAGAATTTCAGTTTGACTTCTTCCTTCTCCAGCATCTCTTGAATCTATAGCTGAGCTTTTAGCAAATTTAGCAGTACTGACACATTCTGAAAAACACTGCTAAAATTTTCATGAAAAGAGGCAACTGGATAGATGGAAATGACTAATCCCATTTCAGAATTCACACACTAGAGAACAAATACAATCATACTATTAGACAATGAAAATTAACAGAAGGGAAAGCACTAGAAAGCCAGTATATTTGTTACAGCCAACTACCACAGAAACTAAAGATTTTCACCTTGTTTTTTTTTTCTTTGCTTGTTTTTGAAGGACTAGATAAGAGTCTGAATACAGCTAAGTAATTTTCTTAATTTAGATTTTAAATGTTGAAAAAAAACTTGATACTTTTGATCTATTAATTACTTTTTTCATATATTCTAAACCGGAGTTGTTTCTACAAGTGATTATATTTCTCTGCATCTACAATAACCTCAGCTAAATAAGGATCAATCATAGAATCATAGAGTGGTTGGGTTTGAAGAGATCTTAAAGATAATGTAGTTCCAACCCCCCTGCCATGAGCAGGGACACCTTCCACTGGACCAGGTTACTCAGGCCCCATCCAGCCTGGGCTTGAACACCTCCAGGGATGGGATATCCACCACTTCTCTGGCAACCTGTCATAGTAAAGAGTTCCTTCCTAATATCTCATCTAAGCCTACCCTCCTTCAGCTTAATGCCGTCCCCTATTGTCCTACCACTACACTCTCTTGTGGAAAGTCTTTCTCTCTAGCTTTCTTTTAGTAGTCTCCTTCTAGGTACTGAGGGCCTACAAAAATTTCTATTTTTGAAGCCATGTTTTATTTACTTCATACCCTACTCTCTAATGCAGAAATTCTCTATACTTCTTCAGAAATTATTAAAAATTAAGGTAAGAAAGTTATACTTTTAAAATATTAAAACTTGTAAAAAATCAAAAGTACAGTTCTCAGCCTGTGGTATACAATTTCAAAAATATGACTAAAGTAAATTACCTCAAAAATAATATCACAAGACCATAGATGCATATAGGAGGTCACTTTATTATAGTGTTTATATAAATATATATTTATGTACTTTATTAATATACATGTCTTATGGTATGTATAAATAATATGCTCAGTACTAATATATTTATTAATATTATTTGAAATACAAATATGAAAAATGCATAAGATTTTTGTTAGTTTTTTTAGCAAATATATAATATTCATTAAAAATGCAGCAGATTTATGAAGTTTATCTTTTGGGATTTCTTTTTTTAGGTTTTTTTTGAGAAAATGCTATGCTATGATGAATGAATTTTTCCTTTGTCTCTTTGATGCAATTAGATTATTTGCCATTCAATCTGTTAATTTCTGGTCAAGATAATTTTCATGGTTATCTTCCTGACACAGTGGAAGTATTTATCTCAATTCAGCAAAAGGAAATGTACTATTTTTAGCAGAACATAGTACAGTGGTTATTGATAAATGAAGAGCAGCAGCCTCTAAATATGATCATATGTTGTTTGAAAAGGAAAAAAAAAAGAGAAAATAAAATACAGAATAGTTAATATTCAAAAGTTTAGGTTTTTTTTTTCTCAAAACAGATTCATATGCATTCAAGGAAACATACAACTTGCTGTTGCCCTGGAAAAACTTGTTTCCAGTAGTATATATTTATATTCTTTTGTTCACCCTCTCCATTCCCCCAGCTTTGACCTTCTCATTTGGTCCTTTAGCAATACCATATAATCACTTACTTACTTATTTTATCTCCTGTCCCATCTTTGAATTGTTGTGATTTTTTTTTCCATTAAAAGTTTCAAAATTGCCTGTTCCATTTCTCAGAATCTTCTTGCCTGCTGTATCTTGTCTTCTCTCAAACTTCTTGTTCATAGTCTGGTACTTCGAGATAGGTTTTTTCAGCAATTTCTTTCACTTTGCATTTGCAGGATCCACTTAACATATGGAACTGGAAATCTCACCTACCTTTTCATATACATACATACTAGACTTCTATATTTGAGCTAGTCACCTTAGGCTCTTTTATAATCATTTATGAGAAATAGACAGTACATCATATTAAAAGTCCAGTATGAGTGTAAATGACAAGATGAATGGCAAGGTTTTAGAACCAGGTGGGCTACAGGGGTGGCTTCTGTGAGAAGCTCCCGGAAGCTTCCCCCATATCTGACAGAGCTAATGCCTGCTGGCTCCAAGAGAGACCTGTGGCTGGCCAAGGATGAGCCCATCAGTGACAGTGATAGCACTTTTGGGATAATGTATTCAAGAAAGGCATATAAACTGCAGTTTTAGCTGGAGAGAGGTATGAGGCCAGGAAGGAAATGGCCCTGCACACACCACGGTCAGTGAAAAAGGAGGGGGAGAAAATGCTTCAGGCACCACAGCAGAGCTCCCCTGCAATCTGTGGTGAAGACCATGGTCAGGCAGGGTGGACTTCATGGAGGTCCACGATGGAGCAGATATTCACCTGCAGCCTCTGGAGAACCTCATACTGGAGCAGGTGGATGCACCTGAAGGAGACTTGGCCCCATGGGAACCCTGTACTGCAATAGGCTCCTGGAGAACCTGTGGCCCCACGGAGAGAGAAGCCTACACTGGAGCAGATTTGCTGTTAGGAGTTGTGACCCCATGGGATATCCCACACTGGAGCAGTCTGTTCCTTAAAGACTACATTCCATGGAAGAGACCTGTGGTGGAGCAGTCCATGAAGAACATCAGCCTGTGTGAATGACTCCTTCTGGAGAGGTTTTTTAAGGACTCTCCCATGGAAGGACCTCACCCTGCAGCAGGGTCTGAGGAGTCCTGCCTATGAGGAGGAAGGAATGTCAGAGACAATGTGTGATGAACTGGCATCAACCCACATTCTGTGTCATCTCTGCACTGTTTTAGTGCAAGAGGTAGAGAAAGTCAGGAGTAAAGTTAGATCTGAGAAGAAAGGTTGGGTCAGGGGAAAGTGTTTTAATGCTTGAGTTTGTTTCTCATTATCCTACTCAGATTTCATTGATAATAAACTAATTTCCCCAAGTTGAGTCTGTTTTGCCAGTGACAGTAATTCTGAGTGATCTCTCCCTGTTATTATCTGGATCCGTAAGTTTTTTGTTAGATTTCCTCTCACCTGCCCACCTGAGAAGGGGGAGTGATAGAGCAACTTGGTGAGCACCTGGCATCCAGCCATGGTCACCTCATCACAACAGGAAAGACTGAGGCATACTGGACTGAGTCAAGTTGAAGGTTGCCATGGTGATTTGGGAGCTGGAGCACATGACTAGAGAGAAGCTGAAAAAAATGGGTATGTTCAGGTAGGAGAAAGGAACATTTATGGGGCACCTTGCTGTTGTCTTCAACTACCTAATGGGAAGGTACTGAGAACATGGAGCCAGCTTCTTCTAAAAGGTAAATAGTGAAAGGAAAAGAGAGAATGAACATAAACTGAAAAGTGGGAAATTCAGATTCAATGTAAGCAAAAAGAAATTTTCCATGATTGAGGTCAGACACTGGAACGGGGGCCAGTGACAGTCTCTAGACAGTATCTCTATCTTTGAAAACATTGAAAGTAGACATGGGCCCAAGCAGATTACTGTATTTGACCTTGCTGTGGACAGAAGGCCTCCTGAGCCCCCTTCCAACCTACATGGTATTACAAATCTATGATTTCTTTTAGCAGAGAGCATAAGATGGACCATAAGTGTTTTATTCTATGTTGTGGCCTTAAAGGTAGAGAAATGTAGTGAACATGTAGACTTCTATATTGAAGATGCTTGGAGGAATCCCTCTCATCCTGTCTATTCCAAATCCAGCTAAACACCATTCTGCTTTGCGGATAGTACAGGAGGCTGTTTAACTCTGGTCATCTAACTGTATTCCTAAAAACTAAAAATTTTGAGAACTGCCATAAAATGAATTAAAAATGTTATGTGGTTTTAATGTGAATTAGTCATATAATATGAAAATGAATTATCATAAGAAGAAAGGGACATTTGAGAAATGGAAAAAAAAACCCAAACCAATCTTACTTAAGCTCTATTTTTTAAAAATCCCAGAACAGAACATGGTGTTTCTATTAGTAAGATAACACAGTTTCATTTCCATTACAAAGATAGATTTAACAACGTATTTACTGCTGTCCTGTTGAATGAATATTTCATTAAAATGTTTTCTCAGCTAAAGACTGTATTTTTGCAAATATGATTTCTCTGCAGTTGTCAACAAACATCTTAATTTCATACACAGTTCAGAGCCCAGCAGAAGTGTTTAAATGCAAACATTTCAGTTCAAGAAAGAAACCCCACACTCTGAGTGTTGGTATTCTTTAAGAACTCTGGAAATTCAGATATGTAGTAAGCAAGTTAGTAGGCTGATGTAAGTCACGTGCCACATACCAATTTCTGCTTGCTTTTCTTTTTTTTTTTTTCTTAAAGCTACCAGAGAAAATAAGCATGACAGAAAAATAGCAGTCTAGGTCACATTTCTCATTCACTCTCAGTAAATGAATAGTCACATTCTCTTAATGTAAAGCTGCCTAAAATTAGGACAGCAGCTCAAGATTCACAGAATTTCAGAACTTATTATAGAAATGAATATATTCCATTTAATGAGGGGATTAAATCCTTTCATTTGTTGCACAATTTGAAATGAAATGCTTATGCACAACACAAGCTATCTAAAAAAGAGGAAAGCGGACAAACAAGAGAAAGACAGGAGTTTTTGGAGTCTTTAATAATGTTGTTGTTTCCATGGAAACCCTGCCAGTGTGCTGGATAGAATCCTCTCAGGAACTGGTGATCACATAATGCTTCCTAATTGTT
>WEKY01003603.1:446408-525243 GCA_013390045.1 Picathartes gymnocephalus | reverse complement strand
TTTGATCCATTACTTTCAGCATTCTTCCTTCATGCACCAAAAAGTCACATTGAAACTCAGATCCTAACACTTACTTATCCAAACCAGGGGAAGTTACTGAAATGAAATATTTTTATGAAGAAAATATGACCTGTGCTGTGCATCAGTGGCTCTCACACATGGTTTGTGGCCTCCAAGCTGGCCATGCAGAGAGAGCAGACTACACAGCACTGACTCCACTTCCTCTCCTCCCCACCCTGGCACTGGGTGCACATCCTTGTCTCATCTGCGAAGTGACAGGGCACAGCCAAAAATGCTGTGGTATGTTCACAAAGCATGGTAGATGTGCAGCTGGTTCTGCCAGCTCAGACACTGGGTGGTGACTGGTAACCACAGTGGTCTCACCTCTTAACATCTGGTTTGACTTCAACAGGCCGTGTCCTACCACTTGCAGCAGAAGGGGAGCATCTGCAGTGCTGTGTGTCCACTCCAGAGCACATTTCAGCATCCTCCATTTGTCTATTACAAAGCCACGGCCAAAAGGATGGTGGTAAACCAAACCTGGGCCACCCCTGAATGCTGATCTGTGCTGGTGCTGCACACTACAAACGTCCAGAGCCTGCAACACCCTGCTTCATGGAGCAGAGAGTGGTTTCCATCTAGCCCCACTATCCTGTCTCACAAGTAGTGCAAAGACTCCTCACATCCACTCTGACCTAAAGCAAGTGCAGCTTGTTCACAGGTCTCATTCTGGATGTTTTCTCTTGACAGCTGAAGTAATCCACACACTCAGTTTGATTAATAAAAGTAACGAAAGAATTAACTACAGCATTAAAGAAGAGAAGTAAAACTGAAAACAAGGCTCACACAACAAGGTTAGCTTCTTGTATCTTTATTACAGGAAAGTCTAATTAAAAAGATGATTACTACTGATAGCAGTGAACTAGTGAACTGGAGTCAACTGGTAACTCTCTCTTCAAATATGGTCTCTTCCATCCCATAAAGGGCTTTCACTCTAGACAAAGCTAGGCAAATAAAGATACCTAGGAAATTACAATGGCTCAAGTTAGATGGGGGATAGCGTGCTGTAAGAAATAAAGATGAAAAAATGGGAAGAAGTTTCAGGGAAGGAGTGTGTTTTATGAGCAGAATCCTCAGTGCATATGAAATGGGGTAAATCTCAAGACCAGGTGAAACATAAGAGAGGCATGGAGTGGAAGGCAGAAGATTAAATGACAAGGAGGGACAGGGTTAGGAAATATGCAGTGGGAGTGAAAGTAAATTTCTGTTAGGGCTACCTGACACAGCTTCCCAGGTCAGGCCCTTGGGGTCAGATGCATGCAAGCACTAGTGCGGGGCAGGGGCAAGGAAGCACATTGGGAATAAAGCAGCAAGTGCCTGGGTGCCTGCAGGAGGTGAAGTTCGTGGTATTGTATCCTTATGTTAGTTAAGAACTAAAAACTGATTTGCAGTTAAGATTACTTTATTGGCTTAAAAATACATATAAAGTATTCCTAATTGCTCTACTGGAGCATAGTTTATTTCTTGAAGGAAGACACAAGTTTTCAAAACATATCTTTGAATTTCAGAACATCCATAATGGCCTAAAGTTTCTGCAAAACTATTGTCCTTTGGGTAGAATGACTCTGAATGGCCAATACAAAATCCCCAGGGTCCTAGAAAGCCTGAAAATGCCGTGAATAGACACCTTTCCAGCTTTATTGCCAGGCCATCTTTTAATTCTCCCAAGTGTTTGTTCCATCTCCAGAAGCTTTCTGGAGGACCAAGTTAAGCCAAGGCCAATAGTTCCTGCAATTAGTGTTAAATTTCACATGAAAAATGGGACAAAATGACCAAGTTTTTAACTAAACAAACTGTACTACACTAGAAAATGATTCTCTCACTTTGCAAAACAGACAGCATAACTCTAAAAACCAAAGAGAATTGACATTTTCAAACTGACAAATTCACTTACTGTCAAAGTAATGGTGCTCGGTGGGGGAAGCACACCTCTGAGAGGTAGGTAATGTGATCTACTCTTCTTCTGCCACCAGGACCAAGAAAACATGTCATTAAGTCAGTGTAACAAATGAAAACAGAACTGGTGGTATATTAAATACCAATCTGATGACAAATGACAAACACCAGAAATCCTTAAATCAGACTTATTTCAAACTGATCTCACTGGAGGCCTTGTTTGCTATTCCTAAACATCCTTTTGGCATAGAACTGCACAGAGTAAGGACACCCACATGCTCATTATCTGTGCACATTTGCAGGCTGTAGCTCTAGTAAACATTAGACTAAAAAAAAAAAAAGTTCCTTGAACTTTGAAATAAAGAATAAAGCTTTGACTTCTATTATAATTAAAAACTTTGAGAACGGCCTTCAGTTCAAGCCCTGTGTTCATTACTGGTGTTCACTGACTGACACAAGGGTTCAAACCAGCACCATAAATGGGAAAACCACCAGTTCTTTATGGAACACATCTGGCAGCATTGTGCAGTCCACATACAAGCTGTCATGACTTTCAGTAGGATACTTCATTATTCTTCATGTCATCTACAGAAACTGATCTTGCCAGCTGAAACCTATTGGTATCTACACACTTCATTTTTGAAATATGAAAATATCTGTAGCCAAACAAACCAAGCCAGATGTTCAGCCTGCAATGAGACAAAAATATGAGGATGAACATATGGCATTTCAATCTTACATGCTAGCAAAAATCCACTCTATTACCTAGTTTGCAGTATGCACACTGCATTAAGCCACACAGTCTTTTAACATACACTGCAAGGCCATGTCAGCTTTTCTTTTAGAAAACTTACCTGCCAGAGTATTTCTTTGAAAAACCCCTCATACTAAGGAATTTGGCTCATTAAAGAATTCATATTCTACAGATGAAAACAAATTTACTGTGATTTTCTTCTTGCTTTGCATTAAGAGAATGTTATCTGTTCTTTTTTCTTTGGCAAAGGAAAATGAGATATTATTGCATATACTTGATCCTTCATCTGGATTCCTGCCTTCTGATATTTAGATAAACATAAGTTAAAACACCAGAAATATTTAATGTTTTACAAAGAGCTTCTGTTCACATTTGGTAAAACTTCTTTTGCTAACCTATGTGCAGAGGGATCCTTGTATAAGAGGAACCAGTTTGGCCTCCACATGAGCAGCTGTTAATGTAGGCACACATTCAAACACACAGTTGTCTGAAATAGCAGCGCTCTAGACGTTGAAAGTCAAGAAGGGCCAGCTCAGGTTGCAGGGCTGCATGGCCTCCCCTGTGAGATGGTGTAATCACAAGCCAGTGAAACCCTTCTCCTGCTAGGAAGCTATTACTGGTCACTCCTCACACTGCTTACAAGCGTTGGGATTGGCCTTTAAGCAGTGATTCATGAAGGTATCACACTGCTCTGCCTGCTGTGCTCCTGTCTTGGCTCACTGCAGTCACTTCCCTCCTGGTTTCTGCAAACCATACATAGTATACAACAAATTCTGTTCCAAATGTCTCTTTCCCCATTTTTTCCTTATCCAGAAGGTAGTTAAAAATCACAAATGGAAAGAATGTGTCACTTGAAGCCATGGTTGTGACTTGTTCACACTTTGACTTCATAAGATATTCTAATTTCTTGCTTTTTAGTGATGGCAATTTCCAGTAGATTCCCTGTTCCCTCGGCATTAATGAAGAAAAACAGTTTTGTCTCATCACCGTCATTAGGAAATACTAGTTGCTCAATGCTTAGTTACAAGAGAGAATTACAAGCTATAAATGCCTACAGCAGAGACCCATTTTTTAGGGTTCTGCACACGCAGACTGCTCAGCTGCAACACCAGAGCACTCGTCCTGCTTTGCGTAAGAGCACAGACATACCAGATCACTGTCAGTCGGGGACTTCTGTGTTCATCTCAGATTTCTCTGGCAGCATGACCCTGGGAACACTTCTCTTCCCAGCAATAAATAGCAAAGAACTACCAATTAGTTGCATTTGTTTCCTAATACTGTGTGTTTTAAAAGCATTTAAAAGCATTGTTAAGAGCATTTGTTAAGAAGCAGTACAAAGCATTTGTTAAGAGCAGTACAAAAAATGCCAGGCAACACAAAATTCAGCTGAAGTACTTAAACGTGATCAAGATAACAGGCACATCATAATACTCTGCGAATGCATGTCCAGAATTATCTCTGTTGTCACCAGAAATTAATTTAATAATATTAATACAGATTCAGGATTCATTATTCAACAGTATTTCAGCACTTAAGAGTTCACAGAGAACTGCAGGTTATTAAACCGTGCAATGACATTTGAATTCTTCTAGAAAGCTGCAACACCACAGATGAAAAGTACAGGAACAACTGGCAACGTTTTTTGTAACACTTTCGATCACTGAGGAAATTTTACAAAGTGTATCACAAGTAACCAATCTACAGTGATTATTGTTGAAATGTGAAGAACGAACAATGAATGAAGAAAAGTATTCTGACCTAATTCTCACATCATTGAAGACTTACTTTAACCACCAATTCCAATATGAATTTAATCAAGAGTTGACTTCAGGAAGAGGAACAACTTCAAAAATCAGTTAATTTGTGTGTCAGCTGAGGAAGCTATCAGTTCTGTTAAACATCAACTTTGGGTAACATTTAAATATATGCTAGACTTCTGAAAGTCCTAAATATGACACCAGTCAATATTACACTTTTTTGAATTTTCAAGGAAGTCATCACTTGCAATTTGTATTTGTATATATGAATAAATTACTTAATTTGCATTTCTCTAATTAATTATGACCAAATATATTTTGACCAGAAAAAGACCTACCTAGCTAACTAGCCAGAGCTGGTAATTTTTATCTATTTAAGTTATTGAAAACAGCCTTAGATATTCACTGACTCGTGGTAAAATCAAACTCCCAATCAGCTGCAGACCCAGAAACTACCTAGATCTTATGTTTCAATATTTCAAAGTGAAACCATGCTCTTTCTCTCAGAGGAGCTTTTCATGATGAAAAGCCTCACAGTGCCAGATGACATCCAGTAATTAACTACCTGTTGTACTGTGGCAGCCAGAAACACTATCTACTCATGACAGTCACCCAACAGAACATCCCCTTCTACAAAGCAAATTACCAATATGAGTGAATACAGAGCCCTTGATGATAAAGAGATAGGGTACGTGAACAAGTTACTGTGAGGTAAGATAAGGTGTGATTTTGCCATGGGATAAATGTGAGCACCAGGACAGCCCATTGCAGAGAAGCCTGTGTCTATCCTTTTTACACTCCAGTTTACCTTGCACTATCTTGTCCACCAAGTTGTTTCATGTCACTGGAAAAAGAAATCTCTTCATATCTGTTTTCCCTCTCAATTCCTTATTCCATTTCAGCTCATTAGTCTAAGAACAGCTTGAGACAACAATCTGTCTTGGATTTGAAGAGTGACTAATCTTGAATCTGTATTAACTTTACGAAATGAAGTTCTGGTGACAGCAGGGATAATTCTGTCTTGCAGGATAGTATGATGCACTTGTTATCTTAATGATATTTAAGCACTTCAGCTGAATTTTGTGTTGCCTGGCACAAAAGTGAGTACCTGGATCAAGATACCGAGATACCACTGCAATAACAAATAAAAGAAATCTTATTTACCTACAGACAATGCAAGGTCTATAAAAGTCTTTATACTGAAATAGTAAAACCCCCTATAACAAGTAAGCTGAAGTTACAAGAGGTAAATTCATTCTTTAGAAGAAAGCTTTGAAAAGAAAGACATTAGTGTTTACAGATATACTGAGAGGCACAGCAGACCTTTTTCAACAGAAGAGGTATATACAGAAAAAACTCCACTTTTATCAGGCATTTATCATGTCCTTATTTCAAGGAGCTGTACTCCTTACACAGTGAAGTTCAGACAGTGCTCTGGATTTCTTTCTGGTTTAAAATATGAAATATCTTAATTTCAAACATAATTTTTCAAACCCTTTCAATGTGTAGTTCCTGTATGTGTGCTTATGTATGCAATGAAATAGGAAAGGCTACTTAAGGCTCAAGCTTGGTTTTCTTGGTTATGTTTTGTACCCCCTCATAGGTAATCTTAAATTTTGAGAGGCCTCTAAGACCACCTCTAAGTTTTCAATACCTGAAGTCTCAGAGAAGAGAGACAGCCAGCCAGCAATCTTAATTCAGCAACAATACTGAAAATGAAACAGGCAAATCTAAAGCAATTGCTCGAAAACCTCATTCATAGCAGCTGCATGGTTGCCATTTCTTGTGTAGGGAACCTCCTCACTTCTGAAACACTTATTATCAATGCACAACAAACTCAGTAAAATGGGTTAGCATTGTTACTGCTGTACTAATGTAATAATAAACCAAAACATATTTACTATATGTATTTATTTGTGGCATTCACCCATACCAAGAATACAATTACAAATGATGCAGATAATACATACTGAAAGACAACATCATTAATCAAGATGCATGGTATTATTAACAGAAATGTACTTATTTAGACAAGTAAATGTAATTTAGGTATGTGATGAGTTTATCTGTTCGTGAACAATGGTACCATAAGTGAAATACTCAGAAGGGGAATATGTTCTCATTTTTTGGTTTTTTTTAAGATGTTTTCTTTTATGCAGCATTGTGCTGCTAAAAAAGTATTGTGTCATTAAACTCTAACTTAAGAATTGAGATCAAAATTTATTCAGATGCAATTTAGAATGGGGCCCAGCTCCAGTGAAACCCATGTCACACATCAAAACAATGACAATAACCCCCTTCATTTAAACCAATAAATAAGAAAGAAAAATATACATGGTACCAGAACAGAACCATGTAGGTTACATTTAAATGTTCAATAAATGTTTTATGTTATTTAGCAACAACTGAGGAGTGGCTAATTAAAAAAATAAAAATTGGTTCCTTAGGTCACAGAATTCATTTTGTTTGGGATTCTCAAGGTAATGGAAACAAAGAGAATTAGATGTCTAATCAACATGGGGAGAGAGAATCCACTTTCTTTGAAAACCCCCAACTTACTATGCAATACCTTTCTGGCTTTCATAAAGGAATATCTAATGGATTTGTATCCCTAGGTTATTTACAACAAAGGGTTTCACAGCAAAGTACAGAACAGATCAAGATTTAACTTCATACAATGTTTCTAAATATTAGTATTTTAAATACTTTTATTCTGCATATTCAGAAAATAATTCATAAGCCTGTAGGTTCTGTCTGAAAGCAAGTGAAATGGAAAACAATTCTAGAAAAAAATTCTGTTAAATCAAGTTTTCTCCACAAACATGAAAACACTGTTATATGGTTCAGTCTGATCCTAATGGGAGGAAGAAAAAGTTATCCCTCATGATATATTTCACAATGACCTTACAGAATTACTATATGCATGGCAGAACACCTAAATCACTTTCTAATTACCCTTACAAACAAAGGCTTGCTTAGCAACATTTCAACAAAAATGCAAAATTTTCAGCCAAGGCTTCTTCCAAAGCACAACAGTTTTATTCTACAAAATTTACTTCAGGCAGGTATTAACAACATTAAATTCATCTGGGCAAGATGCTCTACATTAACCTAATAAATAAAGGAGTGATCTATACATCAGAGACATAGTAAAACTAACTATTTCTCATTCTTTTTATAAACTAGCAGATAGGAAACTATGGAGAGGCATTAAAATAACTATGGAGTTGCAACTTATCACCATCTATATATCAGAATGTGTTACTATATTATTTAGATTTCTTGAGGAGGACTTTTAAGAGTATTTTTCTTTCAACTGAAGCACATACAAAAAAATCCAACAATAGATTTACCTCTCTTCATAGGAAAAATATACCAAATTTGGTTTTGTACTAGGATATATTTTTCATATGCAGGAATTTAATATTCATTATGAAAGGCCTTTTGTAATCACAATATTTTATCAGAGAGGACTATCTTCACATCTTGCTTTCAAGGTAAGTCAGAGGTAGCTTAGGAATGCTTTAGAATTTAGTGTTTTACTTGAAATTAATTAATCCCTCTTTCAAAGGGGTTAATAGTAAGTACAAAAGGCAAACAGTATATACAGCTGCCACTGTCTGCACCAAGAGAATAATTCCAAGAAGCTCAAAATAAGATTAGATTAGAACAGGAAAAAGGACACTGCACTTCTTTGCATTTGCTTCAGTGCACCAGTTCAGGCTGGTTTTCTACGAAAGGAAGCACCCCACTAACATAATATGCTATTCCAAGGGACAGAAGAGCAATGACAATGATGAGGAGCAGCACCCTCCAGAAGCCCAGGTCTTCCACAAACTCTTGCCATGTTGTGCGGAAACTGGAAAGAACTCCTTCACCTTGCTGTAGGTTTGGATTAAGAAGGGAATGGCTTTCCATTGCACTACAAAGAATTAAAGTTAAAAGTACATCAGACCAAAAGAATGCACCTGTAAGTATGACAAGAGAATCCTACTAAGGGCATCTGAAACATTCTAAATTAAAAATTAAACTCCCCTACTGATGTATAGCATTGCTTCTGCTAAATTAAGACAAATCAGATCAGGAAAACACTCCTAATTATAGACTTATTTCACCTGAAAGGACATTTTATTAACCTGTGCAAAGAGAATTATATTTGTGTATGTACAACTGCACTGAATTTTCAGGCCTGCTACCTAGAAACCTTCAAAGGTCAGTCCCCATAATTCCTACTAAATATGGCTTAGTAAAATATAATGAAGCATAAGTTAAGACCTCAAGGGACACACATTATTTGTTAATAAAACAAATCATGACTAAAAATAAACTCTGATAAATAAATGGAAAATTTAACCAATATTAATTGAGATGCTGAATTCTGCAGTGACCTTTACTACTCTCCTGGCTGTCTTTGTTACATGCCTCTTCTCTAGTATAAAAAAAAAATTACAGAAAGCAGTAACTTTGGATAACAAGAAGTTCAGAAACTTTCAGAACAAGTTGGCATTGCTGTGTTTTCTGGCATATGGTGTTCAGTGACTGCTTTGATGTTTTAGCATTCCACTACCAATCCATCAGGCCCCCTAAATTGTCAGACTATAAATCAGGGACTGGAATTCTCACTTTTAATGAAAAACAAATACAAAATCTGAGAGAGGAAGTCTTCTTGACAATTGATCACCTTTAGGAAAGATGTAAGTTGTCCCCAAATCCTACATGGCTTCTTGTGTAATTCTCCCAGTTCTCCTGGTTTCACAATTTTAACAGGAAACTGTTGCTTATGAAAAACTTCATGAAGAATAGGAAAGCTTTTGCATAGCTTGATTTTGCTTAAAATTTTGGCCATCTGCACAGTCTTACCAGTTCTCACTTGAGTGAAATTACATACATGGGTGTTTAAAGGATCAGGCCCTTACAACCACAGAAAGGAAAAGGTGGAACCAACCACATACTCAATAATGTCCATCACAGAATGTAAGCAAAAAAAAAATACTTTTTTTTCCTCCCTTTTAACTGCTTTCAGTTACCATATTTCTAGGTATTTCTTATAGGACAAATAATAAAAATTAAAAGAAAAAATCTGGGAAAAGTAATTTTCAAGTCAAAACCAATTGTAGAAATGTTGCTGTTCTTCATGACAGAAATAAATTGAAAAATTATGGTTACCGGAAAAAAGTCTCAATCACTAATCTCTCTTCTAAGATTACACCACGGGAAAACTTCACACTATTCATATGGTATTTTTTCTCAGGAAGTACAACTACTAAAGAACAATTAGCTTTAACTCCCAGAGCTTGCTCAAATATTGCAGCATCATGTACTCAAGATTTTAGGAATGGCCTATTAAACAGCCTGTATTTTTGTTTTTTAAATATTTACCATGCTGTAAAGCTATTTTAGCTTGCTCACAGCTGCAGGATTTAGTCATCTTCCTTGCTTATTATGATTTCCCAAGCAAAACAAAGTGTTTAGTAAAAGACAGCCCTTTGTGCAGAACAGAACTACTTACTCAGTAAGTACTAACTAGTTAATACATAACCACAGAGAGATTAAATAAAGGTGCAATGCAATTTAAGTGGAAAGGTCACATGCTTGCTCGTTAAAAAGGGTGCATAGAAAACATTTTTACTATTTTATATTATGACCCAGTTAAAATCAATGTTATTCAAGGTATTTTTTCTTATTACAAATTACAGCTGCATAAAACCTGGCAATGCAGCAACACGTTCCCAGAAGAGTTTGTGCCACACAGGCCAGCCAGATGTTCTCCTGTGTCCAACAGCAGGTGGGAGTTTGCATTTGGACACACCTGTAGCACGGCCACAGGTCCTGCTGGGCTGTGCAGAAGGACAGCTGTCTGTGTGACAGAGGGACAGAGGGAGCTCTCCCTCCTGGCGGCAAGGCCACTCCTCACCTGCAGGAGGGCAAAGCAAGCAAAACCAAATTTGACTTAGGAACAGAGCTCTGGACTCTGCTTCCCAAGCAGCAGCAACTGCGTGTAACAAGGAGCAGAAAACTGAAGTCAGAGACTGTTTTTAGAAAGTGTTATTTCTCCATAGGTTCATACATAATATAAGAGTTCAGAGGGCAGAGGACAGAAGACATTAATCTAAGTGCCTCTAAAATGTGAAAATAATACAAAGGGGGAGAACTGAAACTGTGGAGGTCTGAAAAGCCAACTGGTAAAAAGATACTATTTATTTACAAAACAAATAGCACATAAGCTCATTTGCTTTGGCTTCTGTAGGCATCTGCTATTTGTTACTTTAAAAATAATGTATTTCAGACATTTTAAACACGTTCCCAAACAAGCTGTGTAGTGCACTGTTTATGTCTCTGTGCCTGTCCCCAAGGAGAGTCGCTGACTTCCTGGCCAAAGCAAACAATATAACATTTATGAAGGTCAAATAACAGAAAGGAAACTATGTTTGTTAAAGGGACGCCATCAAATCAAAAATCAAAATTTAAAAGGGGCTCAGCTGTTGGTCCATATATTTAAACAAAATCAGCCTAAGTGCATTTCTGTGTGTCAAGAAACTTTCAATAAAAGTTAGTGAAGTCAGAAAGGTAATATGCACTAATTCTTACAATGTATAACCACGTAATTTTGAAAATAAAATTAATTTTCTGTTTCAGGGCTTAAAACAGACTTCCTGACAGGTGGGGTGACCTGATGGATAAGAAAGAAGTTCATGTCTGCTCACTGAGAGTATTAGACATTATTTCTGCAGTTTGTTGGTTTTACCTTTTCTGTTTACTCAGCTTAGATCTAACTCCATCTACACAGCTTCTTTTCTGTTTACAGTACAGCCTGTCTACATTTTCACATAAACCAAGCAACAGTTATATGGCAAAACTCCCTGTCTTTTGTGATATAATGCTCCAGTAGTCATAGTTCATGGTCATTGTTAGACAATATAAAAAAAGCCACAAATTTTTTGAATGGGGATAAACAGCATAATAAGACATACTAGAGAGCAGAAGTCACCATTGCTTTATACAACAGGAATGACAGGTTTCTTTACATAGTGAAAACATCTTGTTTCATGCTTTGCAGGACTTCACTGCATTTTTCAGTATAGCATTAACTCCTGGAACTGACTAATTCACTAAGCCTATTCTATGTTTGTTTTCCACTGAGAAATTTTTATTTTATGGCATACAGCTTTCATTAATTACAGTTGCATTTTGTGCTACAGAATCACAATTTATTCCTACTAATTTCCTCTCCCTTGTAACCCCAGGTTTTTGTCTATGCCATCCCAATTTTCCTCAAGGTCACCTGTATCTCACTTCTTGGTATCAGTAACATGCTTCTACCTCTCATGCTTTTACTTTTTTATTTAAGAAAATTCTAAGTAAGCACTGTCCCATAACCAGACCTTTAGTGTGGAGGCTGATGAGCCCACTAAGCCAGGGTCCATTATGGTCCCTCGGAGGGACAGACCCTAAATTGAAGACTAGCCCCTTAGTTAGGGTGACAGAAAAGGCTTCTCCCAGGATACCTTGTGACATTGTGCAAATGTACCCCAGTTCTGCCTCCCTGGTTGGCCCGTTGGCCTCCCTGCCCCTTTTCTTCCCCATATGGTTATATTCAGGAGGGTTCTCCCGTCCTTGTTCCCCCATCAGCCCTTATTCCTTGGCTACTCCTTCCCTGTTGTCCTATTAGCCCTCATACCCTGGCCCCACCTATGCACCACCCCCAGGCCCTCAGATCATTGGCCCTGATGCTCTCTCTGCCCCTCACCTACCCAGTATATAACCCTGGACCCTCCCATTGTTCTTGGCCTTCATCCCTGGAACCTTCCGGTGTGTGCGCAGGCGTTGAGATCCGCCGCTGTGTAGGCATCGACCTCTGCCACTAATAAACGCTGCTGGGAAGCCATACAGAGACCCCTCCTGTCTCCGTAGCCTTATTTCCATTGGCTGCGCGTGCGAGAGTGGTGAGCCCCCTCTGCCCGACCGGAGCGCCTTCCCCCATGCAGACGCTTGCAGGAAGGTTGCAGCGCTGAGCAGCCTGCGCCCGCACCGCAACACTTTAGGAATTCATTAGTAACTTTCCTCTAACCTAACACTTTCCCTAAAGTGGTCAGCAATTTTCAGCTCTGCATTAACTATCCCTTTAGCCACCATAGAATTCTTGTTCTCCATTTTTTCCAGGACTACTAACACCTGAAATTTTATATACAGCACCATATAAAATCCTTTATTCAAATTCAGATGCATGAAAAGTCTGCTACACCTTCTTTACAGAGACAATCATCAAAAGGATGTCAGGTTAGCCTGTGATACCGGCATTTTGCATTTCACACTATTTCCTGCTTGACTTTGTGGTAGGTGGTAGAATATTTATATTTGGGACTCTGTAATGGAAGATGAGTAATTATTTTTTTAAATTTCTACCATAAAATTAAAATCTCAATATAAGTTCTTTTTTTCCTTACATCGGATCTGTTTAAAGACATTTTTCCAAAATTTAACACTCGATTTTGATTTTGTCCAATAATGTCAGGCTAAATTTGACATTATCTGTTTTGAGGAATAAACAATCAAGTCAAGCACAAAAATCTAAAAGCCGTCAACATTATTTCTCCTAGTAATTATTTTTGTTTGGTAAATACCTTTCGCTTTCAGCCGTTTGCATTGTCTCCAGCTTTGAGTGAGCTCCTCTATTAAATCCTTTCACCTCTTGCTCCTCTAAAGATTCCAGCAGTCTAATCACATCTTTATTCACACCCCTTCGTTTGGCAAGAACAAGTGGTGTTGCACCTTGGTGATTGCTAAAACGAGCCCATAAAATGACATAAGAAAATTTTAATAAAGAAATTTTGTAACAAGTCAACTCAGCATAACATATTACAATTTAGTAAGTCCTCAGAACTATTTTCTGTTTTATCAAACAGTACTAAATTCCAATCTATCCAAGTTACAGTACAATTGGCTATAGAAGAAAATCACTCTATTTAGGTTTGAAATTGCACAACTCTTTTCCCCCTCTAATAAAATCAAAATTCCTAGGACTCTAATCTAATTGGAATCTCTGGGTGTTACAGCAAAAAAACCCAAAACAACAGTAGATTTATGGCAATGTTCAAGTTTAAGCTTAATTTCAAGAAAGAATTGTGCAATCTGGCTCCTAATAGTTCCTTTTCCATGAGGGTATTAGGACATGAGGCAAAATGAAATAAAATACAGATGGTCCCTCTGCTGCTATTAAAATAATACTGAATAGATCCAGAGTTGCCTTTAGACCAGGAATTTCTACCAGAGCTGCTTGAAATGAGGGGAAAAAAATCCCAGCCCACAACCCATAAATAATCTGGTCTACTAATAAGTAGTTTTGCTGAGTTGAAAACATTAATGAGGGACAGGTGAAAAAAGGACAGATTTAAAAACTCAAAGGTTTTGATGTTACTCCTGGGTTTTGCACATGTTGTGACTATGCAGAAAGTTCCACAAACAAAGTAATTTAGCACAGGAATGAAACAGCTAGTTATTCTGCAGCTTGAGAGCTTCCATCTGAGCACTGGCATCTGACAGCTGCTGGAAGCCAGAAGGAAAGAATATTCTGAGTCACAGACTTTGAGGGAGGGCAAAAACACTGAAAGGAAGCATTGTTACTAGAGGAGTACGGGAATGAACTGACACACACATATACTGTATTTTCTTTGTCTTATATAGTACAACAATAGAAACTGGGGTAGAGAAAATTCTTTTAAAGTAGTCAATGTGATTTTTTCTTTGGTGCCAACCACCCACACCTCGTTGTCTGGCCAAACCAGAGCATCAATGTCATCAATGAGAGAGAATTAGATACAGCAGCTTACACCAGCAGCAGCTATTCTCATTTGCTTTGCTTGTTGCACAGACTAGCAGAAGGGCCTGTTTTCCTGCCTTTTTATTTTGTTTTTTTAATTAAGTGGTACCTTTGTAAAGTAGAATTGCACCAAATACAGCATTTCAGCAACAGCAGATTTGTACGCAAGGCTCTGGTAACAGAAGACTAATATATTATAAAATATGTACTGTAAAAAGGGACTTACCAAATATCAATTTTAAGTCCATTAGAAACTAGGAACTGGATGGTATCGACATGCCCACACAGGTGAAGGGCTGTGTTACCCTGGTAATCAGTGGCTAGTAGGTCAGCACCAAACTTATGCAGGAGTTGACAGATGTCTACATTTCCTCTGGCTGCAGCCAGGTGAAGGCCAGTTCGGCCTCGGCTGTCACGAATGTTTGGGTCGAAACCACTCTCTAAGAGTCGTTTGGAATAGTTAAAATCTCCATCAATACAAGCCTGCAGCAGCGGCACATTTGTCTGGGAGGAGTCGTTCACAAAAACGTAGGACATTGCTCTGATTCTCTCAGGAGGAGGTGACCAACCTGCAAGTTAAAGAGTGAAGAAATGATGGTGAAACCAGGCAAATAAACACAATGCTAATATTCAGTAGACTCCTCAGGTTCCCAAACAAGAACGCCAACTAGTTTATAGGCCAACTCTGAAATCTTCCTGTCATATCCATTAACTTTGTGTGCTGCATTCCCTTCTGGTAATATGGAATGAGCTCACATCTCCGGAAAGAGCAGCAAAGCTTTGCTATGAGAGAGAACTGGTAAGATCTCTGCCACAGATGCCAGACAGGTAATTAGTTTTCAACCTAGTAAGGAATCACATGTAGTAGTATTGATATTAAAGGGCAAAACAACACAGATAGGACAGAAAGAAAGAACCTTTCATAAATGGGGAAACTCTAAACAATTCAGTCCACTGGTACAGTCACAGTAACTGCAATTTTTACCAGCTATAAGCAAAGCTGCTCCAATGGGATTTTCACCCTCTGAATTTGAACTTCAGTGCACAAACTACAGTACAACTAAAAATGCTTGATTAATAACAATACTAATTTAGTCATTCTGCAATAAATGTGCTTTTCAATAGTCTTTGCAGAATATTATTTTTACAGTGCCAGAGATACACCAACTACTGAACAAACAAGAACAGCAATACAGAACACAGAAAACTGAATAATTTAAGTGAAATTGCCCACCAAAAACTGGAAGTGGGTACAAGGAAGACAATGGTAAAATCAAGCACAGAGCTACTGTGGAACTGTAGAATCTCAACATGGAGAAACACAAATGTTGTTTCTCTGGTTTAATATTAAATAAAGGATGAAGTCCTTTTCGCTATCAGGACATAAAAGAGGAAGATAAATGTTTCACCATGGAGCACCTGATATAGAATATTTGATGAACTATGATTTCAGTTTTGCAGAAGAATATTTTAAGGATGAATCAAATAATGAGGGCATGATGACACTGTGTGCTTACGGAACACAGAAAAGATTTCTTGAAAACAATAAGGAAAAAGAGAATGATTTAGCAAGAGAATGGTAGAATGTTCATGAGGCAATTTTAAGAAGCAATGAAAACATCTAGAAGACTGGACAACAGTCCTCTTTCTGCACTGCCTCAGAGAGGAGGTAAAAAAGGAAAAAAAATCATATAAACAAGTAAAAATCCTCTAAAGGAAATCTCAATAGAGACATGGCAAAGTTCAAGTGACAGGAGGGAAAAGTGATTTTACTAGATAAGCTTTGAACAGAAAGTGAACTGAAACGTCACTTGAAACAGTATTTTTCACTTGCCCAGGGTTTCTATTCTGGTCTCATGGTGTATTAGTGTTCTGATTAACTATTTGAACCTCTTATTAAAACCTCTATACACAGATTTAAATTTTCTCATCTATATAAGGTATCCTTCCACACCAGTGCACTCATTCAACCAGGAGAATGGAAACACGGCCAGCAGCCAAAGAATTCAATTTAAAACCTCTCCTTTTTTGAGAGTTCATAATGTCTATATTTTATAGCTCTTCCCCCATGTTTTAGATCAAATTCAAGATCAAAGTACCTACAGAAGTAATTTCAAAATGTTTACACGCTGGTCTGAATAACAGCTCTAGCATTGGGGGCTGTTGAGATTAATAAATCACATTTAAACTTCAACAGGTTGTGTTTCCTATGTGGACAAATTCTGCTACATATATCAACACTGTCTAGTTTTCCAGTGCAGGAATGCACAACCTTTTTTTATTTATTGCATGCTGAACAGAAAGAGATAGAAATAAACTCTACGTCTTGGTATCTGAATAAGGAATGATTTTAAGCAGAGCACATTCCTCTAGGCTGCAAATATGTTTTTAAGCACGACTGTACATCACTGGCTCAAGAACCATCTCCAATAGCAAGTGGCCAGTTCACTGACACACCATAAAACTTCGTGCGAGACTGGTGGCATGTAGGGCACTGACAGCTTCCTTATAACCCTATACAAGAAAGGACAATGTAATTACTCACATTTTCAATGAGTATGTTACAACCCCCAGATGCTACAAAGCTGGGATACCCAGCTGACATAAATTTCAATTTTCTTGCCCATTTTCCACCCAAATCATGAATGATACGAGAATTCTTCTTCCACTCTGCTCATCCAGTCTTCACTGAGAAAAATAATGGGCCAAATTTCTCTGCGATGTGATTGTGACCTTTATACTCGGCACTAAATCTTCCCTAAAGCAAGATCATAAATCATTTTAAAACCTCCAGTTATCAGCCATAGTAGCAGCATATCAATAGCACAAACCCCTGCTTGCACTTGACAAAAAGATCATGATTTTCTTGTAAAATAATGCTTCAGTGTTTAAACCTGCTTAATAAAACGAGGCCTAACATAAATCAACATGAGAATACTATACTGGAAGAAACTTAGGCTATCTGAGAAACAGCAAGGCAAGCTCTGTTAAATGTTAAGTTAGTGTTTATATTTTCATACCAGATGTGTATGTCTCGTAAAGCCTTACAGAATTCCCCAACTGTGATGAAACATTAGCTAATAATACCACGAAAAAAAAGTCACCTCCTTATCTTCTCAGAAAAGAAAGCACGAAGACTAGCAGCTGACAGAAAGTGTAACTGGCAGTGATTCTGATTCAGAATTTATTATTACTAGAATCTTCTAGGACTGATCACTAATGTGTAGAAGACTAAAGTAAGTCCTTAGTATTTCACAGTAAGAAAGACAAAGATGAAGCAAATCCTTCTTCCCAATACTTGAAGATTGTGGACTAAACACATGCATTCACCAACAAAAAAAAAAAAAAAAAAGAAAAAAAAAAAATTTAAAAAAAGAAAATCTGGGCCATCTGGTTTGATTTATCTTTGTGATTAAAAAGATTTTTTCTACTAACACAATTCTATTTCACATATGGCTAGCTAACCTATGCCAAATACAAGTTGCATACAAAGCTGAACTATGCACCATCTTTAAAATGTCAGTCCCCAAACGACATGTTCTTGCTTCAAAATTAACCCAACTTAGCAAATTTTCCTGTGTAACAACACCCATAAAAATTGCAGGTCAACTTAATTACGTATTTTTGATTAAACAAATGGTGGTTACATTTCTGCCCACTATCAAAAAAGCTTACTGCTGCAAGGACTATCTAATACAACAGATTTAGCAGCAAAATTTAGAAACAAAACGGCATTAGTCATTCCCTTTAAATCACTTCTGAAAGGTGAATCAGGTAATGACTCTGAACCTGTCCATAAGCTGATACTACCAGTAAGGACTGATTTCATAAGCACCAATTAGGACAAATGGACTTGTGTGAGTACCAAGACACAAAATATTCCAAAATGATTATCCAGAACAACCCAAAAAATTACTATTAGTAGTTAAATAAATCTGATTTTTAAGGACTGAAGTAAATGACTGCTTGTAAAAACACATCACTATCTACTGAAAATCTATCTGTTCAATAATATTTTTGTTAAAAAAAAAAAGTTTGCTTTTAATAACTTGGTACTTCGACAGAAAATTAGTTTTGTGAAAAAAAAGTAAATTTAAAGACATCCTCCCAAGCTAGAAGGATGCCCATTAGAAAGACATAATATAAGAATACATTTTCCCTAGATTTATACATTTTTACAGCCTCAACACAACGTACTTCTTAATTAATAACTTTAGAAATTATGCTGTAAGCCTCTTCAATGACACATGTTGACTAGGACAAGAAAATTTAACCAAGCAGTTTTGTTTTCAAAAGGAATGCTTATATTAAGTGATTCTGTAAAAATAATTTATTTAATAGGAGTCAGTTGTGTCTCACTATACCGTGTACAGCATCACACACTGATCTGTTGCAGGACACGTTCTCACCTGCAGAATCCAGGAGCAATCTTGAAAAATTCAAACCACAGAGCTAAATGCAAGTTCTGTCACTTCTTAAACTAGTCCTAAAATTTGTGTTAACTCTGCACAGTTTTACTTTACACTAAATATATGCTGTTGTCTCTGCTTTCTCATTAAGTTCAACAGCTACCAAATAGCCCCAGGAACAGGAGAGAATGGCTGCACACGAGAGACAGAATCACTCATAGGACCCATCCCTCCACTACAGAAGTATTAATGAACCTGCCAAATTGGGATTAATCACCCAGTCACTGCTCCATAACACATACCAGTTCTACCAAACACTTTGACATCTAGAACCTAGACATCAGTAAGATTACCACTACAGAAACTGCCACCACCAAGAAATGGAAACTAAAACAAATCCTGGAAATAGTAACCTCCATGCCAGCAAACACAAGATATGCGTTACTTGCAGAATTTGCATTTGTCAACTCCCTTGTGGTAAACAGCATCCTCTTTCTGCAATGCACTTTGAGAGCACTTCAGTGGCAGTGGCCAGCAGAGCTCTTCCCTCTTTATTATTTAAGTGAATGAAGAACATTCCAGTACTTTGCTTAAAATGCTGAGGGAGAAATTCCTTGCTAAGTTTTCATGCACACATATGTGTCAGTTACTGAGAAGTCATTTGACGAATCAGTATTATATTTAGTAAAAAAATGATGTGATCAATTTATTTTCATTTAGGAAAGAACCCCAGTATGTACATCAAAATCCACTTAGGTTCTGTATTTTCTATTAGAAACCTTTATCTTTTCAGTACAACTGGAACAGTTTTATGACTCCACTAATATGGAACTGCTGCTAAAAGCAGCACCTCAGATTAAGTACAGCATGATGCCTATTTTACACACTGCTATTTTGCAGCATTTTCCCCTTCTAACGTTAGCTATTTTTTCAACAGTTCCTGGATTTGAGGTATCACAGCAGGTTCGTAACACCTACATCCCCTCTCATGTCCCTAGTCAACCACATGGGTAGGTGCTAATAAAATAACATTATTTATGCCATTTGTTTCCAATCATTCCCATTCCCTTATGCAGACATGAGACATACACGTAATGTTCTCTTGATGTGAAGACTGTAAGTAGAAACTGGTGCACTGCATATACAGGGGGCTTTACAAGTACAGGCTACAAAGTGCTTTCTGAAAAAGTTTTAACAAGTATTGCTGCTCTTATGGATCAGCAGATGATGGCATTGGGAAACAGGGAGCTTTGCTCATTATTGCCCAGTATGACAACACTACAAGATAAAAAATATACAAGACCTCAAATGCCACTCCATGGTTGTAGAATGCTTCCCCAGATAAAACAGTACAAGCTTTGTGTATTTATGTACACAGAATGGGAACAATAAGAAGGGGATCATTCTTTTAAAGCACCTTTATCAACAAGCAGGTTCGCAAACATTTTATAAATCTAAACTTAACTGGTAACTCAGTTGCATTACATGTTTCAGCACATTTAACTTCTATCAAATATACAGCCAAGCATTTTTGAACATTGCTCATCTTTCACCTTCTGCACAAGAATTATTTGTGAAAAAAGGCAATTTACAGATTTATTCAAATAATCTGTAACTTTAATACCCCACAAATGGCTCAATTAAACCAGTATATAAGTGCAGCACTTCTCTGATCATTGTGGCCAGTTTGAATACATCTGTTTTTATATAAAGTTATTGAATCATATCGGTCATAATTATCAACCTCTTCACAAACCTTTACCCAAATTCCTTTCTTGTTTCTGCTGGGAACATGTAGGGTCTATGCTGGTCAAGAAAACATTAAAGGTTACTACATATTGTTTTGCTGTTTATTTGTCTGGTTTTTAACAGAGTAGAGAGAATTTCTCCCACTCTTATTTAAGCGTTTGTGTTTAAATTTGCTGCAGACTCGTAGCAGTCTTCTGGAAAATAAGACAACATTGACAGAGGAACAAGGGATAGCTCCGGCTGGCCGCAGGCTGTCGAGGCAGGAACAGCACTGGAGCCTGGATGGACACTGCCACCACGTGGACTGATGAATTCCTGTCCGACTGGAGGGACGCACAGAATCATAGAATGGTTTGAGTTGGGAGAGACCTTAAAAGGTCATCTGGTCCAATCCCCTTGCCATAAACAGGGACACCTCAGACACCACTAAACCAGGCTGCTCAAAGCCCCATCCAGCTTGGCCTTGAACATTTACAGGAAAGGCGTATCCATGGCTTCTCTGGGCAACTTCTTCCAGTTTTTCTTCACCCTCACAGCAGATTTTCCTCCTTACATCCAATCTAAACCTGCCCTCGGTCAGTTTAAAGGCATTCCCACTTGTCCTGTCATTTCATGCCCTTGTAAAAAGCTCCTCTCCAGCTTTCTTGTAGGTTCTCTTTGGGTACTGGTGTGGTGTGTAAGCCTGGACTCACACAGACCACCTTTTCTACATCTGTGGTGTTTTCTATTTTCCTACGAAGGAAATGATTAAAGGCCTGAAAATAAGATGTAATAAAACTTTATTAAAGGATTCTGAAATGCAAACTGCTACTTCTTTGCAGTATAAACAGCATTCTCATTTAAGCTTTGATCCTCTATTAGTGAAACGAAGACTTTGGTATGTTGCTTGAGTTCTGAAACCAAAGGTATTTAATTCTAAAAAATATGTATTTGTGCCTGCTTCTTAAAAAGCACCCAAAACTAAATCCAAAACCCCCTACAAAAAGCCCAGTCCTTACGTAGACAAACAGTAAGTCCAAAGTGACACATTTACTAAAATGGGGGAAAACTTTCTGAGTCCAGCAAGAATCATCAGAAATCAGAAGTTAATGAGAGCAATAAAGCAAACAAGAACCTGTCACCAAACAACTTGTTATATAGTTCGTATTTTCTTACTTTTTTTCCTTATAATATATATTATAGCTTACATGCCCTTAGTCATATATAACCTTGATGACATGGCCTTAGTATGCAACTTCGAATCTGGTTTAGTGGCTAGTGAACAGAAGCAGGTCACTTTTAAAAGCACGTCTCCTAAATTTTTAAGTTATTTATATATAACTGTATGCTTGACTTTACCTTTGAAAAAATATATTGCTTTGCTCGTTCATTGAAGTTCATTATTTTATACCACCGATGTATTTGTATCAATATACCAATGATAACTAACACTGTCAAACATGCAACTCTTACCACGATTTCTGGATACACATATTTCTGCTTGGAATTTTCATGTTCAGACAGTATATCATTAAACCAATTTATCAAAGACAAATATAAATTCATATATTTACTCTTTCAAATATTCCAAATATCTATCAACACAGCAAAAATTTAACTGTATCATGGTGGATCATGTTATGTGACATAGTAAGATGAAATGGTAACACTATTAAGGTTGTATGTCTAATTAATACATACATATTGATACTCCTTTTGCATAAATAGTTGTTTCATCATGCTTAGGCTTAAAAAATTTCCCCATGTAGGCAAACACACAGTACTAGTGTCTGCCCAACGCTGTCTTAAGGGACTGAAGGGGGTAAACCAGCAGTCTAACTGTTCCCAGGACAACAGGTTAAGCCTGAGGAGAATCAGGGAGGCCAACCTCAAGCTCCTGATCTGCACAGGGGCTGGAATTGACCAAAAATGCAATGAAAGATGATTGAAAAGAATGTGAGAGAGAAGTAGTTCAACTGATACTTACCAATTGCATCGATTTATCCTGCTGAGTCTGAAAACAAGACACATCAGATATACAGGGGAAACTTCTACCTTTAGATACCTTAGTAAATACCAGTAACTCATCTGTGAAAGACTCAATATTCAGCATTAAACCTGCTGTCTAATCAATGAACAGCAATACCCATGTTTCTTTAAAGAGGTTTGATGAGTTCTATTTGAGGAAGGATGAAGAGAAACTGTGAAAAAAAAAAGTCCACGTCAATTATTACTTTTGTGAATAAGGAGCCAACATAAAAGTACCCACAGCAGATCACAACAAAGATCCTTTTAGGCCTAGTATAACTTTTCAAATGGTGGCCAAAAGCAAAGGCCAGAAAGAACACAGAACAGGGCAAGCATACATAATCCTGCTTTTTCTATTCAAAATGGATGGGGTTTCTATGTATTTGGCTCTGCCTGCACCTCTCAATCTGCTCTTTCTCCTCCTCAACACAAATACTTCTAATACCTACAACATACTCTGGTAACTTCTCCAACTGAGTTACCTATGAAGAACATCATCTTTTGATCTTGCTGAATCAGGGGCTTGGTAGCTCCCCTTGTGGACCCCCAGCTCTCCTGCGGGAAGAACACAGTGCCCATTCTTGTCCTGCCATTCATGATTCCACAAGCCTTCATCACAGCCTTCTCAGACATCCCTTTCCAGGGTGAATTTTGAAGTCCAGCTTTCCTGGTCATTCCTCATTTGGAAGGGGGTCTGTGTCTATGACCATTCTTGTTTTGCTTCTCCTAATCTCACTTATTTTTACTCTGTTTTTCTGAGCTGGGAGACAGAGCAGGGGTGACTTAATCAGGATGTTCAGGGTGAACCTTGAATTAACAAGTTGCATGACAAGATGCTTTACTTTGTTCTTTACTTGTTTCTCAGTAATATTCAGTTTGTTTTACCTTTTTTACTGCTGCTTAACACTGTTGTTACATTTTCATGGAACCATTCATCATAACTACAAGATACTGCTCATTACTGAGAGCCCAGTATTTCATTTGGAAATTAGGATTCCCTTTATGCTATCTGAATCCCTCTACCTACACTGAACTCATGTGCCAGTACGTTGCATTATCCAGTTACTCAGTTTTACAGGGTTCTTCTGCAGCTTTTCATAGCTGACCTTATCTTTACAACTCATGTCCTGGCAAACACTATCACCGTGTTGCTCACTGCCTTCTCCAGGCCATACATGCAAATTCTAACAGTTCAGAAGCCAGAACCGAACCATGCAGAACTAAAACTATTCCAGTCTTACTGATAGTAAGTTCACTAAAACTCGTCCTGGATCAAATGGATCCCATTCACCCAGCACTCTTTCATCAGCAGCTATCAGAGATCCTCCTTTGGGAGAGCACATGAGCCTGGCTGCTTCCTGCAGTCCATTCTCCACATACACCCCAGCAGCCACTACAGTATATTGTGGACCTCCCTGAGCAGCTCTTTTAGTAGCCCCTCAATAGACTTCTTGTCTACTTTCTAATCCCTTCCTAAATCTGTTCACACTGCCACCATAGAGCCCCTGTCATCCTTTCCTGTATCCATCTGAAACCACCCTCCCAACAGCCCCAGCAAGGAACTCCCATCTCAAGACTGGATGAATAATTCTTACTTTATTCACTGCCTTCACTGCATAAGTCTTGGTCATGCCTCCCAATATCCTCTGACAACAATCCTGACTTTCCAGTCCTTCCTCTTAAGGAAGCTGATCCCCTTGTCCCTTTCAGTTGCCCTTCCCTATCCCACTGTATGCTTCTTCCAGTGCAGAGACTGGAACCACACACTATCCCAGATGTGGGTGCACCAGCTGAAGCACCAAAATGGTGCCCTCTGTCTTCTTCTCACTACCTCTCTGAGGACAGTCACCATTTTCCTGGCTCTCTGGCTGCCACAGCACACTGAGCTTAGGTTTCCAGAGAACATTCAATGGTAACTCCAAGTACTTTCTCTTGATTGGTGGCTGCCAGGTGTGAATTCACCACCATGTGAACATGGTTCAGATTATTCTACCCAAGACATTATCTAACTTTGTGTACACTGAAGCTCATGTGCCACCTTTCTGCTTCCTTCCTTTTTTTAGAAATTTCTTTTTGCTTTCTTTATAATTTTTCAACCCAACCACTTCTGCATGTAATAAATTTCTTTGACGCCATAAGCATCCAGTCTCCTCAAAAGCCTGTGGTATGGTACTGTGTTTCAATGCTTCCTGAAGATCCACACCACCTGTATCTACAACCCTACTCAGTAACCCTGAATAAAAGCTGATGAGCCTTGGATGTAGCAAAACTCTGAAGATGTACCCAACCTCAGGCAGAACCAGCCCCTAAGGTACTAACATATAACAGACAGGCATATTGTTCTGTGGATAAAAAACTCTGAGGTGAAGACAGACAAGCATTTTACACCATCCATGGGAAGCTCATACACCCCAAGCCTTTCCTGAAATGTGCTGGTGCCCTTTTACTGTCGCCATCCACTACTGCTGGTCAGACACCCTAAGAGGTCTTGAGCATGCCAAAGAATATCATCTGTGAGCATTACAGGATTTATGCCTTTGAATTTATGTTATAAAATTCAGCTTCAATACTTGGACATCAGAAATTTGCTGACTGACAAAACTGGTGTTTAAACAGCTCTGTTCCACTCGGCCAGTCAAAATTTTATTGATAAAGTGAAGGAAAAAATGCCACTTGGAAAAGTGGTGTTGATACATGAATGAAAGCCAGAATCTAAGTCCTGTAAGTACAGACAAGGCTGCAGTGGGGGACCACACAATATAAAACCTTTTTTTCCACATATTAGTAAGTATCATATTTAAATAGCAAAGCAAACCACAGCAACTGACCATTTCAGTATTTGTGCTCTTGACTTTCAAACACAATGAACACTCACAATGGGAATTTGGTGGAACAAGCCCATGCACACAAGACAGGCCTGTCACCTACTCTAACAGCATTTTATGGATGGTCTATCCAGAACGCTCAGTGCTTCAGGGATCGTGTATTTCATATAACATGTATAAACCAATGCCTTCTAAAATACCTTATGTGCTTATTAACTGATCTATCTGGAAGTGGAATATCCACAACTTGATATCATGTGGGAAGATATTAACTGACAGACTGATCAAATGAAAAGAGTGGCAGCCCTCAAAATTCCAGCATACCCAAATCCCTAGAAGAACCTCTAGTAGTACTTCACTCCTTGGACAACCAAGTATCTCAGGTCCTGAGCTGCAGATGAGGACTTCAAGGCCACGTGTACTCAAATATTAAGTTCAAAATAATGTGAGGTGAGATAATACAGCCAACTTAAAGCACTGCTTCAAACTCCTCGCTCTTGCTGACGAGACAACTTTAAAGGACACCAAAACCTACAGAGAGGAAACGTGTCACTGATTACAGATCAGAACTGAATTTTAGAGTCCTCTCTTGCAGAGGCAAACTCATACTGCTCTGGTAAGAAGACAGCAGATGCACATACTACACTTCAACTTTCAACTCATCTTGGCTGACTTTTCACATCTTTCTTTCAACACAAAATAACAGCAATTAGCTATTGTCATTTCCTGATTGTCATCAACCCTACTATTTAGACTGCAAACATTACTATAAATATTTTTCTTCTAAAAAAACAATTTAACAAGTTCTTGCTAATAACCTATTTCACAAACAAACAAAACAGAAAAACTGATCTACAGTCTACAGGTAACACTAAGCTTAGGCCTCTACTGCAGCAAACAGAAATACTATTTTTACGAATCAGTCATGTTCCATCTAATAAGAGTTCGATTTTTGCTCTTCCTTGACCTTTTAGAAGGCTGGTCTTCCAACAGACTCTTAATATCCCTACTTGACCTTGGCATATCTTCCTATTTCTGTTCCATTTTTTTACTGAGAATGATTAACATTATACAAAGAATTCTAGAGTTCAGTTCACGGATAATAGCAACTCCTTTAACTGGATCACTGTAGTCAGCATTTACTTTTTCCACAATTCACTATCTTGTAACTACCTAACATTCTTTGGTTTTATGTTGCTTTCAACTGGTAAAAAATTTCTTCTACGAATTTTTTTTTTTGCAAGGTTACAACTGTAAACCCTCGTTCTTTAAATTGTTAACGTACTTATTTCATATCCTAGTTCTCAGGATCACCCAATTCTTTCTGTGTAGTACTATAATAACCCTCTTCTATATGCCAATGCCTCCCAACTCTTCATCACTACCAAATCAAGACAGTAAAGTTTTAATTGCTACATCAAGACCTCTTCTGAAAATTTAGTGAGATTGGTCTCAAGACTGATCTTCAAAGAACTAATTTTATACCCTCTGATATTCAGATTTGATGGATTTTCGATTTAGTATTACTCACCACAGTTTGTCTTTAGTTGCTTCTCTAACCTGTCTACAATTCAGGTGTTATCCCTGCCTTTTCACCACAGTAACAACCCGCGGAAGCTTTACTGTGGTCTAGAAAATAAAAAAGAGTACTCCTCATTTCCCTTAAAACAGTAATTGGTTCATCAAAGACAGTTACGAGAGCAGGTTAAAATATGTATTTCAGTTTCACTTATCTTGTTTTCTCCTAGAAAGCGCGTTCAAAGCCGCACACTTACCAACGCCCTGTCAGCGGGGCGGCCGCGTCCCCGTCCCCGTTTCCCTCCCCTCCCCTCCCGTGAAGGTTGGCACTGCTCCCGTTGTTCTCCCACCAAACGGCATCACAGCGCTCCACCTCTCCGGCTCCCGGGCCGGGCTCATCCCACGGCCCGTCCTCGGGTCCCTCNCGCGCCCCCTGCTGGACGGAGGCCGCCGGGCGGTCCGTGACCATCCGCCCCCTCACGGCGCCTTCGGCCGGGGCACAGGGACGGTAGAGACGCACGGTGCGGTGCCAGCCCGCCCAGAGGCAGGAAATCAGGAATAGTGTGGCCAGCAGGACCAGGGCACTGACTGTCCCCCCGTACTCGGCTCTGCTGAGGCCACACCTGGAGTTCTCAGTTCTGGGCCCCTCAATTCGGGAAGGACATTCAGGAGCTGGAGGAAGTCCAGAGAAAGGCTGTGGGGCTGGTGAAAGGTCTGGAGCACAAGTCCTGTGAGGAGCAGCTGAGGGAACTTGGGGTGTTTAGCCTGGAGCAAACAGGAGTGGGGGTGACCTTATCGCTCTCTACAACTCCCTCAGAGGAGGTAGACACTGCCCAGGGAGGTGGGAGAGTCTCCAGCACTGGAGTTGCTTAAGGACATAAAGACTGGACCGTGGTTGAGGGGGTGGTGTTCCGGCAGAGGTTGGACTCGATCTCAGAGGTCTTTTCCAGCCTAATTCTGTGATTCTGAAGTGTTGAGACGCTGCTGTGTGTGCTATCCCTAAAACACCCCAAAAATCAGCAAGCTAAAAATTCAGGCAAAAGTACAGTGCCTCTGTCCCCACCTCACCTCATCACCAAGGTCCTCTGAGTATAAGAGAATGGGGGCAGAGGAGAGAGGGGAGAAAGGGTGAGGGGGGCTGAAGTTATTTGACTTCACCCAAAATACTAGTGTAGCTTTTTTTTTTGGATGGATGATACCTCAGCAGGTCAGTAAGCGAACCGCAACAGTCCGGTCTGCTTGGAAGGATCTAGGAAATGAGTGCCTTTCCCTGACAATGCCTAGGTCGCAATAGCCTGCTCAACCATCACTCTAATTACAGATACTCACAGAAACATTAAAAACCGATATATAAATACTTTTTCCTTTCTAATAGAATAGCACCTTTTCCCGTTAAACCTTTCTGCTCGAACAGTGTCTGGGGAAAAACAAAATAAAACAAAACAGCAGAATCTCAGCACCCATTCTCACTAGTAACTAGAGTTGTGAAAACTCTAAAGAACAGTGCACAGGCAAGGAATTACACAGAAAGTTTTTGTTGTTTTGTTCTGTTTTGCTTTTCTTTATAATTCAAGACTTCAACAATGGGTTTATTATTTTTAGACAATTCATTTTGAAAGACAATATCTCACATATATTATTATGGTCCTCTTCTCTTATTTGCTCAAATACACAGTCATCTTTATTTGGCCTAACGAAAAATCTTTTCCTTGAGATAGAATTCAAATGAACTACATGCAGTGGAACAAATAAACAGTTAGAAGGGCATATTTATTTCAATAATTATAGGTAGATACAAACATAAGCTAGAAAATCTCACATAATACTGTTCAGGTTGACCTCTTTGGGATATTTCTGGGAGAAGAGATTTTTTTTTTTTTTTTTCTGCTGGAATAGAACACAAGAACAGTTGTTCCTGCTCTAAGGCTTATTACAATGTACTTTATGTGTGGATTGAACAGCAGTTCCAAATGTGCCAACATCAATGTTATTTGGCTTTACAGTGACCACAAGGACATATATTAATGTACTTTAACTGCCTAATAGGCCTTCTGAATTAGACTGACTTCTGTTAATCACACATTCTTTAACCATAACAGCTTGGTATATGAAGACCTCAATCACTTCAAATTTTCTGTGTAGAATGACATATACCATTCTATACTATCACCGTTTAATGCAAGAGCATACCTTGACTTGCTTTAATAACTCTATTCTAATTATCAGCTTTTATTTTCTTAGCTCACTGAGTTTTGTATCAGCAGCGATATAACTGATAAGCTCAGTGGTTTTCTGTTGCCTTGTCCAAGACTATTCTTCTCACAGAAAGAAATATTTTAAATATGTTCAGGTCAGAGCAATGGCCTCAAGCCCAGAGAGCCACAGAACTTAGTCCTTGCAAAAGCTTCGCCACAGCAAAGCCATTAAACCACATCCTTGAATCTCCAGCACAGGTGCAATTCTAGTCAGAAAATGTTGTCTCTCTTAATATCATTTGCAAGCTCTTTGTGAATGCTGAAGTCCACACCTAACCTAGAATCTCATCCCCAGCAGTAACAAGTACAGAGCACTCCAAAGACAGGGGCAAGAGAACCCACCACACAGTTTAATTGATTTGCTTATTGAAGAGCAGTTAGTGATTGGTTTTATGGTTTCTGAAGGTACACCAACATCACCTTTTTTCTGAATTCAGATTGAGTTTTTAGAGATATTTTTCTTCTAGAAATATTTTTCTTCAGCCAATCACACACTGTTACAGAGGTATTTATTTTAGTTCACTTTATATTATTCCCTTTCATTCAATAAGTTACTTGTAAGAACTACATCTTTATGTCATTTGGCTGTTCAGGAACAATCAGGAATGGATACTGATTCCTGGAAATGAACTTGGAATTGCATCTTTTATGTGATGGGAATGTCTGTGTATGGATATGTAACATGCCAACTTTTCCAAATGGGTATGATCCCAACTAGAGGGAAAAACAAATGTAAAAACAGTCCTAGTGTGGAATCTAAGAACAAGTCGGTAAAATATATCAGCAGGTGCATGCGGATATACATACCTGATTTCCATATACGTTCTGTCTTTCTGTAAATTTCAGATGTATCATTCAGAAACTCTTGCAATAAGCAAATAAATTGAAGCAAGTTTTTGAACCCATCAAGCTAAAATAAAATTTTTTATTCAGACATGTTTTTTTCCTTCTTTATCCTCCCAAAATTCAAGTTTTCCTCCTTTTCCTACCCAAAGAAGTACTTAACAAATTTTTTAGAAGTTTACCTAACCAGAAAAACAGAGGTTGGGCTAAACAACACAAGGAAGAACATGCTGTATTTATATTCTGAAGACAGCTTCTCACTCACTAACCTGTTTTTGCTGGATGCTGGATTTCTTACTATTTTTCATCTATTCAGGCATCATGATCTCTGGAACAGATTGGCAAATGTGTATTTAGAATAAGCTGAAATGCACTTCTAAGTACTGTAACAAAATATGCTGAGCAAATCAGCAGTTACACCCAGCAGCAACAGCGTAGGAAATAAACTGGCATAGTGGCCCCTCTCTCATCATTCTCTGTTTTAGTACAAGCTACTATCAACAGCTGATTAGTTATGTAATGAATGCTAATCTTCATAATTAAATGTTTACTTCCATTACAAATAAATGTAGAAATAAAAGAGATCCAATGTTTCCCAAGATTAAAATTGGTCTTCTAAATGAGTTATAGTTTAAAGCTATGAAATAACATGCTGCTCATTGCCTCACTGCTAACTCTAATCAGCATGGGCCTAGAAGATCACACATGGTCCTTTCTTTTTTCCTCTTCAGACATTTTCAGTTGGCAGACAAGGTTAAACAAAGACCTTAGTAATGCTGGAAATTATTTTTAAAAATATCAAACATCTAAACATACTTCCATCCTGAAAGGCCCACACAAAAGATAGAAGTATTTTAGCTACAAATCAGATTTTTAGTTTATTAACATTTCTATTTAAAATCAAAAATTTTCTCTGTGTGAATGTCACAGATCTCAATTTGGTCTAACATTGCAGCAGATGGAGCAAGCAAGTGAAGTGGGGAAAAATTGAAAGCCAGAAATGGATATAACAGGATAGTGCAGAACATACAAAAAATTTATACCATCTATATCTTTTATCATACTCAGAAAAAGTCAAAGTCAAGGAGAGAGAATGTAAAACATATTATTAAAGCTGTGATGATAAAACTTCTACCATTCAGAATATTATTTCAGTAAAACTGAATATGTGCTTTTTAGTCAAGTAATTCTGGGCTGAAATTTTGGAATGTGCAAGATGCTTTTCCTCAATGGTACTTCTCTCAGCATGGTTGTGAGAGTGATAGAGTAGCAGCCTTATCTCATAATATATGCAAATTCCTATACCAACACATGTGCTCACCATTTCTTGACCTTTGGCTGCCTTCATCATCTGTTCTGATACCATTTTCTTCAAGCAGCTACTGAACACAAAGGTCTAAAGAAGATAAACTAGAGAACTTTCTGATTTCTTCAAAATGACATACTTGACTCTTCCATTCCTTCTCCAGGAGAAAATTACAGTCCCTAACTACTGAACTATCATCTTCCTGACTCAGGTAATTTTACTCTGTTCTTAACATCCTTATAGTGCAACAAACAAGCTGCAGTTCCTTAAGGCCCAGCCTCAGCATGACTAACCCTGTAAGATTACATTTTATTCTGATCTTTCCTAAAAGGATTCAGAAATAATCTGTTATGTTTACAAAATTATCCAGATTCATGTGCCTGAGTCATTGTACTCAAATCAGAGCTCCAGTGTGTCTTCTTGTACATCCTTTGTATACCCTGGAAAAACAAACAGAAAAACCAAACAAAAACCCTCCAGCCAATGAACAGAGGGAGTAGCTAAAAACAGCATTTGTGTGTTCAGCCTTAAATCAGAATCAGTCAATTAGATTCATTTTATACAGTGTACAAATAAAACAGCTGAAATCTCTACCAGAACACTTCCCCTGTGGGAGGGAGTAAGTGGGAGGTAGGAAGGGGGAGTCTTTGCAAACATAAAGCTGGCTAAAGTAGTTATTTTGCTCCCACACAAAACTCTGACAACTCTACCTCCAAAAGGAAAGGAAAGGGGCAGGTAAAGCATGACATGGAATACTAGGAAAGGAAGAAAACAGCAGAGTAAAGTGAGATGTTTCACTGCCAAGGGAATATGTTTCAGAATAGATTTGGACAGGAATATGAGCAAGTGGAAAAGATTTAAAACATATCACCCTCTTCTCCCCAGACCTTCCAACCTTATTTTTTCATCAAGAGGAAGTGAATGTAGATACAAAGTCAGTGAAGTACTTACAAGAAAAGTAACCTGTCAAATTCTTAACCTGTCGATTTTAAAGCTGACCTCTTTGATTTGGGTAGTAGGCAGTGTTATGCAGCAGCTAATCTCATCATTGCCAACATGGATGTCAGCTGAGCGGCTTTCTTCTGGATAGTCACAAATAAAAGGGTCAAACATCAAGCTGTACATACCATAGAACTGCATTTCTCAAATCTGCATTGGGAACTGCACCAAAAAGACAGAACTAATGCAATTTGCTGAAAAGGCAAGCAGATCTAGTGATTTGGAGGAAAAAACAAAGGAAAAAAAAAAGAAATTAAAAGAAAAAGGGCTATAATACAAATGTTTAAAATTCCTAACACTTCTTCTTCTGGAAGGACAGATTCACACAAGAGGTTAGTGCTTGATTCAGAGAATAGTGCTTATAGTACAGAGTTAGAATCTTGATTTTTTTTTTTTTTTTTAACAGGATATGATGAGATGGGTCTTTTGGATGATTAGCATATATGATGATAGTAAGAGATAGAACTAACAAGTAAGAAATACTGTGAACAACAGATCCAGCAGTCAGAATTTTCACCAGGTTGGCTAAACTGAATGACAAACTTCTGCACCTGAGTTTTGCAGAGAAGAATAGCATTCAGTCAAAAACTTCTTGCCAGCCCTTGGGATCCAGCACATTCTGTTGGGACTTTTGAAAAATCTTAACAGAGATAGGAATCTTGTTTTCTATTTGGTGGTTCAGTATCTGACCAGGAGATGGGAGACCTGGGTCTCTAGTTCAAATGACTCCACAAAACCATGCTCTGTTTTTCAAATCACAGCCCTTAGTATCATTTCTTAAAAAAATAAAAAACACTCTTTTGATCAGTTTTAATTGGTTTTTTAATACTGTTTTACCTTTGCTTTGTTTACATTTTTCATAGAAATTCAAGTTCCTGCATCTGCTCGTCTGTTGGTTTAACTCAATTCCTCTTTACTTCCTGGATTGCCTTAAAAGAATTTTTAAAAATAGCAGAATAAAACCAGCAAAAACATATTTCCTTTCACATAAGCATTCAGAAACACATTGAAATAGAAAGCCTGTGGTTTATTTTGGTTTTTAAACAAAGCCTTTGATCTTAGGACAAGTTCACTCTCTACTGTTCTTTCCTCATGAATTAATAGTTTCCGAAGCTAAGTGTGTGTGTACAACTCAACACATCTGCAGTTCACCTACATGCTCTCATATAATGGCAGAGTGTCTACATATTAGGAACATTAGGTTACATGTATGACCTTGAAAATACAGTGGATAGATACCTAAATGTGTCAGTTTTATGTAATATTTTTCCCATGCATAAGATATAGGTGGGTTAGAATCTCTTAATACAACGGCTTGAAGGAGAAAAAAACCCATAACACCAACATGCCCCCTATCAGCAACAGCTATATCCAGCACTTAGAAAAGTGCCACAAATCAGTGCCAACAAGAACCATTTATAAATATGTCAAGAATTTGTATAAAAGATTAAATTAATGTGGGAAAGCTAATCTGTCCGAGGTCGTAAATGGGTCTTTTGGAGAGATGAGGGAGTCTTTGTTTGTAGTAAAAGTTATTTATTGCATAGCGCGATCAGTCCCACAAGGGTCTGATCTATAGACCATATAGTCTATGCCATTATGCTAAAGCCTTCAGTATCCCAAGCAGAAGCAGGAGCAAAAGCAGCCGAAGAGGGGAATGCAGCATCTTCAGCTTCAGCATAAAGTAGCAGCAGCATCTAACAGCAGTCCCAATACAATACATTATATTCATTAATTATCCAATCAGCTACAAACACGATTCTATTGCAATTCTTTTGCACCTATCCTAGCTTAATACAGATGTGCGACAACAGACGTCACTTTTTACACAAAACTTGCGTACACAGTCTATCATGGTCTATCTTTCTATCTAATAACACTATGCTATATTTATATTATGTCTAGAGTGTAGTTAATGTTATGAAAAGTCATGCTACTGAACTTTAAACTGGACTATAGGGCTTTTCTACTAACTAGCATAGTTGCTTATGTGCTTAAGGCACTCTAAGGTGTATTTCTATTTGCTTAAAACTAAAATTTCATTCTTGTTTCATTTAGTGTGGCTTTATGTATCTCAGTTTCTCTGAAGGTTTTAAATCAGCCCCTGCATTCCTCTCTGCCCTCAAGCCTGTATGCACAGGGTACAAAGGGATTTCCATTCCATTTCCATCAGTAATCTTTAAGATTACAAAATCCTTTCAGTTTTACCTGTGTATGTAGCAAGTGTAGTGAAATTCTACAATCCATCAGCAGTGTATTGAAAGAAGGAAACATACACTTTTCCAAGCCAAGGGAAAACAAGTAATAAAACAAAGAAATTCTTCTGTTGAACATTTGTTTGAATTCTTCAGCTAAATAAAATGGGAGTGCAATCCAGAAAGATTTCATTACTTACCAGATTAAAAAACACCAAACCAAACAACAGATGTGATCTTGAAGCATGTCCTGTACTCATTGTTTATACATTGTAGCAGAATGGAAATAAAGTGAGGTCGGGTTATCCAATCTCTCCACTGATTCTGGTGGTACCAAACATGTAAGTTACAATATAGAGCTAACATTTTGTCCTCCTTTTCTCAAACAGCTCTGGGTTTCTCTATACAGTAGTTGGTAAGGCTCCTAGAGCAGCCACTGCCACGATGCAGTGCTGGCATACAAGACCTAGCCTAAAGCCAGCGAGCTGCCGCACCAGCCACTGTGGGGCTGCGGCAGGCTGAGATCAGTGCAGCAGCAAAGCAAAGTGAACACTCAGTTATCCACGTGCTGGGGGCACAGCTGGCCTGAGCTCTTGGATTTAAAGCAGCCTGGGTAAATCTCCACGATCATGCAACTGGAGCAGTGCAGGCTCCAT
The DNA here is from genome assembly GCA_013390045.1 of Picathartes gymnocephalus. NCBI lineage: Eukaryota > Metazoa > Chordata > Aves > Passeriformes > Picathartidae > Picathartes > Picathartes gymnocephalus. The sequence continues at coordinate 490,197 of WEKY01003603.1, read as the reverse complement.
GGCCAGTAGGAATGTATCACTCACACTATACTGGGTCCTGCAGCCCAGACAGCCCCATTTTCTACCCTGGGCTTGGAGCAGTGCTGGATGGAGAAGTGTCTACTCTGACAGTTTGCCATAGCTGAGAACCATGCAATTCTTTCACTGGACTGCTAGTTCTGCAGTTCATAAAGGCACATATAGGGAAACAGAGACAGATTTGTAGAGGCCAAGCACTAATGCAGTAGATTTAAACCAGACAAATTGCCAGCATGAAACAACAGGTTTCCGTGTACCTTCAAGCCAAGCGACTTTCCTTGCTGCCACCAAAAGACGTAGTCTGTTCTTCCTCTTCTGCTCCATTCATTCATCTGCTGCAATCAATACAACTCACTAAGCAAGCAAAAATAGATTTTTTTCTTTTCTTTTTCATTGTAGGGAGAAGTAGACCAGTGCACAACTGCAGCAGGGAGCCATTAGACTGGCCCTGCTATACTGCTTAACTATCCCCTCGGGGCACTCTGACAAATGGTACCTTGGCACCAGGCTCCCTGTCCCCAGGGTTTATCCTCACCCAGGTTTATCCTCAATGTCAGCATTGCCATTTGCTGCACAGCAAACAGAACCAGGGGACTGACTCAGGCCAAAAACAGGCTGTCAAAACCAAATGAAAAATAAAGAGCCAGTATTTTTAGACCAGGTTAGCTTGCCAGTCCAGTTCACCACTGTTTGCCCACACAATTCCACCAGCATAATGGAGGAGTAGCCCAAGGAACAAGCAAATGAAAGGGGAATAGTGCTCTGCTGTTTAAGCCAGACCACTTACTAAAAGAAATGCTCAAGCTATGGCCTCAGGTGTTATGTATATTAGTGTATAGAAGTGGGCACTTGAGATAAAAAGTAATTCACCTCTGCCCAGAGGGGCAACTCAGAACTCAAAGTTCTCTTCTCTTCTACATTGTTTGCGGGTATATTTTTATTTGTGGTCACTGCATTGTGCAAGTATAAATATTAGGAGGCAAGGAGCCACAAAACACCTCTCTGTAGATTCTGAAAGAGAGGGAATAACTAGCTAGCTACAGTAAAGGACCCTTCAGCAATACTATGGTGCTAAAGTTTAAAACATGCAGCACCACAGAAACCAGTCAATTCCAATTAAAAATTGGCCTTAGGGGAAAAAAAAACCAAACCAGTCAAGCTGCTGAAGCTTGAAGACTTCATAACTAAGTTATCCAAGGGATTTCTTTGTTTATAGTAGTTGTCATGCATATGAGTAGTTTCATTTAAGCTTCTTGCTCACCACTTTCTGATCCCAAGCTTACAGTGCAACTCCTTCATGCTCTGAAGACTAACATAAAGAAGTTCAAGTTCTGCCACTTTTTTCACCACTGGGAAAAGACGAAAAAACGCACAGACATTCGGTGAGATCTAGTGAAATAGCTCAACTACTTTCATGTATCAGTTATTGCTGTCTAGCAATATGCTTTTAGAGAAGAAAAACAATACAAATTCTGGGGTAAAGTAAGGTGACAAGCTAGTTATCTTCCTCACTTCTCTGAGTCAAAGCTTACAGAACAGTCTAAGCTCTATTACTTACAGGACATCTTTACTACCTGAGACTATAGTCTTATAGGATAGCCTTCACTAAAAACACAGTTAAGCATGATAGGTGTTACAGGACACATGGCTACAAACTCCCAGGACTGGTGCCTTTCTGGAACAGATCACCAGACAAGATGTATAAAATGTCAATGTACAGCAAGCAAAGTATGTCACTCTTCAGAGATCATTACTTTCCTGCTTACTTTAAAACAAATATATGTCTAAAGGCCAAAATCTGTAAACATTTAATTCTAAGCCAAGATGATTCAGCGGAATCCAATTCTAAGCATGATTCAGCGGAACACTTAAACACACCTTTTGAAGCCTGTGAGCATCTAAATATTTTTTGGCAGTAGAATGTGGGTTACATTTGGACTTGATGTATTTTGTAAGGATTATCAAAGATACATAGAAATGTAATCAACTGAAAAACTTTTCTCCTGTGTATCTGATCATATCATAATACAAGGCAAAAGTAATTCCATCTGGAACTGCAGTGGAAGATACATTTGAGACGCAGTAACTGCCAACAGTGTACTCAGAGATATCTTTCACAGCAGAATGAAGAGGGCAAGGGAATAATAAATAAAATAGACACAGATTGTAAAGTTCCTATCTCACTAAGTAAGACTCAGTTCCTTAGTAAGCCCAGTAGTAACTGGACCTTCATTTTAAAACATTCAGAAGAGCACTAACACCTCTATGCCAATGAAAATACAGCATAAATAACTACAATGCCTAACTTAACTCCAGTCAACAACAAAGACTGTTCACTGTCCTGATGCGGCCTGAGCCTATCCCAGTCACAGGCCTGGATTCCGCCTCATCCACGTACACACCCACATGGGAAACAGGACATCAGCAGACCAATGAGGATGCAAAAGCCTCTTCACATTTTATGATCGTAAAGACACTCACAATCCTGATTTACAGCTTGCTTAATAACACTGTGATCAAACTTCAGTTACTGGCAGTTAAGAAAAGAAACATGTAATGATATAAAGGAAAGTAAGCTAGAGACATTGTTTATAAATATAACAAGAGAGCTTCCTGTCTTATTGTTAAACACAGCATGTGATCTGTAAATTAAGAACTGTTTTATGTAGGTATGGCCATCTGATTAAATACCTACCCAGAATACAAAACCAATAGTTCCCATGTGGTGAGGTTGCTACGTGAAATGTAAATTCAAAAGGATGATATTCATATGTGAAAGTCTTACCCCTATACCCCTCTCTCTTGCCATACTTTGTTGCCCATTACCAGGCTTTCCAAGATGTAGGGGGAGAGAGCTTGAGGGAATTTATTAGACCAAATGGGTCTTTTACCTGAGCAGGATCATGCAAGCCTTGTTCAGATTTCAGGTTCAGTCACTGTAGCCAAAAACAACAACAACAACAACAACAACAAAAATCCAAGGAAGGGCTAAGTTAACCACTGTGTAAAACTTACCAGAGAGAGCTTCATCATCACAGTTTTGAAAGAAAAATAGGCTAAAATATTTTATAAATTCTCTCAAAAAACCCACCTCACACAATGTAACCTTCAAAAACAAAGGTCAGAAGCTTCGCTCTACATCAGCATGAATAAGGAAGAAGTCTTCTATACCTATAAATATAACTTAACTGTTTTTAAATTTTCCCCTATGTCCTATTTAACTTCTCATTTAAAAGCAAATATAACCACTCCCATGTTCCAGCATGTGAATTTGTGATGAGTTTCATAAGTTCCAAAGCAATGTAAAAATGTAGTAAAATAGACTGTTTACTGTTTTCATGCATTTATTCTCTACTGCAAGGCATCTGCCATGTTATTCTAGATATTTACTACTAAATCCTCAAATCCTGTTGTACAGTGAGCACTGTGTGCTCTAAATTAACATTACTTATGAGCATCACAAATACATATTTTTACAGGATTTTTCTATTTTCCAGGCTGATAGAGTTCTCTTGTTGTTTTAGGAAATATGTACATGTCCTGCCTGTTTAGTGAAAACACCAGTCTTCCAGGGTTCTCTGTGAAGGCTTCTGACAAGAGCAGATTTGAGCTCTGTTGAGTTTTCATTATCAATAGTGCATAAGGAGGAAAAACCCTATCTGGCTTGACGTTTGGGTTGCTTTTAGTTTGCTGTGGCCTCTCTACATATTCTTTGAAAGAGGGCAGAAGTAGCACCAACAGAAAATGCAGACAATATTTGCAGGACCATCTACACAATGGGATAGTGGGGACAGAAGAATCAGGCAGAGGTGAGCCCACCAACCACTGCATCTGATTGGGACAGTTGTTTTATTCTGGTTTAGGTTCTGACAAATCAAAGCATAAGTTTTAATAGGTATAACCTGAAAGAATACAGTACCATTGAAGCATTCCTAAATTCCACAGTGACCATAAGCTCCTGAGTTTGCTCAGGAAAGTGTTGTGGCAGTTATAAGAAATTTCTTCAGTCCTGAGAACACTGCTGTCAAAGCTACTCTGGCAGATCACGCAACCTTGTGCTTTAGTCAGAGAGGATGGACTTTCTTTGTCTGAGCATCAGGTGGAAATGTCAGATTTCTCTTCTTCCAAAGTGTGCCAATCCCAAAACACTTCAAGCTCTGTGTCAGAGCAACAGCATTGTAAATTCATCTTCACAGTTCAGAAGGGCTTTCTCCAATTGTATCAGTTCATTTAAAAAGCAGACATGTTTTTGGGCATGGGAAAAAGTAGACATCAAGATAAATATAGGTTGGAAAGTTGTTTGCAGTTAAAATTAAAAAACACATTAATGAGGTTTTCCTTATCCCTCTTATTATCAGGGCTGTTACCAGAGAGGGCAGCAGATCATTAAAATCACTTGTCTCACAGTCAATTCAGACACCAGATATGATGGGAAGAAAGTTTCATAAGTCCAAACACAAAAGACAAAAAAAGTGCCTATCACCTTTTATTCTGTCTGCCACTGTGCTGTCTTCACAAATTACTTCAAGAATCTAGCCACAGACTAATGTGTTATCCCTTGGTAGTGTAATACTAAGCCTACCAGATGGGATTTCCAAGGAATGGCAAACACAGATTTCAGATTTAGCAGGATTTTGACTGGTTTTATTTCTTGGATCAAAGCACAAACTGGTATATGCTGCCTGAGCACCAGAATATTAGGGAGTTGACGGTTGTAAAACATACCTCCACCACAAAATAACAGTGAATGTAATAATAGCAATTTACAGTGACAAAAACTAAATAATTCCCAAAAGTCCTATTTCATCTTGAAGACCACAAGAGAAGAAATGGTCTCTGCAACATTTTAAATGTCATTGTTTCTTTACAGTGTTACATAAACATTAAACATATATAAAAGCAACATACAAAGCACTATACAACACCACTGTCTGGCTTGGCAATTACCTTGACCCACAGCAAACTGACAAATATATCAAGTACAAATTATTAATGTTTTTTAAAGTATATTAGAAAATATTTTCCTTACTCAAGGCCCCTGTATAAGTTTCTTATGCAAAAATATCTCCTTACTTCTTCCACCCTATTAGCACCAACTTCTCTCTCCCCAAATCAGAATTCCTATCATCTCCCTACCACCCCCAAAGCTTTTTGCCTTTGGCATCTTGCACCTCACAAGTCTCCTGTTGCAGGGTCTAAGGCCACTCTGACACTTATGTTCCCCCGGAAGAACCAGTCCCAGCATTGCCTCAGGTGATGCAAACCCCATTGCAGAACAAGGCCAGCAAGGGTTCACTTTGTGTTACCCAGTTTATGGTTCCTGTGTGCAGACAGTGTAAGTTCTGAGGCTGGGCTAATACACAGCTCAACAGAGCACAGAAAATACGTGTTCAGCTCCCTTATACTCATGGCCAGTTGAGAACTACCTTCTCTCTGTAAAGGCACATTTTTCTGTATGGTGAGAGGAAATTTCAGAATCCCGTGACAAAGAGCAGCACCCATGTGACAGATAAATGCTTTTAGGATTAGGATATGTGGGCAACCAAAGAAGCCTTGCTTGTGCACATGTAGATGTGCAAATACACAAAACAGGCAGAGCCATTGCTCCTGCTCCTCCTCTCTTGGCATAAGAAGGGAACTCCAGCTGAAAGTTTCAAACACAAACCAGCCAGTTGTGTAAACAATATTTGGTTGCTACTGGTTTCAAATTGTAACTAGCAATTGTTTACTGTGTGTATTGCAACAGCTGTTAGAGACATCCCAGGGCCAGCACTAGAATTGCACCAACACTGCAAGCACACAGTTCCACAGAAAGCACCAAGGGACACAAAACAAGTAAAGAGAAGCATGCAGAAAAAGAAAAGATGCTTCAGTTGTGCATTCAGTTTTAACAGCAGCTGCCAGCCAAGACATAAATGAAGATTAGATAATTTCTGACTTCAGTGTTCAAGAACTTTTACCCACACTATGCCAAACCAAAGGCAGCTTAATTATGAATGCGTCTCTATGTATTTCCTGATTCTACCATATGTGAAGGAAACCTGAACTTGATAACTAAATGCAGAAGACATGTAACATTAAGAAGTTAATTGTGGACAATTCTAAGGACCCAGAATCTCATCTGCAAAACCAGAAATGCCCGCCAGCCCTCTGGTACAATAAACTCCTCAAAGCCCACAGAAAATACTCTTCTATGTCTTTATATAGAGAGGTTTATCCTTTCCTAACTGAAATTATATGAATTTTTGTTCACTTCTCACAAATGGAAACTTTCAACACAATTCTAGAAAGCCATGACCTGTAATATTCTTTCTGCAATGTCTGATGTCTGGATATAAAGTCTAACATTGCTGCCATCAGCAAGGTAAATGTCCAAAAAAGCTCTCTGGGTTTGGATCTTAAACATATCCTCTCATGTAGAAATGCAACACTGTTTACTGCTTTCCATATTGCTGAAATCCTTCTGAAGATGCTGATGCTCCATTCCCTATTTATTCAAGTAAAATAAGCAATTAAGATTACCACTTAGTGCACATAAATTTTACTAAAACTACTATTAATGCTTGCAGATGACAAAAAAGAAATATTCAGAACAGCAAATGGGAAGATACTGAAGAATTATAAGAGAGTCTTTTTGGTATTAAGTGTCACAGACTTCCTGGTGTCTCAGTGTTTGTAGGTATGATGCAGTTACTTCCTAGGAAGTAGAGACTCCAAAAAGAGGAGGTAGATACACAACTGCAGGTGAATATTCAAAGTCACAATCTTGCCAAAAGAAAAAAGTGCATCCCTGTACCTAAACCTCGGAAAGCATCTGGTGAGACTAATGAGGCTACAGTATCTGAATAGACCAGAGCCACTGCTGCAGGAATAGTGTGCAGTGCCTGTGACCAAGGTCCAAACCCTTCCACAGTGACAGAGGGTGTAAAAAAGAAACCTGAAAGCATTTAGATCATGAGAAAACAGGTCTCAAATTAGTGACCTCAGAGAACTGTCTTATGTGGAGACATAATTAAGGGGTAATTTGCAATCTGGAAAACTAAAGCACAGAAGCCAGATCCATTGGCTGTCAGCTGATGATAGACAGAGTCAGACTAGAGGCAAAGCTCACATTTCTAACAGTGAGGTAGTGCACAGGAATTGAGTCTTCTCCACTAGTTTTATATGCCCCTAAAAGACTTTCTGGAGCTCATATTTAGAAAGTGTCATGCCTTGCTCTGCATGAATTGTCAGTTACTCATTTCAGGAAGATGGGGATTAGTTTGAGAACACCCTTGGGATTCCCTCTGGATCAGGTGGCAGAAACTCATCACTGCAGCTCCTCCTCCTGTTGACTGCCCTTTATCAGAAGACAGTAGTGGTCCTGGCATTTTTTTTCATTGAGAAGAGGTACTTCCCCCGACAATCATAGCAGAGGAAAATGCTGGAATTGTACATAACTGCGTGCAACATTAAATTTTAGTTTCTTGTATCCATATTTGCTTGCCTGGCAGAAAATACAGGAATGTTCCTGGGAACCCTTAGTTTTCAAGTACTCTTGGCATCTTTCTGCAGAGTCTTCATGATGTCTATATATAGAAGCATCTCCCAACTCCTGCAAGGTCAGCAAGAGCAGGGTGGCAGAGCTGACATTTATACTATGTGCTCTATTACCCCTCTTTGAATACCCTGGAGAACATCCTAGAATGTGTGACTCCAATTAACTGACTCAGTTCAGATTGGTAACTTATTTTTTTTCAGTCAGAAAGACTATACTTTGCAGTAAATCTGACTCAATTAAGGCTTGTTTCAAGGTAAGATCAAGTAAAAACAACAAGTGTTGGTTTGGGGGTTTTTCCCAATAAGATTCTTATTTGAAAAGACTTCTCACAGATTTTCCTGACACCCAATATTACACCTATCTGCATACCCACACACCTGTTTGCATGTATTAAGGAGTAAAAGAGCCTCTCCTTAAGGCATTGAGTCCTTCTAGGGATTTAATCTTTATCTCCAAATCTATTTATTTCTTATCCAGGAGATGGGTCTAGTTGTTTTATCTCCAAATCTATTTATTTCTTATCAGGGAGACAGGTCCAGTTGTTCCTCTTAGTTAAAATAAGCACTACCTTGCTTCTGTGAAGATACAAAAGCCCCTTTCTCTCTTACACAGAGGATCATCTGCTGTGCTTTCTTGACTACTTTACTGTTCCTCACATGGGAAGGAGCAGGCACTTCCTCACAAATACCTGTGGAGCACATATTTTAGTATGAAACATTTCACATATGATAAAAAATGTATGTGAAGTGTGGAACAAACCTGGGTTGCAAACATTGGAATGAGATAAAGACCCACCCCTCATTACTGACTCTCAACAAGGAGCAAGCAGGTCACTACAGAGCCGGTTTACTATCCAGGCTCAGCAGTGCTGGGGGCTAAAGTGTGTTCAAAGGCTCAAGTACCAGAGTAAATGCTTCTGAGTGTGTGCTGTTCATGATGAAGCCTCCACAGGGAAAGGACGTGGAGGACTTCGTGCATCTACTTTTCCCAGATCCTCCCTGCCATCGCTGCAGCTTTTACAACCTGGATACAAGGGACCTCATCCACAGCAACCCAGGGCTGGGAACACAGAGGTCAAGTTACCCTTCTGCCACTCGAAGGCAGTCCCATCTCGCAGCACACTACTCTCATTACCACCTCTCTCCTCAGCAATCATGAGGGGGAAAAAGACAAGCATGATGCAAGGTTTCAAGCTACTTCCAAGCAGTTTGAGTTCTCCAAGAATACTGTGCGACATATTAGTAGGCAGATTAATTTGAGGATCTTCAAGAAAGGATGTTAGAGGAAATCAAATCTCAGTTCTGTCTGGTATAGTCACATTAGGTATGACTGTTTAATACTTAAACCAGTGGTTTCCACAGCTATCTTTTTAAAATTGTGTTATTTTATCTTATTTGATTCTACTGAACTACAAGCACAACTTCACATCCTGGCACTGGGGACAAATTCACTACTTATCTCCAATTTTTGATTACTGTTCTTTTTAAAAGGGCATATAGTAATGGAACAAGGGAGAATGGATTTAAACTGAGGGTGGGTTTAGATTAGATATTAGGCCGAAAATCTTTACTGTGAGGGTGTTGAGACACTGGAACAGGTTGCCCAGAGAAGCTGTGGATGCCCCATTCCTGGAAGTGTTTAAGAACAGGGTGGGCAGGGCTCTCAGCAATCTGGTCTAGAATATGTCCCTACCCATGGCAGGGGGATTGGAACTACAGAATCTTTAAGGTCCCTTCCAACCCAAACCATTCTATAATTGTGATTCCCTTAGTAAGGTTATGACACAGCAAACCAAAAATAAGAATCATTTTAAACTGTTGAATTTGGGGATTCCCCTCCCCCCTCTTCCTTTTATCACCTGCTTTTAACCCAGAAGGCAGAACTGTCCATGCCAGAAACTCCACTGTTGGGGGTTAGGTTTTCTCTTTCCTTTTGTTTCCTTTAATGTATAGAATTTTTTCCCTTTTAGTTGCTAAAGAACTTTAACTACTGGGTACTTAAGAAGAACAGAGTATTGTGGCCAAGCCCCGAGGAGAGGGGCTGGTAAAAGGCAAGGGTGGGGGCAGTGGCGGGCTGGTGCTGCACTTCAGAGGAGAACACAGAGAGGTGCTGGTTTTTTGGGGAGAGGAGCTTCGTTGCTGCTGCTGGACCCTTCACGTGGAGCTGTTTCTTCTACTGTGGGTGAGCCCCTGCTCTGAACTGGGACCTATTTACCATCTGCTTGGGGGCCTGGGATCCTGAGCTAACCTCTCCTTGCCAGGTTGGGAGCCGGGCTGCTGCCCCTGCCCCCCCACCCCCACGGCTCCATCGGCACTGCTCTGGGTTTCACTGCGCTGCAGCCCCCGCTCCCCCTGCCTACCGAGACGTCCTACTGTCCCAGCTTGCTGTTTCCGAGAGTCCTGCTGAGGCACCAGGATCCACGGCCCCAGGAGCGTTCCTGAAGCAAAGCCTGCCTGTCCTCCACCCCTTCCCCTCGGCTGTGCCATGCGCTCCTGAAGCTCACGCCACAGCACGCCCTGCAGCTGCGGGGGAATCATTGCACCTGCCCTGCCCACCGAGTGCCACCAGTGCCCCCTGCCGGCTGTGACCATCACTGCACCCAAGGGACAGTGCCTGCAGGCCAGAGGGCTGAGACCGGTTTCCTGGTTCTGTTTGTTGTTAATGCCGTAAGAGTTGTTGTTTGCTTGCTTTATTATCAATGCTAGTAAAGAACTGTTAATCCTATTCCCATATCTTTGCTTGAGAGCTCCTTAATTTCAAAATTACAATAATTCAAAGGGAAAGGGTTTTACATTCTCCATTCCAAGGGAGCCTCCTGCCTTCCTTAACAGACACCTATCCTTCAAACTAGGACATCCACACATTGTTCAGTGTTACAAATATTTGTGTTTAGCCTCTTATCAGTGAAGTATTGTTGAGACTAAAGAAAATTACTTACATAAAACAAAAGGAGGAAACAGTGCAGTCTGTAAGGCAGGAGAAGACAGTGTTAAGTGAAGAAATACAAATACAGACATGTCCCTAAAATAACATAATAGACTCCATCATAAGTTTAATACAAATACAATAGAAAAAACATTTACCAGTGTTAGCAATGATCCATTCAGTAAGTGCACATGGCAATCCTAATCACTTCCAAAATAGATGGAAATTTATTTTTAAATAAATTTGCAGCAAAAGCTCAGATTTTGTCCTAGGCAACTGTTTTAGTTTTGGAAAGAGCACTAGATTCTTATCTACTCAAAACAGGCACCAACATAAAGAAATGTTGTATTTTGGCTACAATAGATGTTCAGTAGAACTATTCATGTTTCCTACATTTTTCTCCTGAAATTCAGGAAACACACCATGTAACTTGAATTGGACACTTTCTTGTATCCCTTAATATTGTTTGAATATCCCCTCAACAGTGTTACTATTACCTGTAGTAAAATCTCCTGAGACATCTAGAACTGCTGTCTACTACCTATTACTCTCTCCCAGTATCTTGAAGCCCAGCTCAGTTGTTAACATAGGAATATGGAATAATACAGAACTGGTAAGGCATTTTCTTTTGGTTTGTTTTTTATGGGGAAAAAAAAAAGTTGTCATAAAGAAAGAAAAACAGAAACAAAAAATAAACCCACAAAAATGGAAACAAACAGAAAGACCTCAAAAAATATATACATTATATAGCAAGAAAGATATCTAGATATCTTTTTATTCCTCTCATTTTTCCTTTGTGAACCTAAAGTTAAGTGATTTTGTTTTAACAAGAGTCAACCAACCTGAATCCTCAGCAAGTTCTCAGTGGATCTGTTGCTCAGCTAAGAAGCATAGGCCATAAAAGGAGAAAGGATGAGAATGAGGTCCTTATCACAACATATTTGAAAAGAGCAGCAGGTCAGGAGACTGAACTGTATCTTAACATTGAAACAAAAATACAACAGACATCCTTGAATTAAAATACTTCAGAGCTTTCTATGCCAGAAACCTGCCTCCTTAGCCAACACGCAGTACAAGTCTGAAAGTATAGGAACTTCCCATATGAAATTCAGATGAAATTCAGTTGTGTCCAGCTGCACTTTTGAAATAGAAGTTAAATAAATAAGAAACACAACCTAGTTTGATATGAACAAATAACATTTTTAGAGCAGTGCTGAAATCGTAGATACTCAGTCTTCTCTTTGTGTACATAAACATCCAAACACATTTGTGAGTTACTGAGTGAGAAGAGAGGAATGTTCCGAATGTCCATTTCTCCATTGCTAGCACAAATGGTGTGTTCCAAGTTTAGGGGAGCAGAGATTGTATGGTCAGACAAGGGCTCTAGCCAAGAAAATGCAGCCTGTGATCAGACCAGCTTTGATTCTGATTACACGTGCAGATTTCTGGGTCACATTTCACCTACATTTCCAATACCATACACACCACAACTATCTTATGGTATTCAATCCTTAGCCTCATGCTTGCTTTTCAGAAAGAAAAACACCTTATATCAGAATTTTTTGGTGAAGAACCACATACTTTTTGCCTGTTTTCAGGCTCTGCTCTGTTTTATTTGCTCAAGTATGCAAACTTTGCATCTGTCCTTTCATCAACACCTGAAGCCTTTTCCTCATGTTAGAGGCTGCTGTTCAACACAGACTGGAAAGGCTCAGCCTCCTAGACTGCCAACTCCAAACCTTTGCTACTTCAAGGAAACCTGTCTCAAATCTGTTCATAAGTGCATAGTGACTGCTGTCCTCACAGCTGCATCCTGAATACACCACATTATTCCATGGATGCCCAACACAGACAGACCATAACCACAGGTTACATTCAAGGATATCAATGAGTCACATGAAAATGGGACTGATAGGGATATATGTACCTGCTCATAGTGTCTTTCTCCTGATGAAGAAGGAGAAGACATAACACAATCACAATATCTTCTCATGTTAGTAGCTTCTTGCAAGAACCACAGCATTTGTCTTTAGGAGCTGGAGGTAGAAAGGGATATACTGAATCAGTCTCTCCATCTTGGTCATTGTCCAAGTTTGCAGAGTTTCAAAGAGTGGAAGGGCAGGGGTGTTATGGATTAGGTCATTCAAAACTGTTCAATTCTACCACATGATAGTGTTGGTAAATACTTTAGTAATGTTTGTTTTGAGCAAAACATCCGTTCTGTCATGCGGTCTCCTGTTGTGTTGGGTGTCCTGCTGTCCCCTGACAACTACTCCCATGGGATAAGTTACTGGGGCAGCAGCCAGAGTATGTCTGCTGTGACCTCTGCAGCAGGAAAAGGTGGTGCCAGGCAAAAACAGGCACCTGGAAAGCAGGGTTAGCCTGCATAGGCTTGTTTCAAACTTGGAAAGTTTGCCCTGTTAGATATGGTTGGGGGATACAGCTGGTTGGTGTGATGCTGAGTGCAGACACATGAGTCATGTTCAATACTGTCAAGAAGCTGCAGTAAAGCCATGGTCCTGGCACAGCACTCCCACTCAGCACAGATGTCACAAACCCATTCAGAAGAAACACAGGACAAGAACTAAAGAAGTCTTAAAGTGAGTTTGATTTTTCCCTTTGCATATTGTATTTTAGTCAGGGACACATACAATTCCCTTCACGTAGAAGCTTAAATACTGCTGTTTAAGGCAAACCAAGAAAACGAAGGAAGTACTAATAGATTTTCTCTCTCATATTAAAAGATAGAAATGAAGGTGAAAAAAATCAGCAATAGAATTTTTAGGGAAAACATATCCCTACCTTAGCAAGCTCATTCTCCTCCGGTTTCCCATCTTCTCATTCTGTTAACAATGAAGGTTTCTATTATAAAAGCTGCACTGGTTTGACCTGCAGACATATCTGTGCTCAGTAAATTGCTGTAGTGGCAGAAAAGTGACTGCTTCCCATTCACCACTACCTGCAGTGCAGTCCCTCTGCCTCTTCTCCCACATCAGCTGCCAGGTTGCTTGCACAGGTGTGTGCTAACTTGTTGCAGGTTGCCAAGACTGACTACTCAAGGCCTGTCCATGCCATTGCCAGAAAAAGAACATGCTTTTTCATATTTTTAATGATTTTTTAATTCAATACTCATCCCTCTTGCAGTATGAGATGAGCAAGTTTGGGGTAATGCTTGGTTTTAACACTAAGTATCAGAACACAGAAACATTCATTATGTTTTCCCTCCCGAGAAACATGTAGGACACTAAGTGCTGCCTACACATCTTCAACAACAGGGAAGAAAAGTCCAACAGAGAGGTGCTTTAAGAATGAACTTCAGTCTGTGCCTTTCAAAGCTGCTAGAGAAATTTTGTTACTCTGACATAAAACATCTCTCAAGTCACGGTATGCTAATAAATACTAGAACATGCACAACAAGGCCAGTTTGTTGGGTGAGATTCTTTAATAGCCAAAATAAATACTTATTCAACTGTCAGTAGCACCAATAAAAGGCACTGTGCACAGGTAATGACAATGAATGTCTTTCACAGAGTTATTTGATCTCTATTTGGAGATTGTTCTTTATCATAATGAAAGAACACACAAAGCAGTACTGCTATTTCTATTATGAAGAATCATTTATGCAAGCACAACCATTTTAAGTTTTAATTGTAAGCAAATAAATCTGTAGAACTACTGTCTTTGCCAGCCAGGAAGACTAAACATAGCTTATTAAAATCCATTGTATTGTGAAACAGAAATTTGGGTTCATTTTATGTCTTGAGAACATACTGACCTGCACCAACATTTAAGGAATAATTCTGTGCCTATCTTGACCTCTACAAAATAACTGAGTGCTTTTGGTAGCACAGTCATCACATGCCTTTATAAGCATACACAGGTGTATACAACCTGTAAAATTAGTACTGCACCTGTACTTATCATGTCACCCCTTCTCACCAGAAGGGCCTGGTGTAGAGAAAAAAACTAATACACATTATTTCTGCTGGTGCATTAAGAGAAATCCGCAATGTTGTCATGTCAAAAGACATTTTTAAACCCTGGAAACTGATATTTTGAAGAATTATTTCCTGCCAGAACTTTGTAGAAGAAAAGTGAGTTGGCCGTGTTTGATGACATATTGCAGGCATTCCTGATGGATTTAACTTTCTTTAGCAGCCCTGTTATGAGTCTCATCAAGACTAATAAAGACTCAGCAGTAATTACTGGGAGTCATCTGCAGGACTATAGCACGCATTGGATCAGAACTAAAGAGACTGCTTCTCACAACAGAAATCAGAAGTCATTCACTGTCTTTAGCACTACAATAGGTCTGAATTTAAAAGACCGTAAATAAACAGTATCTTTTTATTTAAAAAGTATGTAGGAAAAACCTTTCTAGAATTTTTTAGGAATACTTATTCATACAATTTTCTATAGCCCTCCTGAACTCCCCTTACATACCTTAGTCACACATAGCAAGTGAAGAGCTCTTGAGACACAAACCTCTTATTTGGTCCTTCAAAACACACCTACTTCCCAGAACAGTTCACTTCAAGCAAGGTTACCATAGGACACCAAGCACTTCCCAGAAAACTGAAACAGCATCCCCTTCCTAAAAATGCTGTGGAGTCATATTGCACCCACGTGCTCCAAAACACTACTATTCTCGTTAGAACCACAGCAACGTGAAAGGAGGAATGGAAAAGGGACGTATGGCAACTTACAATAGTCAGACACACGCAAAAGTTATCAAGGCTCCAAGCCTGCCAAAGAAAGATCACACATGCCATGGACCACATTAAAATGGATTTGAAAAGTCATCTAGGCTACAACAACCCAAATATATGCCGGATTCTGCCCATCACTACAATTGCAAGATAACAGAACACGACATTTTCCCAGCAGTCATCAATACACTCATCAGTGCAAACCACTGACACTATCAAAAAGCATTTACAATTGCAAAATCCAAGAATGTGTGTAATCCTTCTATTGAGCTCTCACAAAGACTTTCCTGTGAACTGTTTAGAGGCAAAAGATTCATCAGATAAGCCACAGAATATAAAAACAAAGCATGCAGTTCTTTCCATGTGAGAAACAAGTTTGTACATGGAGAAAAAAACAATAGCAATACTATTATTGTTGCCACCCAGGCTTCACAGAGAGCACTCCGTCATTGGAACTCATTGCTTTACAAGGCAGACTGATATGCTAAGAACACAAGGAAAGGAAATGAAGATAGCAAAAGAAGTCTTGAGCTTGGGAGGTAGGATAATATTTCAACTCTTTCATATAACAAACTATTTGGCTGAAAAATTCAAAACTTACCTGCTGTAGCTTTCAAAAAGAATCTATGAAGACATCACTATTTGTAATATTTGAATCCAAAGTAACTGAAAAACAAGAGGAAAATGGGGAGGGAGGAAACCAAATGCAGCCAACAGATGAAAGACATGGCCAGCGTCTCAAAACATGACTGTTGACTAAATAGTCAATGTTACTTTACTCATCCTTTGGTTTCTGCCCAACTGCCTTTATCAGTCTGTTAAATTGCTGAAGCTGTGAGCAGGGCAAAATGGAATGCTGCTGTCTCCCAAAGCAAGACCTCAGCAAGGTTCTTGGCCATGTAACTCTGTGGTCACTCAAGGCCGGTAACTTTAAAATAAATGCATACTCAAGTGAAAAAAAGATAGAATAATCACTAAGTAAAACTTTAAAGACTAACCCTGAGTTTCTGTTTTATAAGTCTTGGCACAAAATATCTGAGGCCAGAGGCTATAAAACCCCTTTCAGGTCATCTCCCTGCACACCTGTCCTTTCGGGTAGTTGAAATGGATTTTTCTATTTTCTTCGCTTACATGAAACTCACAAGACCCATTCTAGGGATCCTGTAGACCTGTCCTACAATGCAGCACACTGCACTGAGATTTAATTTTTCTACAAACTCTCCCTATAATTTTCACAAGTCTTCTTGGAAGCCCTTGAAGCGAGTAGGTCCATTTTACGCTTCTACCTGTCCAAGTGCCTGTCTTTTTTGCCTCTGCCTTTTACCCACTGTGTTCCACATCAGCTCTGGCAGGGGTGGGTAGCTCCACTCATTGATCCAGAGGGACAGAGAATGGATGGACTAGAGGCTGCTCAGTTTCTTATTCAGAAATAAGAGAAATATGATACCCTGGTGTTCTAAACGTTGGTGAACCAACAGCCAGGACGGGCTGCAGTGTTTAGCCCCAACATTTTACATACACCCTAACTTAGCTCAGTAGAGAAGGTAGAGCACCCTGCAGCCACAACTGTAGACACATCCTTGAAGGTTTAAGCCCTACATGTGAAAGTTGAGCAGGTTGTTATAACCAGGCTTACCATTCTGAAGATACTGCTCCAGCTGCAACTGCCTCTCTCTCTCTGCCATTGGTTTGGTCATTGTCAGGTAAAACTTTGGATGGAAAGCAGGCACAGTGCTCCCAAAATGATGCCTCAGCTGCAAAACAGACAAAGGAAAGTTAGACAAAAAAGAGGAATTATCCACAGTTTCCAAGGAGCTTTCAGTGCTCTCTTGTTTTGACAGCAAGACATGATGTCCTGAAGGCACAGGGCACCCACCCAGAACCACCCTGATGGACCTCATGGCCCACAGCAAGGGAAAAGCCTTTGTTAGGGCAGCCACCAGAAGACAGCCCAAGTGAGAAGCCTCTTTTGATGTGGGGTCCCCATTTTTTACAATCTTACCACTTCTGAGCTCCTGCTCTAAGCCACAAAAGTTAGTATTATATTAACCTTATCAGCTAGGTCTTACACACAAACAAGTTCTGGTTACAGACGTCTTCTCTTTCCATTATGTCCATACAGGAATTCTTTGTTCTGTACCCACAGAACTATTTTTTATGATCTTGTAACTTCTGTCCTTGACTGGTGCTACTTCAGAGACTTTTACTCTTTTGTCTGTGAGAGGTGATAAAAGTTATCAGATTGTCTAATACTGACAAGGGAAAAAAAGACACAAAACCCAACCAAGAAAAAAAAACAACAAAACACCAAAACCAACCAACCAACCAACCAACCAACCAACCAACCAACCAAAAAACACACAAAAAACCCAAATAAACAAAAGAACAAACCCAAACAAAAAAACCACCCCAAAACAAAACCAAAAACTCTTTAATGAACACAAATTATCTGAAAGTTTGATTGTTCCTCCAGCTATTACAGATGGCTAATATGGGCATAATGTCTCTGTACAAATTCTATGTCATCTATACACAGACCTGGAAGTACTAGAAAACCACAATTACACTATTTTACAATTGACATAAGATGGCTCCAATAGGTTTGAACAGTATTTGGTCCCTTGAAAGTATAAAAATTCTCTACTATAGGCAAACACTCTCAAGAGAAGGATAAGCTATGTTTACTTTCTCAAAATGCACATTACTAAACACAGCAAAATACAGCAAGTTTGCCTGAAAACATTCCTTAACCTAAATCAAAACAATGTGCCATCTGATTGGTAAAATGAGACTCCCTACAGTATGCTAAGACGTTACTACTAATTAAATTTATGCACCAGTATTCAACTCTGCAATTAGTGTCATTAAATCATGTGAAAGATGACATTTTCCCCTCTGGCCCTTGCTGCCTAAGTCTTTCACATGACTCCAGCAACTGAAGTATAAAGGAAAAAAGTTTATTACTGCAAAAATTAGCAATACCTTTCCTTTTTGTTAGCTAAAACCAGGAGTGAAGCTTAGAATCACAACTCCATTATCCCTATGCTGGCAACACACCAGCATTTCCAAGGTCTTGATTTTTAGATATGATGTGTGAATCGCTCAGAGACACTCAGCATAAAAGACTTAGATAACACTACATGCTTTGGTTTAATGTAAAGCTAACTGCAACAGTGAGTGTAGAGTGGTTTTTATCTTCAAAGCCCTTCACATATGTGATTTTCCTCCAGGGAAAACTTATCTCTGCCCTACAGGCAGGCAAACTGAGGAGATAAAGCAAGAAAATTTGCCAGGAGTCTGACAACCAGGTGGTCCTCTCTCTTCCCTCTGTGTTCAGGCCATGCCTCACCTACAGAAAGTGGTGCCATCTGTTATCATCACTTCACACAAACTGAAACTCTGGCCTACTTAAAAAAAATAATTAATTCATCTCAATGCTAGCTGCTGGGTAAGTTTCTTGAAATGCAATTGTGTGTCCTCAGGATCTGGGTTGCAGAGAACAGAAACTTCTTGCCATCAATTAAATTTTTTCACATCCCAAAGAATTAAAGGAAAATGCCCATAAACTTTAAGTGTGTATTTGTGTATGATGCTGAAAACCCAGATAGGATGTTCCAACCTGGCAGAAGAGGTACTTACTCTTCAACCAAGATTTCCCCCTAAAATAGAGTAGATTCCCTAAATATGACAATTTTAAGATCTAACAGCTATTATTTTCAAAAAGAGGAGTAAAGACACAGGCCATAGTTGGTGCTGTTTCTTTTTCATCCTTCCGCAATGAATATTCCTTCCCTCAGCAGAAGATACCATCAGTTTCAAAGCGTAGTTGACCAAAATTAATTCTCTCCTACTTAGTCTAGTCCCATAGGTTTGGCTTTTGGTGTTAGTCCTGCCTATGCTGCCTAGATCAGCTGTTTCACCCAGGGCCATGCTGCAGATTTGCAGATCTTGAAGTCAGACAGAATAAGAGAAACAAAAGTGCTAAATTATTAAGCAGATGCAAAACTGAAAAGCCAAATCCAAACATCACAACATCACAAAGGCAGAAATCAGGAAGGGCCAGGATCTTCAGCAACTGTTTGATTTCAAGGAAATCCACTGATATTTTAAAGCACAAACTATTGTCCACATGATCTTGATCGCACTCTAGAAGCTTCTGTAACTTAGTCTAGCAAGAGAGCCTTACCTCTCCATAAGCAGAATAAATCCCCAGAGCTCTATTGGGGGTGCTTTGGTCAGTGTGCAATCCCCAGAGAACTCTCAGGAGAGAACATGACTACAGCACAGAGCACTGCTTGGCTGTCCTTGGGTAAATCTAGGGCCAAAGTTTAGATCCTTCAAAAGCATGTCTATCTGCCATCGACACTCCAGCTGAAGGTCCTCACAGTCATTTACAGAGAATGGCTGTACAAATCTCAGTTCAGCAAGTGCAAACAGCCCAACATATGTGGGATTCATCCTAAGCAAAGGGAGATTGGGCCTTCAGCTCTCCTTACCCCTACTACTTAATAAAATATCAAGACAGAAGATGAAATGAAAACTGGATTGCTGGACCAATCGAATGCTCTAGCTACTAAGAGAAGAGGCAAAGGGGAGAACACAGAGCCACCTCTGGACTCTCTTAGAGCCCATACAAAGCCCCATCTCCCAGAGGAAGGTGAAGGCTGTAAATCCTTATACCAAGACAGTCATCTTCTGTCACTTCACAGCCAAGTGACTATGCTAGAGGAGAAGGGCTAAAGTTGCACCACTCTCCTCAGCATTTCTGCCAGCCCTATCTAAGCAACTCGTTTAAAGCAAGATCTCTTTTAATATATCATTATTGGTTGATCACACTTCCTTCTACATGATTTTCCTTGGGTCCTCAGCTTAAGGCCAAGAAACCCCTTGGGAGGTGAGGCACCAAGGGGTAAGTTGCTCACAGTCAGTATATCTGCATCTCCCCATTCAACAGTGTGTCCAAACCATCATATGCTCCATCACCACACAGTGCCTCTGAACATCTGCTCCCTTCCCCTGCTGATTCATTAGTTCAGATAGGTTATCCTTTTAAGAGAACGACTCCTCTGGGAGACAGCAAAGAAACAGAGTTTGGGAGTGTTAAACAACAGAAGCACTCTCAGAATAAAAAGTGATGGGAAGCAGGAAAATGCACAGCTAAAGAAAAGGGGCAAATAAGGCACAGCATCACAAACAAGAATTATGTGCCCTTTGCATCACAACTCAGGAGAGGAGCTTGTATAGGTGGAATAGGAGAGCTTTGAAAATTGCTGCCCTGAAAAGGGCACAATTACTTTAGCAGCTCATCCAACAGATGCCAGAGACGGACCCTCCAGAGCAGTATTCAAGAAATACCCTCAAGTACAGCAGTGCAGAAATCTGTCCATGAGGGAAGTTTATTTCTAATTTATATCCTTTACATCACAGAATTGTTGCATCTGTGTGACACTGTGGTCATGATGTGATTTGGTCACATGTGGTGAAAATTACTTAATCCTGGAGTTTAAGACTTCTCATACATGTGCATATTTCAACATTAACAGAGTATTTAAAGCAAGATAAACAGAACAGGATATAATAATTATAGACAAGCAACCTCACAGAAGAATAGGGAAGGCAATTAAGAGATAGCAGTGTAGTTGTAAACTTCAAGACCAAACATGGGAGCTACCAACAGCAGGAATGAAAGAACTGAAACCAGCTAACGAGTTCTAAAGCCCAGCACAAGGCAAACTCTGTTACCAGGGATGCAGAGAAGGGAACAATTTTGCTGAGAGCACTAATGATGTTAAAACCTGTTGAGCAAGAAACAGTAGGCCTTTTAAAAATGGAAGCAAATGCATAAGCTGATTCATTAGTTCAGATAGGTTATCCAAAATGCTCCATTAACCAAAGCAAAATACTACTGTGAGAGGTGCCACAGGGAACAGAATTCCAGAGCTGCGACTCCAAGGGCACACCTCAGCAAACATCGCTTTTCATGGCATTCCTGCTGTGACTCAACTACCTTTTAGCTGTGCTTCTCCAATTGTTTGTGCAGTCACAAAGAGCTGGGAGAGATGGATTGATACCCATTCAGGTTTACTGGCTTAAAAACTGCTTCGGAGAGGTCCTGTCATGGCAACCAAGAGCACAGCAAGGAAGTTGCCAAGAGAAGAAGCTACTTAACCCACCAGCATAAGTGTTCATCAAAAAGGGCCCTGTCATGGGTTGAAGTGATTTTTTACCTGTAAGGAACTTGGCTGCTTCTTTCAAGCCTGAAAGAACTGATTAGCTGGCTAGTTCTAAGATGAACACTCTGTTTAGCTACTTAAGAAGCTGAATACGCCTCTGTGATTCACATTTAAGAAAGAAGAAGCCTGGGAATCTCTTGCTTCTGGCTCCTGAACAGGTAACAGGGGGTCTGCGCAGCCCGGCAGGGCTGGCCGGGCCAGGCCCTCTCAATTGGACCCTGCCCGCTCTGCGGGGCTGGGCCAGGCTGGGCCCAGATGCATCCTGGCCTGGCAGCTGAGATCCCGGCCGCTCCTGGCTCTTCCCCTCTCCCCGGGAAAAGTCTGCAGCAACTTCAGCCGCTGCCCAGCAGAGATCATGTGACCAACAGAGCCTGGGAAAGATACTCACAGTACACAGATGAAACTTACAGACATTAATCCTTTATTGAGTAAGAAGCTGAAATTCTTTTGCAAGGCCACAGTGATGAACTGTGATATCAGACTATTCCTTGTAACTCATGAATGCAGCTGGGGGGATGCAGCATTCCAACTACAGCCTGAGCAAAGGCACCCATGCCAAAGCAAGCAGATGTTGAAGTAGCTGTGACCTATGAGAAACTTGAACAGAGATGAGGAACCATGCCACCGAGATGAAAGTGATGAGAACCCTTGCCCCAGGATAGATAGAAGAAAATTTTTGCTCCCAGAGATATGAGAAGAGAACCCTTGCTCCAGGGATAGGAGAAACCTTGCTTCCAGAGAGAGAAGACCCTTTGCTTTTCTACCAGAACAACTAATCCTTAAAACAGTAGCCCAGTAGACAGAGATGAGCCCTCAAAAGCAGTTGCGGGAAGAACTGTGTGTCAACGGAAGGGACTTTCACATTGAGAACAGCCCTCAGATCATGACCAGACCATGCCCTCAGACTGCGCCAAGACCGCGCCTGGCCCTTAGACCATGGCCTCAGACTGCAATCTCAGACTGTACCCAGCCTTCAGACCTCACCCTCAGACCGCACCTGGACCTCAGACTGCACCTTCAGACTCTACCTGGCCCTCAGACTGTACCCAGGCCTCAGACCGCGCCCTCAGACTGCACCTGGACTTCAGACTGCACCATCAGGCCATGCCCTCAGACCATACCTGGCCCTCAGACTGTGCCTTCAGACCGCACCCTTAGACCGCACCCTCAGACAGTGCCCAGCCCTCAGACCGCACCCTCAGACTGCACCCTCAGACTGCACCCTCAGACCGTGCCCTCCCNGACTGCACCATCAGGCCATGCCCTCAGACCATACCTGGCCCTCAGACTGTGCCTTCAGACCGCACCCTTAGACCACACCCAGCCCTCAGACTGTACCCTCAGACTGCACCCTCAGACTGTACCCTCAGATAGCGCCCTCAGACCACACCCTCAGACCACACCCTCAGACTGCACCCAGCCCTCAGACCACGCCCTCAGACCACACCCTCAGACCACGCCCTCAGACCGTGCCCTCAGACTGCACCCTCAGACCACGCCCTCAGACTGCACCCCCAGACTGTACCCTCAGACCGTGCCCTCAGACCGTGCCCTCAGACTGCACCCTCAGACTGTACCCTCAGACTGCACCCTCAGACCGCACCCAGCCCTCAGACCACACCCTCAGACCGCACCCTCAGACAGTGCCCAGCCCTCAGACCACACCCTCAGACCGCGCCCTCAGACCGCGCCCTCAGACTGCACCTGGCCTCGCCGCACCCGTGGGCTGACCTGGGCACAGCAGCACTGAGGCCAGGCAGGGAGGGAGATCAGAATAGCTCGGGGAAGGGGCCTATGAAATGATAATTCATTTTGAAGTGAGGGCAATTCACTATTTCTCAAGGAACATGAACTAGCAACCATCTGACGAAAGGGGTATGGAGAAAGTTTGTAAGGAAATGAAATCCTTTTTTCACAGAGTTCCTCACTGAAGGTCAAGTGTAGTTAAAATGGCATGTCCACCTCTGGACTGGGACTTTCGTTTATCACTAATTCCCAGACAATAAGGGTGATTTATTCTTGCTGTTTTTACATCTTCATCTTCCTTTTGCATGTTTCTGGTACCCTTGAGGGAAAGGCACTGCAGGACTGGGTCTTCTCATGTGAGAGTCCTCATAGACTTATACAAGCAGCACTTCTGGAGATGTGGAATGAGTTCATTAACATGGAAATGATGCCACTACAGTGCCTGCCCTGCAACTGAGGGCCTGATGCAAGCTTGTCATGCTGGCCTTACCAAAAGGCTCTTTTTCAGAGCTGTGATCGACTGGATGACCTGGGGAAAACCCCTTCCCAGTAAATTAAGGCTTATACATATTTTTCAAGAAACAGGATTAACTGTGGGCATTGTGGATGAAATGGAGAAGAGTAAAATAAAATTGTATAATGTGTTTGATAACTTGATTTATTCTTCTTTTCATTTATGCAGTCAAATGTAACCAGTCTGGTGACTTCAGGAGCACCCCACAACAAACCTCTTACAAAGCCAGCTTTATAGCCTTGGTATCACTGTTGCTGCGGTGTACCTGGGAGATGAGGCTCCCCACACCCTGGGGAGCTCTGGAAGAGCTTTTCGTCCACTCCTGAGCAAGGCTGCTGTGTGCATTCTTGTTTGTATCCCAAGCCACTTTGCCAATCCATACCTCCACTTTTGTAACGTGGGAGGTTAAGCACCTGCAGAATGAGTTCAAAGGAAAAATGTGAGGTATAGGAAGACAGAGGGAAGATCTATGCACGGAGTCACAGGAGTTTTCTATTGTTGTCATTCTAGGTTGCTGGTCTCTTCTCATCTGTCTAAATCTGGTTCCTGAAAACTATAGGAGGGGAAACTGAGCTAATTTTGGTGACATCCTGGTTTGGTGGCATGCCGGGGCATGGCATGGCCCTGTAGCTGTTCTATACCACCCACAAGTCACTGCTGGGCACATGGTTTTGGGGAGAAGCAAAGGTGAGTATGTCACCAAAACTGCAGGAAAAACAGAAACTCTCTAACAACATCTTTTCAGTGTTAGAGAATTAGCATTACGTTATTCTGGCCAGGATGTTATTTTGGCCTGGATGTGCAATAGAAATAATTTCATCCACACATGTCTGGGTTCTACACTGAAAATCATTCCATCACACCACATGGACTCACATATAACTACAAAAGTCTAGTGAGAATTGTGGTCCCAGGAACTGTGGCTCTCTCTAGCATATTAGTTTGGACGACAACTCCTAGACCTATTGAAAATAAATACAAATCCTTGGTTTTGGATTTTTTTTCAGTTATCCCAAGTACAAATATGTCTACTAGATGTAGATTTCAGGAAATCTTTTTCCCAAGAGAAACACTCTCTACCAGACTTTTCACATATTTATACATAAAACACCCAAAGAAATTAATTGATCCTAAATTACACAATTCTTAGCATCCAATCTCCTGTTGGTTATTGATCCCTTCGCCTTTGATTCTGGTAGAATGATGCTCCTCATTCTACGGTTCTCTTACCAGTCTTTTCCCAGACCAGGTGTTTCTGACTGCACCAGGGGGTGATGTTTGTTAATATTTGTTTATCTCCTGTGTATTTTGTGGCTACTCCAAAACTGTAGATATTAAGATCATCAAGCCTCACCTCAGCTCACCCAGCACTGGTGAACAGTCTTTTGAAGAGAAACTTCAATTCTCCTCCTCCCGGGGCAAAGGTGAACAACCCCCTGACCAAAATTACATAAAAAATTTTAATAGTTGTATCACTTCCAACAAGTGTACCCCAAAGTGCACCATTTTCCCCTCCGTCTCCCCAGCAAGAAGGCTGATGGCACAAGCCCTGCGGACCCCATCATCTGCCATTGCCATCCATCCCCTCCTGTTTTCTCTGAGACATGGCCACAGGACGTGGTGCTGAAGAACAAGCATTGAAACACAGAACCCACGTGGTGCTGAAGGACGGCACTGGGGAACAGGAGTGGGGATGAGCCCCAGCTGAGCTAGGGGATGCTGCGCCAAGCCCAGTCAAGCTGAGCTGCAAGGAGCTGAGCACAGTTGGGTGGAGTGGGGCAGAGCGATCAAGATCGATGGTGCCAGCAGGTGACATGGGAAACAGGAGACCATTTGGCAGATGTACTGCTCTTAGTACTTAATGTACAAAAGCACCGTTATGTTGACCTAGCTTGTCAATTCTTCTTTTTCTTAATGATTACATTCAATCCCAATACAAGTGAGAAACCTAAGTTTCAAATTGTTTTTGAAAATATTCTTCCTTTGTTCTTGTTGCCCAAGTTGCAACTACATGAGCACCTTGAGTTCTTAGGGTAGCTGAAAACATTTATTTAAAACTTGTATTCACTTCAAATGCAATACCCTAAGGATTTGTAATCCTGCCAGCTGCATTTTCATTTCCATACAGGTACTCTTTCTCATTGACAATGTCCTGTAGATGACTGGACTAAAAGCTAAAAGTGAGACTAAAAGCTTTCCTTCAGTGAGGTAGTCACACCACATGGACTCACATATAACTACAAAAGTCTAGTGAGAATTGTGGTCCCAGGAACTGTGGCTCTCTCTAGCATATTAGTTTGGACGACAACTCCTAGACCTATTGAAAATAAATACAAATCCTTGGTTTTGGATTTTTTTTCAGTTATCCCAAGTACAAATATGTCTACTAGATGTAGATTTCAGGAAATCTTTTTCCCAAGGCTCCTAACTCAAAATGTTAAGTAGCTACCTTTGAACACCCAGCTGTCCATAGCAATCATTAAGAATGTTACCAAGAAGGACACTCAAGATGCAAGGACTGAAGGCACCATTTATTCAAGGGTAGGCACCTAACTAGCATAAAGCACAATAAGACATTGTCAGACTCTAGAACACCCTAATTTCCACCACTTTGCCCCCTCCTCCCCTGGACCCAGTGAACTCTGACTTCCCTACACTTCAGCAGAGCAGCAAAGAGAATGCATGCAATCCAGATTACCTCTGCACCAAACCTTTGCTTTAGTTGCTCAAAAAGCCATATCCTACTTGGGAAAGCAAATGGCAAATATAACACCATTCATTCATTCATTCAAATTGCCACTCATTTCAGGAGCAGGCTTTTGGCTGCTGCTAAACTCCGAAGCATTTGCTGTGGTTAGGACAGCAAAGACACGAAAGGACTGAAGGAATGAAATGCCAGAGGATCCAGCAAAATCAGCTTAGCACTGGCTGGCTGCAGGGTGCAGAGGCTCAGTGTAAGCCTCTGACACATACTTGAGAGAACGTGTGGCAGAAGGAAATGCCTGCCAGTCAGGCTGCCTATTAACTCAAAGAAACAGATCTCTACTATTGAAAAAAATGATTTTTCGGCATGCTGCATTGTTTTACAGTAGTACTCCAAAGACGCATTGGTAGAGGCACTAACAAATGCCTTGTTTGCTATCTTTAAGATTTAGAAATAAAAGACATTTATTAAATAGGTATCTGTGGTGTACAGCAAGGAATTACCATGTAAGCAAGTCTGTGAAGAAATAAACCAAATCAACCCACGGCTTTGTTTTCTTAGGCTGTCATGATCTCCTCAGCAGAATTGCCTCATTGCTTCCTTCCATCACAGAAGTTACCCAGTATTTCATGCTGGTACAGATGTTAGTGCATGACACACCTACAGAAGTCTTGTACAAACTGAAAGACTTCCTGTTCTCCTCCTTTTTCAGTTTCCCCATCGGCAAGACCTTAAATAACTTGCTCATTCTTACAAAACAAAAATTAGTTTGGTTAACTCCAGCAGACTCATGGAACACACAACTTATCTAGGAAAACAAGTAAAAGTAAGGTGGCTTCTTACTTTTCTGCTAGTGTCCTGAGAATCCTGAAAATAGGTTTTTGTATTATCCTTTAGACCTTCCATTAAACTTTAATATCATCAGATTCTTCAGCATTCCCATTATGGCACTAGACATTTTTAGGTCATTAAAACTGTCTCCAAAGTTCAAATGTTTTTAATAGTTGACATTACATAAAATCAAGGTTATACATTCAGCCTCTTAACATGTACAGATCTTGCTTAAATTGCCCCTTTTGTAGGATTTACCATCCAATTTCAAAAATTCTTAATTCTAGTCACACACCTCAGCAAGATTGCAAATTAAAGGCTATCCCAGTCTGCTGCCATCAGGACAGGACTGAGTGTAAGAATTACACAAGTTAAACCTAATGCTTTTACCATGAAGGATTCTAATTTAGAATCCATTCACACCAGACCAATTTTACCTCATTATGCTAGGCTTATTTCTCAAATTCCATAACAGAAAACCTGAAGATTTTCCCCTTTTACAAGAGAGGAAAAATAAGGGGGCTCTTGAACTGTCTCTTGGGGGACTTCAGAAAGCATACTAAAGGGCTTTGACTGCAACAACAGATCAGAGAACACTGGTATTCCTGCCACGCAACGCAGACTTCAGAGACTTCCAGAACAAACTAACCCCTTCTTGTGAATTCCATTGAATTGTATTCTTTACATACAGCAACTGAAACCCAGCTGCAGTGGCTACCAGTCATGCCTTCTTCCATGACTTCTTCCATAAGAGATGTTTGTTCCTCTTCTCCCCCCAGCCCTGCCTGCTAGGTTTTACCCTCCTCTTTTTAAAAGCAGGACATGCCATTTTCACCACTTCATTTCTCCCTCTGCATTATCAATTTTGAAAAAGCAACTTATAGAGCCAATTATGGGCCAAACTGGGTAGAAAACACCCCTTTTTATTCCACAGGTCTGCAGAAAGGGGAAAACAAAAAAAGCAAGGCAGCAACTGTAGGGTAATCCATCTTTGGACGGAGAAACCTCAGTGTATCTGCTAACGCACACAGTGAAAGTTTGTTTTACAACAAAAGCCCTTTTACTCTCTCTTGTTTATGCATTTAACACTTAGCTTGATGACGCATTCAAGTGTTAATCCCACAAAACTCCCCAACCCCAGTAAGGTCCTGTAGCAAATGAAACAGCTCATGTGTTAGTGCTATCTCTTCCCACTTCAGTGTCGTTGGTCATTTCACTGAAAACGCCCTTTAGGGACACAAACTAACCTGAAGATACCATCGGCCCTGAGCAAAGACAATTATTTCTGTGCTGTTGTATACTAGACCAGATTCAGATCAAGCACCAATTTATTAAAAAAACCCGAACACTTCCCCCCTCCCTTCACTTCCATTATTTAGAAGACAGTCTACAAGTGTAGGCTTTTCTTCTCTACAATCCACTAAAACATACTACGGAGTGGGATTCTAACTTGGCATTCTGGATGACAAGTACACTGTACAAAAGAAACCATCACAAGTAAGTCAGTGTTTAAGGAATTTTTATTAAACCAAGAATTTTATAATCCAAATTACATTTCTTTGCTCAGCTATCAATTCTCACTGTCAACTAAAACAGTGGTGATAATCTGAGCTTTTCCACAGTAAAGAATTACAAAATTAAAGAAAGGAATGCTTTAAATTTTTGTACTGTGCTGAAAATTCTTTTCCCCTGGGTTTATAAAACATTAATTTGTATTTTTTATTTTACTATTTTTTTTTAATTTTAAATCAATAAGTAATCTAGGACTAGCATTTGTTTTGCCAGCCCTGGCGTTGCTCTGTACGTAAGCTTCGAAGTTTCCTTTCCTTTTTTTATTTATTTTATATTTTGCAATGTTTTTCTCAATATTTAATAGTTTTTCCATGTTTAGATTTTTTTTTTCTTCGGTGAAGCGAAGTTGTAGATTGTAGTCCCGGATAGTTCTGCAAAGAAAAACAATGCTGTTATGTTTTGAAATGAAAACACCACATTGTATGTTTTCTCACATGTTTTCTGCTGCTGTACGCCATGCAGCACTCTGGGCTTTCACTGTTTCAATGATACCAAAGTTCTTTAGAAGCAGAATGTCAGAGGTCCACCCACTTTTTAGGGACACAAAAGTATTCAAAAGTCTGTGATCCTTGGCAAGACAACACTGACTCTAGAACTGGACAGTTCCTCAGACAGCACCACTTTAAGCACAATGTTACTGTGATTGACTGCAGGTCACCTCTACTCTTGACACCAGCAGAGTGAGGCTCATGAAATAACTACCTTTGTAGTATTTTCAATTTCCAATTACTAAAACATCGTGGAGCAGATGGAGTAATGATCTCAAAGTATCTTAGTATAGGAGAGACAACCTATTCAGCACTTATCTCTGTTGCGAAAGTATCACTAGCAAAAAAAAAAAAAAAAAAAAAAAAAAAAGGAAACAAATGTGTAAAAATCATGACTCAAATTCTCCCTCCAAAAGGAAAATTGCAGAAATTAAAATATCAATAAAAAAAGAAAATTCTATGTGATCAGATGTTAAAGCACGCACCTTCGAATGATACCTACAAATGTGGAAAACAAGTTCACAGGCAAAACCTAACTAGACATAAGAGATAATAGATTCCTTCTTACCCTCAACTTCACATTTTTTCCCTGTCAAAATTGTAAAGGTACCACCATTTGCCTCTGTCATGCACAATTAAGATACCAATCCCACAGAAGGCAATGAAGAAAAATCACTATTTTCACTGACATTAAATTCACTCAAATGTGAAGTCACAACAATATACAGTTTAGTTTCCACTTACTGTACAATTTTAGAATTTGGTAAGTATACAAAAATTACAGTGCAAATAAGCTCCTTAATTTCTAAGGAAAAGCTTATTCCAATTCCATAAGTTGCTCTAAACAATATGAACAGTAGCATTTAACAGAACCACCTGTTTTTGCACACATGCCTAGAACTCATTCCAGTTGAATGTGCTCTTAGAAACAGTGACATGTCAGCAGCTTTTGCTAACCCAGTGAGCACAGTAGTTTGTTTACCATAGTTGCTACTTCCTCTGGCTCCTACAGAGCCTGGACACATGGTGCTTACAGGACCACGGACCAAAGACTGGGCCACAGTCAACCTAAGGAACTACAGTGGTCAAACTTACTTATTAAACACTTGGAACCCCAGTGGGATTATTAACTGCCTTTTGAGCAGCCTCTTTAGCTTGGTGGGCTTGTAGTACGGCTACAGCTTCATCAACCTGTTAAGTAAAAAAGGAAAAATAAATTAAGGGAGGCTTAGCAATTTCTGTATATTTAAGTTAATAATACAGTGGAAATTATATGTATAAACAACGCCTGCTTCATTAAAAAGAACATTACAATTCCAGTTCATGCAATGTAACCCCTTTGAAAGAGGATGCTCTTGCCACAAGCCACCGTTGCATTGCTGTTACTCCACTGTGCCAGCACAAACTGTTAGATCAATGTAGACTTAACCACCTATGGAATAAGTGCAAGGCAAAAGTCCACCTACCTTCGAACGAAGAGACTCAGGAGACTCGAGCATGTGGAGGAGTTCAGAGTTGTCAATCTCCAGCAACATACCAGTGATCTTACCCGCCAGAGTAGGGTGCATGCTTTGAATAAGGGGGAATAGACGTTCACCTAGAGAGAAAGAAGTTTATCAGGGACTAATCCAGCCTACATTTAAGGGGAAAGGGAAACAAACACCTTGCTCTACTGCTAAAACCATTTACTCTGCATTTTAAGATTGTAAAAGTGTATTTTAACTGTTCTTCTGCTACAATGCATAGAGAAAGGTATCACGTACATACCTAACATTTGCTTTTGTTCTTGTGGAGGGGCAGAAGCCAACATGGAAGCAGTCAAGGGTTCTTGACCTTGCACATGGACAGCAGGCTGCAAATTAAACACCATTTGAAAATTAAACTCTGGTTCATAATTAGGTGCAGCTTCAAACAGCCAATAATTCACAACTTAGCATACACAATGCCTCCAGTGTCAGAAACATCAAAGAAATTAACAACTATGTCTATTTAATCAAATAATACTGGTTAGAGCTGAGTGATGGATGATGCTGAAGATTATTAGAAACTGACCTACTGAGGAGCAAACACAAGAATTTAGGCTAAGGTATAAGGGAACTGAAAAGTACGAAGCAACACAGGATCACATCCTGTCGCAGGTGAACTTCAAACATACTTAACTCCCTAGTGCTTTTACTCTACTGTCACGATGCAGAGCCTGAACTGCCCTCCCATCACCCTCAAGAACATCAGTGAAAGCACAGAGCAGTTCCCCAGGTCACATACCTGCTGCATAGCAACCTGGGGCTGTGTGTTGAGATGCTGCTGAGGATTGCGAACACCCGCAGCATATTTGTACTGTGGTACTGTACGTACGGCAGGAGTGGCCGCAGTAGCTGCTGCTGCAGGACGTGGACCCATCGTTTGTGTTGATGTATTAGCTGAAAAAATTGTAACATAATTCCATATGCGAATAATTATTATTTTCATTACTTTTTGCCCAACAAACCAACTTGAATCAAATACCTAAATTAAGTGTTGTGTTATACATTCATCTTAGTAGTATTGTCAACTGTCACATCAGTTGTGATACAAAATCTGTGATACAAAATCCACGTTGTTTGAATATTAATTAATTTCTTTACAAGCTAAAGGACATTTGATTTCCTGAGCACATTATGCCAGTCATTCTAAAAAAGATACTTCTAGGAAGTAGATGGCTGTCTAATACATTTTGGGAGAATTGCCTTCAGAGAGCCTGTGGACTCCCCATCCCTGGAGATCTTCAAGAGCAGCCTGAATGGGGCTCTGAGTACCTTGGTCTAGTGGAGGGTTCCCTGCCTCTGGTAGGGGAGTTGAGCTACATGAGCTTTAAGGTTCCTTCCAACCCAACCACTCAACAATTACAGCCAATTCTAGTTCATTCAGTGATGGACAGATTTTGCATTCATGATACTGGCTCACAATAATACAATATGCATATGTAAAATATAAAAAAATCAGTAATAGCTAACATTGTATCATCTCAATATTTCTACATGCAACCTATTATTACAATTGCTGCAACTATGTTTAGGAATGACAGAAGCCATCATACAGTATTACTGAAACACACACAAGAGTAAGTGCTTCATCCAAAGAGATGGGATCAGAGCTGGAATCATTGCTGGGACGGTATTTAATGCAATTACTAGAAGGTGCTATCAGCTTATTCATTAGGAATATCACATGTGATATTAAATTTACAAATGCTTTTGAGAGATCATGCTGAACCAGCAAAATTGGAACAGAAATCTAATACTTAACGTTTGCATAAATCAAACTCACCAACACGCTGTGTTGACATGACTCGTGGAACTTGGGAAGAAGCTGGTCTCATGGTACTGAACGGTGGTCTGGGTGCTGCTGGGCGGATAGCACCAGGCATGTTTTGGAATGCTGTGGTTTAGAAAAAATACACTGTTACACACCGAAACACAAGTGGTGACAACATGACCAACAGGAGACTGATACTGCAATGCCATGAAAATGTATTTGAAAGTGCAAAGGTAAACGCTACAGAGTTTACAGCAATCACTGGAAAGAGGCAGAGAAGTGACTTACGATGAGGTCTGGCACCCTGAGCAGTCCAGCGAGGACTAGGTCTAGCAAGTTGAGCGAGCTGATTAGTAGGATAGTACGCAGCACGGTTCTGAGTCTGTCAAACAAAACAACATCACATAACTGTTGTCTGTGAAGGGCATGCTGAACAGCCAAGAACACTCCCACTAAGGAATTAAAATGCTGAAATCATGGACACACGCTAACAGTTACATTTACTGTTAAATCTAAGCAGATTTTATATGCAATACAAAATATTCAGTTACTCATCTCCACACGTACCTGAGGAATAGCTGCCATGAAGTATCCTGAAGGAGGTGCTGGCTGGTAGGGGTTGATTACAGGATTAGGTACTGCTCTTACACTTGCCATCCTCTGCATGTACTGGTTGGTGAGATGAGCTTGGCGCTCCTCTTTACGCTGGGCTAGAGCTACATATAATGGTTTAGTAGCCACAATCCTACCATTCATTTCTGTGACTGCTTTGGTGGCTTCTTCTGGTGACGAAAAGCATACAAATCCAAATCCTTTGCTGCGGCCACCTTCCATCATCACCTGTCAGTACAAAATTTAGTTTTAAACGGAATGTTCTGTCATACCTATTCAACTTGCATGAGTTTCTTGTTTCAGCTTATTAGAAGTGAGACCACACGTTTGTTTTACTGAGCTTTTTATAAAAATGAATATTATTGTCCAATTAATCGCTAACGTTACCTGAATAGAGATGAAAATCTCATTGAAATAATAATAATGAGCACAACATTGCACTGAAAAGATGTAATTTTTCTCACGCTAGTCTCACTACTTAATTTATTTCAAGAAAGGATGATCATACGGTGTTTAACCTGACATGTAAAATAATCAAGAAAGTTGATGCCCGCATCTGTTACTGAATGAAATAAACTTTTCTTTGGTGACAGAGAGCAAAATCTACGAACTTTACCTTTGCACTAGTGATTGTACCGAATGGGGAGAACTCTTTTCGGAGACGCTCATCATCGATTCCATCATCAAGATTTTTCACATAAAGATTTACACCCTAAGAAAACAGGCAAGTTATTTTTAAAACCAAGCGTTCTGTGTAAATCTCTAAATACCATGTAATAGAGTTAGTCCTCTTCATTTAAAACTGAACCTGGTATCTGGTGATCCTGTCCTGCTTCATTTGTTCAAACTTGCGCTTCAGCTCCGTCTGTCTTTCCACCTTTTTCTGAGCCCGGCCAACATAGATTTGTTTTCCATTGAGCTCTTTCCCATTCATCTCATCTACAGCCTTCATCAACAAACAACAAGTTAGCAGTGCTTTGTACTCCAGTGTTTTTCAGACGTACAAAAAACACAATTCAAATATAAAAAGCTATGTAAGGATTCTAGAAAAAGAGCTAATCCATCTTAAAATGCCACTAATTGAAACAAAATACCCTGAGACTTCCCGACTTATGATAACATGAAAACTGCTTTCCAAGTATGCTTCTGTCTTGTTGAAGACAAGTCACAAAGGATGCAAACCACTTTTTTTATATGAAGCTGGAAGAAAAAACCCAAGTTGCAAGAACTACTTTCCAGCCTTATCTTGCTAATGGCAGAGAAAAGTAAGCAAATAAAGTTGAAAAGCTTTAATTCACCTAGTTCTGTCTTCAAAAGTAGCAGCTGAAACTGTAGTATCTCTAAGATATTTCAATATTAGATGTTAACCTACAGATGGCATGTATAGCTTTTTTTTTCATTTTTAGTCTTTCATTAAGGAAATACTTAGAAGTATGAAAATGTGAACTTCTTCCCTTCATACTGTTTTAAGTTACAACTCTTCAGATGTAAAAACTCTGGCACATATTTACTCAATTAATTTAAAACCAGAAGTCACCAGTTTACTGCATATGTTTATGACCAAAGCCATTAGACATATTTACAGAGATACTGGAATTTTATGTTATTTAAAACACCCAACGTGATTCTGACTACAGTAAAAGAAACTATTCATCAGTTAATGTATGCAAGACTGAAAAATGTAGATGTTAAGACAGACAGGATTTGTTCTAATCTCTCACTTGTACACTTGCAGTACTGACAAATCACTAAAATACCTTTTGAAAAGCAAACTTCGTGTGTTGCCATGATTTGTTCCATACTGCATTTTTTTCCTGATGCCGTGTCCCTACTGTCACAGTAAACTGACATATAAAAGCAACCAGTTGACAAAGAATTAAGTTATACAGCACACTGGCATGTTATAGACATATACACGAATAAAAAGGACCCTCCTTCCAAAGTTACCCCTCAGAGTAAAAGCAACATCACAAGGCTCTATGACTATTTTCTTACAGCTGTGCCAAAGATGCTTTATAAAACTAATAGCTTTCCTGCTGACTTTGCAGAGCTACAGTTTGAAAACACAATTCTGTCTGCCCTGCACAAACATTTTGTGCAACCAAATTGGATCCAGTGATTCAGAGATGTAGTAATTTACTATGCTGCATATTGCTCAGCATGGTAGAGTCCAAACATCATTGAGACCTTTAAGCCCAACTACAACATGTTTTTAAATTATTCAAGATTCCCCATTTCTACACTAGTTCCAGCTGTATCAGAGTATCTTGACTTAATAGGCTTCTCAGACCAACTGACATTTGCTCATAGAAAAGCATTCTAAAGGAGAGAAACTGTGCTAAGTAATTCAGGGAGTGAGCACCTCTTTTTGCAGTGTCCTTGACCAATTAAAAAAAACGTAATCACTCAATAAAGCATATTATTTGGGTCTCAGTTACAGAATTCCTAAAATTAAGTCCAAAAGCTTACTTTTTGGGCATCTTCATGTCTTTCAAAACTAACGAAGCCAAAGCCTTTGGATTTTCCACTCTCATCAGTCATAACTTTCACACTTAGAGCAGGACCTAAAAAGAGAATGAAATACTTATGCTTCATATACAGTGTATTCTTCTCACTTTTTAAACATCCTCTTTAGAAGATAATATTTAGTTTATTTCACTTGTATTACAAAGGACTCCTGCACCAATAATAGTATCAAGTAAATGTCATCCATTAATATGAAATTACTATTTACCATTACCATTATGGCTGAAGTCCACCATGCTGCATTTCTTTTCTACTGTGTTTTCAAGCAAATTTCACCTCAAAGTGAGGTGTTTTATCATTAAAAATTATGACATTTAAGAAGTATTAGTGCTTCCATCCTTTGAAACAGGTACTGAAAAAGCCAGAGGGAGGCCTTGCAATTAGGTATACTTATCATGATTCATCCTGATCAAACACCATCCTAGTTGAGCAATTCCAAACCTCTGAAAAATGCAGTTCACAGTCGCAATTGGAAGTAGCTAATTTAGCTGTAGCAGCTAAATTCCCTACTGTTTCAACCACAGATACTTGAAGAGCAGAAATGAATTTCATGTAGGTGCTGTTTAAGGCTGCTACAGGGTATCTCTTGAACAAGGCTTTCCCCTGCTTACATAATATCCACTGGAGCACAGCAAGAGCATACAGGAAAGAAAATAAATTTTTTAAAAAAATGGTGAGATTGAAAATAAAACATGAAGAACCTGTAATGGCTTAAAGGGATTTGCCATTTCCTATTTTGATGGTAACACACCATATACATTACTAGATCATGGTCATATGTCCAACATAATTTTGCCCTTTGTGGTAACTGGGGATCAAGGCAGAATCTCATAGCTTGGTGCTGGCATAGTTCCTTATAATTTTGTATTAGGTCAACCACCACAATGCAACTGAATAACAGATGTAAGTCTGCAGGTCAATGAAAGCGATAGCAAACTCATTTGACACACATCCTGTAGGTGCATTTATAACATCAATCTCTACTAAACCAGAACACTTCTATGTGCAACTTTCAAAAAATTGCAGAACCCATAGCGACACTACTTTCAGAGACACACTACTTTCAGATTACTGAAAACAGTTCTGATGGCAGGATTATATATGCTATTCTGCCGATTTAAAATTCAGATCTTACTGCACTTTTGAATCTGAAACTGGAATTAAGCACCAACTTTTCAGTAACCTTTATTGCATTTTTAAATCAACATCAGACAGCCCTCATTCCTAGTATTTCAAGGCATTGTATAGATAAGATACATGAAGTCAACTGAAGTTCACTTGTGTTTATATAAACATTAAGACATTACCAAACTTGCCAAAGAGTTCCTTAAGTCTCTCATCATCCATGTCTTCTCCAAAATTCTTGATGTAAACATTGGTGAATTCTTTTGCTCTGGCTCCAAGCTCTGCCTCACGTTCCTTGCGGGATTTAAACCTTCCGACAAATCTAGTTGCAGGAAGAATAGAGTAATACAGATTTAAGCAAGTCTCTCAAGGTTAAAAAATTTACTTTAATCCTCTGGCACTGTATTTTATCCTTAATCAGTCTCGTTCACTATAGGTATGAAATTCTTTAGATAAAATATTTATGATAAAACTCCATCAGGGAAACAATTCCACTGTCCTTTGCTACATCAGCATGTTTATCCCAGTTACAAGGCATGAAAATACTTCCAAGCTATTGGTGAGATTGTTCACTCTTACAAAACAGCCTTTGACAACGGAAAGAGTACTAAGTAAAGAGGCTAAAAAGAAATTCTACATAACAGTATAATCTCTCTGCCATACTACAAACTTGGCAGCCTTAAAGCAGTTATTGCTCTCTGGTCCAGTTTTTAAGCAAGGGTTATTTAACTAACTGTCCCCACTCCCTAACACACCTTTCCAGCCTGTGTCAAAGACTTTTTTGTTAGGCATAGTGAAATAAATAGTTCAACTTGCTCTTGAGTCAAATACCACTGCAAATTGGCTGGGAACACCAATGGTTAGAGTTCATACTGGCAGAAAAAGAGCAGAACCTGAATGTAACATTCGGCAACCCAAGGACATGCCCTAGCACAGACTGTTCATGGCTGACACTGATTTCTGACTGTAGCAGACTTCTACTTTCTAATTTTATTGTAGTCTCTACCTTTATAGTCACAAATCTGGAAAATGCGATACAGCAGCATCTAGTAACTCAACTTTTAAACTTGACAATTTCACCTAATTTATAGTAATCAAGTATAATAAGAATGAAAGTGCAATGTGTTCAGCAGATTTTAATAGTGAGTGAAGTGTTTTAATTGATTTCTAAAAGACTAGCCTGAATAGAAACTCAAAGCAAAATTAACTGTCATGATATATCTTACCCCTGTGCTTTTATGACTGCATGCTGACCATTTTTTACTAATTTAAGGTTGTATAACAACGGACACTGAATAAAAACATCCACAATATGTCAGTCAAGGATAGAACAAGCAGGAAAACGGAAGTTTCAAAATATGTTCTCCCTGTGTCTTGCTCTATCCATCTCTACATATAAAAAGAATCCATGATGGTAACCCAACACTGATTTCTGCTATCCTTTTTCCAAACCCTCGTAAGCATTTAGAAAGCTGTTCTTTTGCAATTATACCAAACACCATAATGATCCCTTAGGTATAGCTGTGAGGCACACTCACACCCCCAGCCTAAATATTATTAAAGTTGCCAAATAATATCTTCCCCTGCAATGTAGAAGAGTGATGTTTAAAACATTATGCTTCTCTAAGTTTTATTTTCTACTCCCTAGATATGTCTATTAATAGACTTCCATACAAAAATACTAGTCTAATCAGACCACTCTTTAGTGCCAAGTAACTCTAAGTATCAGCTGACTCCAAAATATGGATAACCCACCTACCTCACAACTCTTACAAAGGAAGTGTTGTTCAGAATATTTGATTGTATTTTATCTCAGAGCAATAAGATCAGAAAACCAGGAAAGATCCCAAATCCGTATTACAGTATTGGCTTGTAAGACAATTAATATAATGATTTTTTCATTCAGAGTCCATTATTTGCCTTTTTGAACTTAGTCTGCCTTTAGAACAGGCAGGTGATACAATTCTTAAAATTCCTAGCACTAAAACTCTACATCTTCTTAAAACTAGAAATTTCTAGAACAACCTTCCTTTCCTAGGTAAGCTTTTAAATCTTTGTCTGCTGTAAAATGAATTTCAGTTTGCTGATCCCCAAATACTTATTTATGTACTTACACTTTGCGGTCATTAAGCAGCATACCATTCATTTTTTCAATAGCTCTTTCTGCAGCTTCTTGTGTCTCAAAATGTACAAATCCATAACCCTTGGATCCATTTTCATCACACACCACCTATTAATGAAAAATCTTGTTGTAATACCCATGGAATGTTTCCAGTATAAATTGATGAGTCTATGTGTCAATACATTTTATTTTCCACTAACCTTACAAGACAGGATGTTCCCAAAAGCAGAAAATGTGTCATACAAAGCTTTGTTGTCAATCGATTTGTCCAAGTTTTTGATGAAGATGTTTCCTACGCCGCTTTTGCGTAGAGACGGATCGCGCTGAGACCACATGATGCGCACTGGTTTGCCTTTAATGACATCAAAGTTCATGGTGTCCAATGCTCGTTCAGCTGGAAAAACATTACGGAATTAGTAGAAAATGCTTGTTACCTTAATAAGCACACAAATACCAAGTGAAGTACAATTCTTAATAGTATTTTTACTATTTCAA
The DNA here is from genome assembly GCA_013390045.1 of Picathartes gymnocephalus. Classification (NCBI taxonomy): domain Eukaryota; kingdom Metazoa; phylum Chordata; class Aves; order Passeriformes; family Picathartidae; genus Picathartes; species Picathartes gymnocephalus. The sequence continues at coordinate 450,743 of WEKY01003603.1, read as the reverse complement.
GTCCAGCACCATCATCAAGATGCAAACCCAAGTCTCCAACGTACTCTGCTGTATGCAAGGAAGAACTGGCAAAAACTCATCAGCAAAAGCTGTACTTAGGAAGGAGCACAAGTCAGCTGAGCAAGCTTCAGAAATCTCATTAGCCCACGAAACTAGATCTATGAAAAGATGGTACAGTGACAGGAGAAAATGCAGCAAGTGGCAGCTGTTACGAAATTTAACATTTGTGAAAATCAGCTGGCTTCTCCCATATCACATAGATGTATATTGTGTCAATAAAAATGCTTTTGGGGGTACTGCTTGTACCTGTACGAGGCCTTTTGCAAACATTAACATAAGAACACCTACAAAACCAATACCCCTAAATCAACAAAATTTCTTTGCTAGGTGGACATTCAAGCCTCATTCAGGCAGCTGCTCCACACAACTTCCTCAGGGACCAGAAAGATCTGTGATGAAATTCTGGGCAAGAGACAGTTAAAAGAGATTCAAAACTAGCACTTACTTAGTTTAGAGAATCTGAAATGATACATGTATTTTAAAAGCTCACAATGAAATACATACACACTCAACGAAGGAGCAAGCAATTAAATCAGCAAACCAGGTTTTGTTACTCCAGTGGAGTAGTTTTTCCAGTAGAACTCCATAACTAACTTTTCAAATCCTGCATGTAAAATCTCTTGTGTATTTAGATGGGGAAGCATCAAGACTTGCTCAGTTTTCACATGTCCCTTCAAAGCCACAAGACACGTCTATGATGTTATAACTCAACAATGTATTTAAGCACAAAAGAGCAATAGTTCTCAAGTATAGCAGTTCCTTTTCATCCCTGTTCCTGTAAGACCGCAAGAAGACTGAAAAAAGTCCCAATAAATACCTGAAGTCACACCCATGGGTATTAACTCACTTCACTGTAATTTGCAAATATGAGAATAATATGACATCAACAAGACTGAAATCAGCTTAGTGTTAGTTTAAAAACAGCAACAGTGTCAGATAATATTTTTTTGGAGAGGACCAAGGGTCAATCACATTGTGAAAACCCTTATTAAAGGTTTTTGTTCTTTAAGTGCTGCTTTTATTTTGAGCTATATTATTGCATGTCATGGCCAAAGACAATTTGCAATGAGCCTGGGATTCAGCTGATACACCATGTTTTATATCCTTTCTTGTGACATTTTCAGATTAGAAATAAATTTGAAGATTATATTCTCCGAAAGATATCCACAGGTATTAAAGAGATGGACATCTAACAGTTTAATGGGGAAAAAGATTATTGATACTATTACCATATTCACATGACAGTAGCAACTCAGTAACTGATTTAAACTGAAGCCACAAAAATACCAGTCTTCTAAACAACTTAATGAAGCTTTCAAAAACTTCAATATAAATTAGGCAGGAGAGAAAAAGCAACCTAGATAGTGTTAATGAGAAATAAAAATCACTGGAATTCTTTATACTACAAAAGGGAGGGGGTGGGTGGGTGTGAGAAGATTAAAAAAAAAAAAAAGAAAGGAAAAAAGAAAAAAAAAAACAAAACCCTGTGGATATCAGACTGCCCACAGTAGATACTTGTAAGACTTCACTACTACCCTGGAAGTCATTAGAATTATTCTGCCAGCACCAATAGATGTGCCAGAAACAAACAGTTCATTATTTCCAGAAGTAGTAACAGGACTTCCTTTACAAGACAAGAGGCTTTTCTAATTCATGCTAATTGCTTCTAGAATAATCCTGACACTCCTCAAAAATGTGTGTTCCTAGACACATCTCCCAGCTATCTGACTCAAAGTGAGTCTATGGGTCCTTTGCAAACATTAGCACTCTTAACAAATAGTGAGCCTGTCTCTTAGACCAGTGCAATTTATCCACGAGGACAGCTCTCCTCATCTCTCCTAGGGAGCAGAAGTACAAGAAATTTAAGTATTTCTGCTTAATCAACACTACACTGTCATTCCACGGGAGCTTTTTAAAACATTACTAGGCTCCATCTACAACCAGGTACAAGCTACTGTCATTAAAACTCCCAAGGAGTGAAATTGGCTCACCTTCCTTACATTTCAGTCATAAAAGGCTGTGCAGGAGACAGCTCCATTCAGCAGTGAACTTGTTACCAATGGACACACCTACCGGGGCTGTACTTCTGCTGATTCTGCTGGAGCTCTCATTGACTGACTCACCAGCTCCCATTTCAGTCGTGAGCAACTGGACAGTCCACTTTAACAATTTCAAAATTACTCAGAATATACACTTAATGCTAACCTGTGCTAAAGGTAAACAACAGCTATGAAACAAAAAAACGTCTGGAAACATAACCATTCTAAAAATCCAAAGGATTCTGATGCAGTTTCAGATTACTCAAGAATATTTCTAGTTCAGTGATTAAACAAGATTGCACGAGTTTTACTCCAGACTATGGCTCCACTTCAGAAAAGTCACAACTCTGAAATGCGTGCATACCTCACACATGTGTCATCAGGCCTAATTAGTTTTTGGAAGAGCTTTGAGATCCCTCGTTTACAGACAGCTGGTAATGTCATGTCAAGCACACCTTCAAAGCTATTTTTCAAAACCCAAGGTAGTGGTTACTAGCTGTTTAATAGGCATAGCCTGAGATGTATCTAAAAATTTAGCTAAACCAATAAAAGGTATCTAGTTTGGAATCAAATTTTTTTAAAAAAAGTATTCTGGTAAGAATAACCATTCATCCTCAAAACTCCTGTTTCAAGGTTTCTGTAAATGGACATAATGATGTATAAAAAGCCCCCAGCAAATGCTTTCCAGGTATTTGTCAAGAATATAAAATTCTGAAAATCTTGAAAACGTATAATTGCGCAATACCATTGAAATGTATTTTAAACAACTGCTTCCAGATACGTGACAGATCCAGGTTTGATAAAGATGAGGAATACTTTTAGCTGAACTGGACTGTTATAGACTAAACTATGTGTGTCTCCCAAAGGCTGAAAAACACTTATAACATTTGGAGTAACAGCACCTTTCAAAGAGATATATTCAAAAACTCTGAATTAAGCACTGCTCAGGTGAAAAAGCTGTATTTGTTCCCATATTTGACAAATTACAAACCAAGTCACAGAATGTACTGGTTGTTCAACTAATGACAAGGATAAAGTCAGCCCTTATGGAACTCTGTCAATACTAAGGAGAATCACCTTCAGCTTATGCCCTGACATTATGATATGACATTAGTGACCTGTGCTAACTCCTTATTTTTCTGAGAAAACGTGCCATACACTTTTATTGAATGAAAGCAAAGTATGTCAAAACAAGCATTCAAATCGTCTCATCCTAAAGAACGGCTGTAGAAATCAAAAGCTCTCTGAACTGAGAGCGCTGATAACAGGTGGAGTATCTGCCTATTAAGAAGATGAGGCAGTAACTTTTACTACTTACAGACAGATACCATCGGTACACCAAAGTCTGATCTGATAATGGCTGTATGCTAAAGCTAATTCTGAAAGCCAGTTAAATCTAACTGCTTGAAAAGTTTGCAATATAAGTATCTCATTTTCATATGCCTGAAAATAAAACTATTATAACAGAAAGCTGGTTATTTAACTGTACTTGAAATCATGTATCCTCTAATTTTTTTAATTGGACTCGATAAAACTTAGAACCAGTCACATTCGGTTCCTCTAGTGAAGCACCCTCCAAATGGATCACACTGTGTTTCCCAACATGACCAGAGCTACCGAGAAAGTTTCTTTACCAATATAACTTTAGAGAAGCAGCAACACTTCGTGAAAAAACAAGTGTCATAAAAACACAGGTTGGGAGAAACAACGTCAGAGAATTTATTGCGCAGAGACACGGATGAGAGCACAGCTCGGGCTCCAGCTACATGAGGAAGACGCACAAGGAGGCCCGAGTAGTTTCATGCCCTCCCTGCACGTGACAGGCCTGCCATGGTGTTTTAACAAACGCTTCGGCCTGGACGCCTGAAACTACCCAGCCACGCCGGTGCGTCCTACTTCCTTCTCTCGGCCTCTTAACCACGCACTCACACACACCCAGCTCCTGCGCGGCTATTAAAAGGTGCTAATGACTGCAATGTTTTCCTCAAACTACCCTTCATCTCGGACGGACGTGAAGACCCGCCCGCACACTCATCCACAACCCCCTCCTGGGAGCCGGGGCAGCACCGCCGGGCCCCTGGGGCTCCCCGGGCGCTCCCCCGCCCATCGCCGGGGCCCCGCGGCCGCTTCCGATCCGCGGAAGCGCCTCCCCCCCTCTTCTCCAGCCGCCACGAGGCGCGGGCGGCCCGGGCCGCGTGTGAGCGGCGGCTCCGCCGCCAACTTCCCCCCGCGCCCC